>CM036755.1:47798305-48398305 GCA_020796225.1 Arion vulgaris | reverse complement strand
TCCACAGTGCCATTCCCAATCTATGTAAGATATCTGAGCATGGTCCAATGACAACAATTTTACAGAGATCATCTTTTGCGTTCGCCCACTGTGTAACGCCTGGTATGGCACTTCTGACTGATTTTTGCATGAAGGATGCTTCTACAATTTGACTGACCCCCACCATGCAGGCGTGCCTTCGCCGACTACAGAGGTACTTGAAGATTAGATCCCTCAAGTGTGATCTTATTACAAAGATCTAGTACTTGGGGAATCATCAGTTTTCTATGAACTTTGTACAAACAGTAATTAATAGATAGATTAATAGAAGATCTTTTACCTCTAAGTCATAGAACGCACGCCTGTATGGTGGGGACACTGATAATAAGGAAAGCAGGCCTTCACGCAAAAATATATGATGCACCTTACGTCAATAGACACTTACATAGACTAGGATTAAGTCAAACAGCTCTCTGCCAGTGTCAACAGACGGAACAGACACCGGAACATGTCCTGCAAAGCTGTACTCTTCTGTTTGAGCTGAGAAGCAACATGTGGTCACACCCAGTTGACCTAAAAACTAAGCTTTGAGGAAACCTGACAAACCTGAAGCTGACTGTCCAGTTTGTGATCCACAGTAAACTAAGCGCATGACCAGAGATTGCCGAAGAAGGAGAAGAAGCAGCAATAGCAAAGAAAATCTGCTCTCTAAATCTCTCATGTCTTGTGGCATGTTAAAACATGCATGAAAATGAAAATGAAAACTTTATAATTTTTCCCCCACTGAAGGTGAAACATGTTGGCACTTAAACAGACGGATGCCCATCAATGGAAATATGATATGTACAGTTAGCAAATGTGCTCAGATTGGATTACACTGGATTCATGGAAACAGCTCATCACTCTGTTTGGACTTCTGAGCAGGAGAAACTAATTGCCTGTGAAGAAAAAGAAGTATAAGCCCAACTTACTGCTACACTGACCAATGTTTGTGAGTCATGGATGGATATTCAAATCTATTACAACAATGGAGTTTTTTCCAGTCATTTTTCTACTACAACAGCTTCCTAAGTGATTCAGTGTGTGGTATTTATTGCAAGCTGTGCTTTAGCCATCTGTTGTATCTTTATTTTATGCTTATTATTATTATTCATTGTGTTCATGCCTATTTTTCTTTTGATGTGCACTGCTCATCACTTGCTTAGTTATCACTTCTACCTGATCTTCTTAGTCAGTTACTAGTGTCATTACAATACCAATCCCCCTATGAAAACGATACCAACCTACCAAACCTGATCTCCCATTTTTAAAAAAACACAAATTTACCAAAACATGATCTCCATTTTAAAAAAACGCATACCTATCTACGAAACCTGATCTCCCTTTCAAAAGATACATACCTATCTACCAAACCTGATCTCCCTTTCAAAAATACATACCAACCTACCAATCACTAGTGTGTTGCCATTAAAGCGAGCCATACTCCGATTTCAGAGATACTTGTAATTTAGATCCTCAAGTAAAGCTGGGAACCTGTAGTCTGACCGTGTACAATGTGTGTACATTGAGAAATCTCTTGAAAAATATGTACATGCTAACTCAACATGCAGTCTGGATTCACACCCACAACCTTGTGAATTCAAATCAAACTATTCAACACAGGCTCCCCTACTTTAATCTCATTTGCAGCATCTTTAAACTTTTTAAGATTGGTTTATGCGCCTATTTGCTAAAAATTATCAGTATATGCTTATACTCAAGTTATTGACAAAGCTTACTGCATGTTGTTAAGTGTTTTCCAGTTAGCTGGTTGCTTAATTATGTTGTCAGGTGATTTGATTTATCTTTCTAGATTATAATTTTTGATCATTTGTAACTTTGTTGTACCTGTGTAAAACTGTAGCACATGTGTGTTTTGTTTCTTGCTTTCAGTTCGTAACCCCCTATGTGTGAATGTAAGCCCTAAGCAGACACAGTGTCAGGTGGTAGACCCTTTAGCTCATACGCCAACATTACGACAGCGACTCATGGAGCCGCCACGTGTATCTTTACATCCACAACTTCCTCATTCAGGTTCATTGTCTGCACCATCAACCACAAATCAAGCTGCTTCAAAAAATCATCAAAACTTTTCATTGACGCTGGTTGGGCCAGGAAGAACCTCAACTGGTCTGCACGCCAAAATTGTGAAGAATGGTAAAGTACAGACAGGGACATTGACACCCAAAAGAGTTTTATCAGTTGTGAGTTCTTCAGCTACTTCCATGGACAGTTCAAACTCTATTCCCATCACAGTTAACCTGCAACAACTGTCTGTTCAAAAATCAGCGAACACTTTAGTGAGCTTGAACTCTGGAACGGCCCAGTCATTCCCGTCAATCACTCATGCCCTTCAAACAGAACAGATCAACAGGCTGGAAACAACAGACCTCTTGTCAGTCAAAAGTTTGCTGGCCAAAAAACTTTCCCAGGCAGTTCCTGAACAGGACTCATCTGGGTCAAACTACCACCAGTCTGGAATCATCCAAACAAGTCTGTCCTCCAGCGGTTCTAATCAGACTTTCCAGCCCCATCTTGTGGTCAGCTCCACAGCAGCATCAGCACTTTTCAGTTCTAGTCAGACCACACTACATCAGCACAACCGTCCAGTCACTGTATCTTCAGCTCCCACGATATTAGCACCATCTGCATCCATGTCTATATTATCCCCTCTAAAACTCACACAGAACTTTACCACTAATGAAACCATCAATCCACAGAATTCCATCAGTTGGGTGCAAGCTGCTCATAACAGTGCTACCTTGAATCAGCTTGGTATTAATTCTTCAATGATTCAAAGCAGTTTAAACAATGTGTTATCCCAACAACATACGCATCTCAACAACGCTATCATTACACAACAGAACAGTATTGTGTCATCATCACTTCAGAACCCAGTTGTGTCTTTTGTTCAGAGAAACCCAAACACATACATACAAAATGCTCAGATTTCTGTAGTCCAACAAAACACCTTACATCCCAGTGGTTCTCAAACTGGTAACATTTCCATAGTTCCACAACAACAAAATTCTGTTGGCGTCCACTTAATGCAGCAGAGTTCTACGGCCGGAACTAATAAGCCTCAGAACTCTGTATCCATTGTACAGCATCAAAATATCCCTGTTCACCAGAACACTTCAAATATCCCCTGTGCAATATTACCAAAGATGACAGGAGCTGGACACCAACAAAGTAATTCCATTGCTGTAGGTTCCAGCACTCCCCAGTATTCATTATCATCCCAACAGCTGTCATCAGTCACAGTAAATCATTCAGTCAGAAATCCATCCACGATGCTTGTTGCTAATCACCAAGTAGGCAGAACAGTAAACAGCTCAAATGCTGTTACCATGTCTGCAGCTGTTCAAACTGCATCTATCGCCCAGACAGTATCTTCTCCAGCAGTGGCAGCTTTACTTACAACAAACTCCCAATCGGGATCACAAATGATTTTCTCTGCGCCGGTGATTGCAGGATCAGTCCAGCAGAGACCTCAAACCATCTCTGGACAAGCACCAACCACTGTAGTTATCCAAACGCCCCCAGGAACTATAGTTATGCCCTCAAGACAGGTTGTAGTTCAAGGAAATGGATCCACAGCTTTTGGATCCGTGCAGCAGGGGAGTCATGGCGGCACTGTCTCTTTTATTGTTCCTTCTCAGTACAGACAGGGTTCTTCTGTGACAGTCCAGGGATTGAACTTTATCCAACAACAGGGCAGTGTTAATGTAGTTCCGTCATTGGCTCTAGCAAATAACACTGCTCAATCACAAACTCAAAACATTATTCAAGCTGCACAGACGCAGCATAACCTTATACAAGTAGCTCAGAATCAACAAAATCTTATTCCAACTGGAACAAGGCAGATAGTCTTAACGCAGAACCAAGCAAAAACATTGCCAATGGGTGTGCAGATTTCATCTTTGCCTGGAAATTTTGTGAGAAATACTTCCAATTTATGCATCGCGTCGACAGAACAGCAGCCTCAGCAAAATATCATCATACAATCTTCATCTGTCCAACCATTACCTCAGGTCATGTCATCTGCTGCTAGTATGGCCATGAACATTTCTCAAGGTCAGCCGTCAATCACATCTGTACAAATTCCTTTACATCCCACAGAATCTCGGGCAGTTAGATCTGACCTTCACTTACATAACCAACAGCAGCCTCAGCAACAAATTATCAGTCAAACTTTAAATATTTCACCTCTGGTTGTGATGGACCCGCAACAGCCATTGGTGTCCAACCAATGCAATGGTTCGAGTCATGACATAAATGGCATTTTAGGGTCTCCGGAATCTGTTGGTAGTGACTTCCCTCCATCACCACTTTCCACTGGTATGTCTTCTGACAAGGATATGTTAAATGGAAAGTTCATAGACATAGATAAGGACACTGTGGTGAAGAAATACGATATTGAAAGATTCACAGAGAAAGCTAAAATGAATGGTTATGTTCACTCGCTGGATAACAATACCCATGATGTAGTTAGAACAGTTGCTTCAGAATCTCAGAGCATCAGGGTGCAGACTCATGGGTTAAGTGCAGAGTCTCAAGGAGTGATCGTTAATGGTTGTGTGTCTGGTGTGTTACAACAGAGTTCTAATTCATTAGGTCATAGAATGAACATTCCAGGTTCACAAGGAGGAACTGCCCAAAATGTCAACAACGGTGGTTGCATTCAAATACATGCACAAACCGCCAACTTTACAACAGGCTGGTATTCAGCAGCAGGTGATTAGTAACGCTAATCAGCAGGTAACTACCACCGCTGGTGTGCAACAAAAAGTCGTGGGCATTGTACAACAGCAGCAGTTGCAATTTCAGCCACATCAGTTGCATTTACATTTGCAGCAGCAGCATTTGCCACTGCAGCAGCAACAGCTGCACATACAGTCTCATCAAATACTACAGCAACCACAGCAACAGGTGCAAATACACACACAGCCTCAACAAGTGCTTCAGCAACAGTTGCAACTGCTGAGGCCTCAACAACTAGGAACAATAAATAACCACCAGCAGCTATTAACCATTCAACAGCAGTCCAGGAACATCCAGCAGGCTGCTCAACTTCGTCCACGAATTTCCACTCTGCCTTGTCAACCATCTGGACCCCAGCTGGGCAGTGTAACAATCCGTCCAGTGTTAACCCGGGATATTCCAAAGGATAGTGATGCCAGCAGTGATAGCGTGGTTTCTATGACAGACGCTGACAAATCCTCACATGTGCTCAATGGGCAGTCCATACAGACTCTGACTACAACTCCAGTTACCTCTAAAAGTAAATCCAAGATCGCCAAGAAAATGGAGAACATTCTTGTTTCTGACAAGGCTCAGCCTAAATCTCGCAGCAAAAAGAAAACTTCTGCAGATGATACTGGCAACAGTGCTCAGATGGTAAATCAGGATTATGTACAGAGACATATACAGATGGAATATATGTGTGAATGGACCAACTGCAGAAGGTAAGAACAAGTAAATAGCTGTACAAATTATTGACCAATTATAGTATTTTTTGCTATATATACTTAAATCTTGTTAGACATGAGCATGGTGAGAAACCTGATAAACACGGTGAACATGCACGGTGCTGATGGTGGAGTGACGAAAAGGTGTGGCAAACACAGTGGTGAGCGGACCACCCAAATGTGCAGAAAACTGGAAAGCCCAGCAGAGGCTTGAATCCAGTGCAGCCTTGAAGATGGGGTCTCCATCCATAGAACAATAATCGCATTTCTCATCGCAGAGAACTACTGCCTTGTAGTTTGATTGGGGACAATCAAAGGCTAGCGTAGCAAACCATACACAAAACTAGACGGCAAGCAAACCAAGTAGTCCCAAAAAAAGACAGATAACCTGGGCAGATGGCGCTCAACATCCCAGTAGGGAAGGTTGTCTAAGGGTGGCTACCCTAAAAGAAAATAGCAACCTGCTGCCTTGCCGCCAAAGGCTGACGGAAAGCGAACACAGTAAACGCTGGCTGAAACCAGATACATCTCCGAAGGATAAGTACCAGAGCTCCCAATGGCGCTGAAGATGTGAGAAAATCACACCCATGCTAAGAATCACATTTCCACATGAATGAGATTTATTGGGAAATCTGGTACATCAGTCTAATGGTGATCGTGAAGAAGAAGAATCTTGTTAGACATGAGGATCCCTTCCTTTCCTTCCCTTAATATTGTCTATATATTCAACAGAGGTCTGTAGTTTTATGTCCAGTGTTGTTTCATTAGGCCAGTGCGTTTGCCTCAGTATATCATGTTCGGGGCAATCTTGAAGTATGTGCTCTGCAGTTTGATGTGCCTGTACACATGGCTGAATTGTCAATTTTGAATTTTGTATACATGTGGCTGCGGAGTCAATTGTGTCCTGTTCTAAGGCGCAGAATGACAACTTGTTCTAATCTGCTCATGCTATAGTAGGCGTCTTGTGTTGGTATTTGTGGCTTTCTGATTGATATATGAGGATTCTGCAAGGACTCTTGTCGTTGTTGTTCATGTCAGAGGTATTCTGCATTTCTTCTTCCATTGTGTTTCTCCGAGTTACTGTTGGTTTTCCTTTTGGTGTCTAAATGATGTCTGTGCTAGCAGGTTTGTCATGGTTAATTCTTATAACATATCCTAGTCATCTTCTTCTTCGAGCACTCCATATCGACCACTTGTTAAACCACTCTCTGTGATTTGTATTTGCTCCAAGCCTAAGAGAGATTGTACATTGTTCCAATTGTGTGCCTACAAGTAGACCATCACTTCAATTTCTGTGATCATTTTTATTTACTAGTGTAGCTTCTATAGACCCCTACCTTAGTCGCCTCCATAGGCCCCTACCTTAGTCACCTCTTAGACATGTTGTGTAGGTTGCAGTGTTACTATTCTTTGCTCCTCTTGCGAGCCCCGGCAACACACAAGCGACTGGTTTTCACAGAATCATCATCACAATGTCTGTGTAAACAAGTGCTCTATTGCTGCAAACACATTTAACTAGATCGGTTATTGGTTACTCAACTGATGTCACAGCACTCCAGACCCATAGGTGCTCAGTCTCCTCCAACAAAGAATATTTCCTTCTGTTTTCATGTCAGTTAGAGAATATTTATGTTGTTACAAAATTTGCTATATTGTTTTCTCTCTTTGAAAGGTTGTGTACAACATGAAGATAATTAATAGTTTGTCAAACATTCTTGTAATCTACTCTCATCTTTGTGCGTTTGTTCCTTCCTTTCTTGAAATATTGTCTATATATTCAGTTGTTGGTCTCTTGTATGACCTTCAGTTTTTTGTAGCTAACACAGAGGTCAGTGTAGTTTTATGTCCATTATTGTTTCATTAGGCCGGTGTATTTGTTGATTCTTCTAATGCTCCATAATGACCACTTGTTAAACCACTCTTTGCGATTTGTATCTTCTTCTTTGCGTTGTTCTTTACGACCAATTTTAATCACTCTTTGTGATACGTTTGATCTTTGCCAAGAACGTGTAAACGTTGCACATTGGTTTGGTAGGCAAGTTTCATCTCTGAAACTGATTTTTGCGTGAAAATCCGTTTTTCAAATTTCTTACAATGGCAGCAGCGTACACATTGTAAATTACTTTACACTGGCAGCCGTGTGCTCAATGTACTCGTAATTAGTATTCCTCGCCATACAGGCAGATTTTCTCCGACTTCAGAGGTACTCACGTTATCGTCCTGAGTAAGACCAGGGACTCGAACAAATGCCGGACATTAGGTTCGAACCCGAGCTATGAGGCGTCTCACAGCTAGCAGGCCGAGCTACTATCAACTACTCTAGGCAGTCCCCTGGTAGACCCTTAAACGCATAGACTTCTACACGCTTAGGGCACATGCATCCGATTTCAGCCAAACCTTGTTAGTCACCTCTTACGACATGCGTGGCAGGTAACTGTGGTTCTATTCTTTACACCCCAAATTTGCGGCCCGGTAACCTCTCGGGCGGCGATTTGTATATGATCTGAGCCTACGAGCTATTGTGCCAGTTATGCACCTACAAGTAAAGAAGATTTTCATTTAGACTAATCAACATCAACTGCTAGATTGCAAGAGCTTGGGTCAAGATTTAGGTGGCCAGAAAAGAACAGAACAGGTATATGAGTAGGCTCATCAATCAACATTGAACTGGCTCTTACTTGCTATCTCTTTGGTTATTTTCCAACTATCACTGGTATATGTTAGGATTGAGACACTATTGGGATTGAAAATTCTTCCGCCCGAGTGGTTACCGGGGCCCAGATTTGGGGTGTTAAGAATAGAACCACTGTTACCTGCCACGCATGTCGTAAGAGGCGACTAAGGAGGTTTGGCTGAAATCGGATGCACATGTCCTAAACGTGTAGAAGTCTATGCGTTTAGGGTCTACCAAACCAATGTGCAACGTATACATGTTCTTGGCAAAGATCAAACATATCACAAAGAGTGATTAAAGTTGTTTTTGTGGGTTTTTAACCGATCCAGAAGCACTTTGCTTTCGACTTCGTGTGCCAAGAACACCGTGCCCCTAACCTGTGGCTTTTCTGCCACCCCGCGGAATTGAACCCACACTCACTGGGAGCTTGTCAGGCGGGCAAAGTTGGTCATAAAGAATGAACGTAAAGAAGAAGAAGATGAAGAAAATTCTTAATTTAGTTTTAAAACTATGACTTGGACTTTCATATTTTTTTTAGAATTGGTTTAAATACCGTTATATTAATAACTATAATACTGTCTATTAAGTTTTTTACTGTATCAATATGTTGTGCAAGTTACAAAACACTGTATCATAGTAAGAAAATTTCAAGATAGTAAAGTATTCACTGCAATTGATGCTAAATCTCTGTGGCTAAGTGGTTAAGCATTTGCTTTGCATTCCGAAGGTCATGTGTTAGATTCCGGACCACATCGTCTGTTCACATGTGTATTTTTTCCAGACCCCTAGGATTGATGCTGTTGCTTCCATAGCTTTGTTGAATACTCTCGTCATGTGGTGTGTCATTTCATGGAGAGGGATCAAGTTATATGGGGTCAAATCTGGTGCAATGAAGTCAATCCTTCAACTTTAAACCATTAGAAGATAAATCACATAAAATATCGATTTTGATGTCTTATTTCTTTGTGAGAGATGCTGCAGTAAACCTGCATAACATTAGATGTTTGAGTAATAATAAGCAGTGCTGCTCCCTCTGGAGCACAAGTCCTTAACAAACAGCACCATTTATTTCTACCTTTCAACATTCTTTCTGTCTCTCTTCTTCATGTTATCTTTGGTTTCCTGTACAGCCCTTTTCTTGTAGATTCCAGAACAAAGCCGTCCTTGCTATACTATTTGCTGGTCTTTTTTATGTATGTTCTTTCCAGCTCCTGCATTTTTTCATCAGCTTGTTTCACTGGTATTTTCATAAGTTGCTCCTCAACCTTGTCATACCATTCAATCCTTTCTAGTTTGTGCATTCACACATTTATGAAAGCCTGTATCTTTATGGTTGTTGTCGTTATCCATGTTTCGGATCCAAAGTGAATAATGAAGAATAAAAATAGGGAAGTTACATTGCATTGTTTCAATTCAATGGATACCCTTAAGAGGTGGTGTCTGTAGCTTAGGGGATAGTGACTCAGTCTATTAACTCCGACGTTCTGAGTTCGAATCACGCTGTGGACAGTTTGGTTGCAAATTGTTCCGCATGGATTTTTACAAAAGATCTATGGCACCACCCATTCAGAAAGCAATGGCAAACTACTGAACGTAATAATAATAATAATTCCTCTCGTACCATTATACGTTACATAGGGCCTGCAAGTAATTTCTCCATACCGCTCTATCCTGGGCAACTCGCTCAATCTCCTCCATGGAACTGAGACCGATATTTCCTGCCTCTCTCAGCAAAGTTGCTCAGGGTCTCCTTAGGTCGACCTCTCTTCTTGAACCCTTTGTATCCCACTTCAATGCCTGCTTTGATATTCGTTGATCATTTCTCCTCAAGGTGTGCCCAACATATCTCCATCTTCTCTTTCTTATAACAGTTGTCACTAGTGGTTGACCAGACATGTCTCTGATTTCATCACTTCTCTGAATTGCTTCCATTTTATATTCATTATTTTTGCAGACATCTATTTTCAAATGCATTCAACTTGCTTTCTATATCTTTAGTCATTTTCCAACTCTCGCTGGCATATGTTAGGATTGATACAACATTTGAATTGAAAATTGTAATTTAGTTTTAATACTATATAACTTGCAGTTCCATATTTTATTTAGACTTTTAAAAGCTGATGTTGCTTTGCCAATTCGTAATAATGCCTAGGGAAAAAATCACAAACAGCGTTAAAAGCTGGGGTTGATTCGCAAAGTTCTGTAAAGGATATGCAATTAACTACTACCCTTAAGATCCTCTCGTATGGTTATACGTTACATAGGGCTTGCAAGTAATTTCTCCTTGCTGCTCTGTCCTGGACAACTCGCTCAACCTCTTCCATTGAATTGAGTATGATGTTTCTTCCCTCTCTGCAAATTTCATTTCCCTAGGGCATCCTCTTTTCTCAAACCCTTTGCCTCCTACTTCAATGCCTGCTTTGTTATTCTTTGATCATTTCTTCTCAATGTATGCCGAACATATCTCCATCTTTAATATCTAATTGTGGTAGTATTGACCCCAACCTTGCCAATCTATCCACTACATCAATGCCATGTATGTTGCATGCAGTGAGGTGTGGCTTCCATTGCAACTGCTGGCATATATATTGTAAAGTGCTTCTTTTACGTCCGTTCTCCTTTGTTATGACTCCTTAGTGCAGTAACTACAGATGGTGCACCAGAATGAATAACTATATATCTCTTTACACTTTCCCCTCATTGCTTCTGCATCACTTTCCCCTCATTGCTTCTGCATCACTTTCAAGACGTCTGCTCTAAAGTTACTAGATCATTTATCTTACTTTACTTCAAACTACTGTACAAATAAGTGGTGCCTAGAAAATCAACAACTAGTTTACTAGGGTTGATGACGATCTTCTGTAAAGGATATGACACAATATTCATTTCATTTACTTACTTTGCTTTGCTTATTTCTCCCTGGTCGCTGGCTGTTTTCTATTTTCCTTGTGGGTTCAACTCAAGTTCTTGTCTAATGACACTTAACTGTGTCTCCACAAGGTATGCCCACCCCCATCGCCATTTTCTCCTCTTAACCTGGGACAACATGGTTTCCTGTCATACCATCTCAGTCTGAGAATATGCTGATTGACAAAAGTCTGAATCTTATTTATAATTAACTGGTGACTCACAACTTTTTTTAAGCCATACAGCAACACAGCTTTCATATTTGAGCTGAATATCCTGAGCTTTGTTTTAGTGGAGATGGCAGTAGATTTCCACACTGTATACAGGATAGCAAAGTCTTTTCAGACTTTTCTAATCGTGGTATTAACCCTTGGAACCCTTGGGCTCCTGAGCAAAAACAGTCCATATTTGAGTTATAATAAAACATGGATAATTTAACACACATAAGTTCTCTATAATTTGTTGACTTACCGCATCATCTCCGTTACTCCTGCTTATTATCTATTTGCAGAAAAATAACTTTAAAATTTACTATATATAATATGTATGTACAGCCGCGAATACTCCCCCCGTACATGTAGATTTTTCTCCAGATTGAACATATAGCTTGAATATCAATCAATTAAAATAATTCTTTATCGCTTAAATGATCATCTATCTCACTTTCTATATCCTTATCAGAATAATCACATTCTAAGCCTAATTCATCTTCAGATTCATTCAAAACTAGTTCAACAGCTTGCTCTGTTGTTATACTTTTAGAATGACCATTTCCGAAAAATGTAGAACATCTTTTCAACATAAAAATACTTAACTAATTACCTTATCAGTACAAAAAATCACACAACAGCATCCGTCATCTTGCAAAACCATGTAGAACATGTGGGCTGTGTTTGACATCATATTTTGTACACAATTTATTTTAAAATACCAAAACATAATGAAAAAAAAATTATTCCCAGACCAATATATTGGGAGCTCGGGGTATACACTGCTTTTATTCAATCCCAAAATATCGGGAGCCAGGGTTCTAAGGGTTAATATCCTCATCTGTACTTCCTGGTTGACTGATCTTACTATTTACCTTACTTTATCTACTGGCAATCTTTTCTGTGTGCAGCTACTTTGATTCAGAAAGAATCCATCTGTGTATAATAAAAGCTCATAACCTGTTAGGGTCGTAGGGTTGTCACTGTGGAGACAGCACAAAAAGCACGCCACGAATCTCTGTCTTCAACTCCTAGGGCGAGTGTGGAGAAATTCTTCCCCGACCAACTCTTGATGTTGTCAAACCAGGATTTTCTCTGCCCTCCTTTCTTTCTTCCACCCTCAACTGTTCCCTGTAGGATAGTCTTAGAGAGTGAGCTATGTCTCATCACGTGCCAACGCCCGAGTGGCTATCGGGGCCCAAATTTGGGGTGTAAAGAATAGAGCCATTGTTACCTGCCACGTATGTCATAAGAGGCG
Source organism: Arion vulgaris (assembly GCA_020796225.1). Taxonomy (NCBI): domain Eukaryota; kingdom Metazoa; phylum Mollusca; class Gastropoda; order Stylommatophora; family Arionidae; genus Arion; species Arion vulgaris. The sequence goes on along the minus strand of CM036755.1, from coordinate 48,385,768 downwards.
ACTAACAAGGTTTGGCTGAAATCGAATGCATGTGTCCTAAACAGATAGAAGTCTATGCGTTTAGGGGCCTACCAAACCAATGTGCAACGTACACGTTCTTGGCAAAGATCAAACATATCGCAAAGAAGAAGAAGATCACATGCCAAAACCACCCAAGTTTACGCCCATTTCACGATTGTCAAGAGTGGTACTTGTCAACCTGCAAGATTGTTTACGTCTCTGTGTTTGTTGGAAAGTTCTCTATATATTTCAATATGACTTTTCTTTGAAACAATGGTTCGGTCTGACTGTTCCTTCAACACCCTTCTTCAAGGTCATCTTCTTGCTGACCTGTCCTTGGAGCTCTGCTCTCCATGTAGTCTTCTTTGAACGCTCCATATCAACCACTTGTTCAGCCACTCTTTGTGATTTGTTTGTGATCTGAGTCTAAGAGCGATTATACATTGGGCCAGTTATGTGCTTACAAGTAGGCCAGCACATCCTATTTCTGAGACGCTTTTATTTACTAGGTAGCTTCCTACACCAGTCGCCTCTTACGCTTGCGGGCCCCGCGAACACACTGGCGCGGTGTGGTAATCAACTTTGCTATCGTCAACCCCTCACAAGGACTATCTGCATACTTAAGTCTTTACAATTTTCTGAAGTATCAGCACATGTAGGTCTGCCAAGAGTTCAATAAATTTGAGTATTATCAACATTAGTACCTTTCATACACTATGGTACAGAGAGCCACACAGAAAAAGTATAATGACTACATAGCAACAGGAAGACCATGCAAAAGATGGAGCTACGGCATCAAGAACAGCCTTACGAAAAGGAATATCAGCTTACAAAGTGCCTTAAAACAAGCACACACAAGATCACACACCACCACCCCCACACACACTTCCATAAAGAAGTAAATGGTGGAAAAGAAGAAGATACACTGTGTAGTAAAGGTAACCAGTGTGAGATGTTAACCGTATCTGTTGTGTGCTATTGATGAAAGAAAAATGTAGGTCTAACACTGCATTCCTTAATTTATATCAATAAATTGGTATGAAAACTGGCTCTTTCATGTCTTTCACACACACACACCTGAAGGAAATTGAGAGTGGTTTGCCCAGGGTGCAGTCAATTGGGTTACATAACAATTACAGTAGCCTCAGACCTTAGGATATGAAGTGCCTTTCACCACATCATATTTCTAGGTCCTAGTAGGCAGGTTATAGGTGGGCCAATTCCTTTCCTCACATGTGGAACATTGAGTGTGGGATTAAATGCACAACCCTCTTTGAGTCCTGGGCTTACCCATTACACTAATCCATCACACCAAGTTGGGTACTCTCTCTCTCTCTTCACCTTTCAACTCCCAACAGAGCACAGGACTTCAAACTTCTTCCAGCTCTTCCTCTCTCTTGCCATCCCCCCCAATTCTTTCCATGTTTTACCTAACCTTTTAATATCAGCCTCCAGCTCTCTTCTCCATGTCTGTCTAGGCCTTCCCCATCTCCTCTTTCCCTGCAGGTTCCAAAACAGTGCCTGTCCTGCAATGCTCCGGCTGGTCTCTCAATGTATGTCCTATCCATCATCTCTTCCTGAGCTCTTTCTTCACTGGTATCTGCTTAGTTCTTACTCCGAGTTCCTCGTTTGTAATCTTATCATACCATCTCAGTCCTTCTATTCTATGTAAACATCCATTTACAAAGGTCTGCAGTTTTCTGATGGTTTCTTTTGTTGTTCTTCCATGTTTCTGATCCATAGAAAAGCACTGACTTCACATTTGATTGAAAGTTTCTCTGCTTTAAGTTGAGTACTATTAGTGTGTGTGTGTGTATATATATATATATATATATATATATATATATATATATATAGACCATATTCTGCCGGAGGAGACCGGGCACCTATTGCCCAGAGTGCAAACAGTATAGGAGCTATAAGCATACATACGCTCCATACTTTGCTGAAAGAAATTAAGCACTGTGTGCAGTCAAAATGTGTGTAGCTGTAAGCATATATCATCATCAAGGTGCGTATCCTTTATAGGACATTGCTCTCTTTGCAGCACATCTGAAATTCACTCTGTCTCTTACCAGTTCACCCACTTCGCCGATGGTCATGTTCATGGTTTCTTTAATATCTTGTAGCCATCTTCTTCTTGGTCTGCGTCCTGGGATCCTGCCCTCTAGCATTGTTCTTTCCAGGCCATCGTGACGCTTGATGTGACCAAAGTATGTAATTTTTCTGTATAGTATGTTGTTTATCAGCCAATTCTCTTTAACGTTTAGTTCTTTCAGGACATCAGTGTTCTTTCTTTTTCTGTCCATGGTATTCGTAGGATCTTTCTGTAGCATTTAGTTTCAAGGACTGGATTTTCGTTCTTAATTTTTGTGTAATAGTCCATGATTCACAACCATAAGTAGACACTGGGAAAATGCATGCTCTCAATATTTTTAATTTTAGTATTTTGCTGGTGCTTTGCCACATGTTCTTCATTGTGTTTAACTTCTTGATTGCTATTGCCAATCTTCTTGAGATCTTTTGGAGCAGTCACCGTTATTGTTAATTATTGAGCCCTCTTGAGTATTCGTAGCTCTCTACACATTGGAGTTCTTCATTGTTTACTTGGATGTTAGGTCGGCCTTTTGCTTTGTCAGTTGACATGACTTTTGTTTTTTGTGTATTCAAATATAGATGTTGGTCTTCACTATGTTTCTTGGTCGTCATGATTAGGTTTTCCAAACCTTCTTTGCTGGTGGATAATAATACTGTATCACCTGCGTATCTAATGCTCTGGTATGCATTTGCCGCATATAGTGAGAGGGTCGTAATTCACATAGTTGGCATCGTCTTTTACATTCCTCATGATGTTCTCCGAATATATGTTGAATAAGTATGGTGACAAAATACATCCCTGTCGTATCCACTTTTGAATCTCGAACCATTCAGCTATTTCACCTCCTATTTTAATGGTTGCCTGTTGTTCGTGGTATAGAGATGTATTATGTGTGTTGGAAAGTGCAGGTCTTTCATGATGTTCCACATTTTCTGGTGTTGGATATGGTTGAAAGCCTTGCTATAGTCTATGAAACATGCATGCAGGTCTATATTGTGTTCTCTGCATTTCTCGATAATGAGTCTCATGCTACAAATAAGATCTCTAGTGCCTCTACCTCTTCTGAAACCTGCTTGTGTTTTGTGTATTTCATCTTCTAATTTTTGTTCCATCCTCTTCATTATGATTTTTAGTAGGATTTTGCTGGCTTGACTTATAAGGTCAATAGTTCTGTAGTTGGTGCATAGTTTCATGTTTCCCTTCTTTGGAATAGGTATAAATACTGATCTTTTCCATTCCTTTGGCCAGGAGGAGTATTCCATATCTTTGTGCACAATTTATGATATACCCGAACACTGGCCTCCCCACCTGCTTGAATCAATTCCACTGGTATATCATCGCACCCTGGTGACTTCCCTCTCTTCAGGCTTTTGATGGCCAGGCGATGACTTCATCCAACATGGGCTCTGGTTCCATCTCTTCGCTTACTGTTACTATCTTATGTGGATTTTTAGATGTGTCTTCATACATGTTTCTGCAGTACTCACGCCATCTTTCTAGTACATCTTTCTTTTCAGTTAATGTTTTGCCGTTGTTATCGTTTATGACTTGTATTGATGGGCTGAAGTCACGTGTCATTATATTAATTTTGTTGTACATTTCTCTCTCTCTTTCCCTTGTTTTCTTAATTCATCAATTTTATTGCATGAGGGGACTTGTTTCTTGTCTTTTCGGATTTCTTTCTTGACTTCTCTTGAGCAGTTTTTATATTCAGTGCTGTTTCGTTTTAACCCGGTTTGTTTTAGCTTTCTTCTTTCTTCAATTAGCTTCAGTGTTTTTCAGTTATGTAGACCTGTTTCTTGAATACTTTCCTGGGTATGATGTTTTGTGCGGTGAAGAGTAATATATCTCTTGCCTGTGTTGCCAGTTCGTCAGGTGTCATGTCCTCTTGAGCGCCACAAGTATGTCAAATTTGTTTTGTATTTCTATGTTGTATTCTAGTGGAATGGCATTTGTATCAAAACGTATAGGGCCAGCTGCTTTCTTTGTTGTCTTCAGTCTTAATTTAAACTCTGCCACCAATAGTTCATGGTCGGAGTCACAGTCTGCTCCGGGTAGTGTCTTTACTGATAGAATGCCTGTTATCCATTTTCTTTGGACCAAGATGTGATCTATTTGGTTTCTGGTGTTGCCATCTGGTGAGGTCCAGGTGTATAGTCTTCTTGGATGTTGCCTGCTTAGGGTGTTCGTAATGGAGAGATTATTTTCTAGGCAGAATTCAATTAGTATTGTGCTCTTTTCGTTCGCTGTCCTATGCTGAAAGGACCTTTTATCTTTTCCTCTTCTTCAGCTGTTTTCTTGCCAACCTTGGCGTTGAAATCGCCCATTATGATCAGGATGTCTCTTTTGCACACTTTATCTATTGCTCCTTGTAAATTTGTATCGAATTCGTCGATCTCGTCATCAGGAGCTGTGGTTGTTGGGGCGTATGCTTGTATTATTGTAATCTTTCTATTTTTTTCTGTAATCTCATCATGATGAGTCGGTCGTTGATAGGATTGTAACCAAGTAGTGTTGTGGATATTTTCTTTGCCAAAATGAAACCGACTCCACTCTGTCCACTTTTTGCCTTCCCTGAGTATATTACTGTGTCACCTGTTGAGGTTTTAAAGTGCCTCTGGCCAGCCCATCTGTGCTCGGTTATTCCAAGTATATGTGTTTTCGTTCTCTCCATCTCATTGCAAATCATGTGGAGTTTGCCATGGTAAAGACTCCTTACATTCCATGTTCCTATTCTCAATTTCTTCCGTAGTTGAATGGCAGGTCTTTCCGCAGTAAGACAGTCTGGCTTTTGGCCGTCATCACATTTACTTGTACTTGATCTGCCATCTTTCTCTTCCCCAGTTCGCAAAATTGGTCTGACTGGCCTGGGGGACACGCCATCAGATCTTTGAGTTTTAGTTAATTTCATGTTCTGCATCAAGTTCTTGGCAACATACTATCAGTAGCAGACTCGAGGAGCCATACGCGAGCTGGGCAGGAGTGGGGGAACCAAATGGCTCCAGGCCACCCTAAAAGGACTCGATTGCCTCTCGCCGTGAGCATATATACACTTGATATTATGCCAGGGTGGACTGGACATCTATTGGTCTTCTCAAAGTGCAGTTACATCTGTTCTTTCTCTCTCGCGTGATCACCGCTTAGACTGATATACCATATTTTCCCATAAATCTCATTCATATGGAAATCTGATTTATGCAGCCTTAGAATGGGTGGGTTTTGTCACATCTTCAGCGCCATTTGGAGCTCTGGTGCTATCCTTTGGCGATGAGTCCGGTTTTAGCAGCGTTTACTTGATTTGCTCTCCGTCAGCCTTTGCCTGTTCCCAGCCGACCTGCAAGGCAGCAGGTTACATCTGTTCTACTAATCAGTAGCTAGAATTTAATACACAGAAGTTTAGTAGTAGAGGAGCGTCTAGCCGAATGGATTAGAGTGTGGCTCCCATCCGGGAGATCCGTGTTCAATCCACAGTAAGGCCAATGATTTTTTTCTGTTGTGGGCATAAATGAAAAATCTTAACCCCAACAGCTTTATGGCGACTGCACTAGCCATGTGACCATTAAATTCCGCAGGCTCTCGTCCCGCGTGTCCTACACAGCCCTAAAAAGCGGTACTATGTGCAGTTAGAAGAAGAAAAAAGTAGTAGTAGTAAACAAAAAATGTTATAATTATAGAGATAATCCTGTTTTGGTTATGTGTCCACAGATGTTTTTCCAGTTCCCGTCTAGTGTTTATTCATGTTTTCAAGCAACACCTTCCAAAGACTGCAGAATCCTCTTGTCAGTGGACTTCATGTGAGAAGCTCATCCGTAAAAGGTGGTCACTGGTCTCGCATGTACAGGTACATAGATGTTTGTTGAAATAAAGATACATTTAATACTTCAAATTTTCTTATACTGTTTTCTGTCTCTCTTGTCCATTCTTTAATATACTTCCTCTAGTCCCATCTGATAGTTGTTCTACTATCTGTGCTTCTTCTTCGAACACTCCATATTGACCCCTTGTTAAACCACTCTGTGTGATCTGAGCCTAAGGGCGATTAGGGTATTTATTAGAGTAGCTTCCCTAGACCCCATACCTCAGTCACCTCTTATGACATACCTTGTAGGTCACAGCGTTACTATTCTTTGCTCCCCTCACGAGCCCTGGCAACCCACAGGCGACTATCTGTGCAATCAGTGCAAGATCATCTTGTAGTGGATACCATCTCACTTTGGAATACCTGGAAATGAAACAGAAGACCAACTGGCCAAGATTGGGGTCTGTGCCATTCGAGTTGTTTCAACTTATACAATTTCTAGTTTTACTTCTACTACTTTTTAATCTTCTTATTCTAATAGGTTGTCCAGTTTTCTTCCAATTAGTATATAATAAGATATATATATGTTTATTTATTGACAAGTAGTTACGTCCTGTTTTTAAATGCTTTTTTCTCCTACCTTGAATTAACCGTGTACAACTGAGGAAATAACTGTATACGGAAAGAGTTATGTCGACAGCTTCTGCTTTTGGCTTTCCTAGATATGTCTCCATGGTGATGAACCTTACGTTGACTTGGACAGTTGTAAATTATTTATTGTATTGCTGCTCCTCTTTTTTACTTGCCTTGGTAACTTGAAAATTGACACAAATATATGTTCTGTCAGTCATATTGTATTGCTGCTCCTCTTTTTAACTTTCCCTGGTAACTTGAAAATTGACACAAATATATGTTCTGTCAGTCATATTGTATTGCTGCTCCTCTTTTTACCCTGCCTTGGTAACGTGAAAATTGACATAAATGTATGTTCAGTCATATTGTATTAGTTTCTAATTTATATTTTATACCACACAGGATCATCATTGTTCTGAATCTGCAATGCGCGCTGCATTTCAGCGCAGGTTAGCATCCACTCAGCATCAATCTAGCGGATCAGGACCCAACCCTCACCAACCAATGATGTATCCACCAGATGCAGCAATGCAGGCCATTCGACGATTTTCCATCAAACAGCCTTACCCAGAGTTTGCTGTGAGTATTTTTGTACTATCCCACTCATTAACTCGCAAGGTGCCAGTTCGGCTTTTAATATATAAACAAAAGTAAAATATATTTAATTGTGCTCAATTCATCATCAAATTTCAGCTTGAGTATTTTTTACTTAATAGTAGGATTTGAACCTCTTCTTCTTCTGCATTCGCCCGCTGTGAATTTGGGCTTTAGCCATGACGCCTGGTATGGCGCTTCTCACTGATTTTTGCGTGAAAGCCTGTTTTACCATTTGATTGGTGTCCCTCGCCATGCAGGTGGGCCTTCTCCAACTTCAGATGTAGTTTGAACCTCTGAAGTCGGAGAAGGCATGCCTGTATGCGGGGAACACTAATAAAAGGAAAGCAGACCTTCACACAAAATTCAGTAAGAAGCGCCCTGACTAACCAGTTTTCTTTACAATTATTTTCTGATATTTTACGAAGATTGTAATTTTTGCACAATTTCTTCTGTTCATAGGAACAAAGAGAGGGACCTGTGTCAAAACATATCCGCTTGACAGCAGCACTGATATTGAGGAACATATGTCACTTTTCATCTCTAGGACGAAGGTATGTATGTGTGTGTGTTCAGGTACCTCTATGTTTATTTATAAACAAGCATCCCCAGTTCTACATTGCTCCACTTGTACACAGTTCTCATTTATTACACAATATTATATACTGTTCTTTACCAATTTTACACCTGTTATCTGCTTTGAGCTATCCAGACCAAACAACTGAATCCACCTGTACACCCACTGGACAATTCTGCTCGGCCGAGGTACAGGATCTAAACATTGCAGCTAAAACACTAAAGAACACAACACTAAAGAACACCAACAAGTCAATGTCAGCAGATTGTATTCCTCACCGATGCAGTCAGTATTGCAACCCCTAAATAGGGAAAAGCTGCTAGAACTATAAGAAGGGTGGTGCTGCAGTGGACAAAATCATACTGGCATTCCCGGAAATGAGAAAGCGGGAAAATTAGCCAAGGAAGGAGCAACACAGTAATGAAATAATCACTTTCCAGGGAAAGAAAACACACGGCCATTAGAAAAGAAAACCAGCAAAGAGACAATTACCACTATCTAGATAGAGCAAGGCAGATAATATTGTTTCAACTCATAACTGGACACAACAGACTGAACAGACACTTACACAGACTAAAACTAGTTTGATCACCAACATGTGCATGTGGACAGACAGCCGAACACATCCCGCAAGATTGTCACCTGATGAATCAACTGTGGAAATAACACTGGCCAACATGGACAGACATCCACGCAAAGCTGTTTTGAAGCCTTGATGAACTAACAAACACAGCAACATACATCCAGAGAACCGGACTTATTGTGAAGATATTGAAGATCAGCGAATGATGAGAAAAAAGAAGCCCTAGAGAGCTGTACTAGTCGTGACATTTTGCAGCGGCATCCAGTCTTCTCTTATACAAATGCTTAACTACCAATCAATTTTTATCCTGTGTTAAATAATAGGTTGTAATCAGATTCCTTTTCTATGTATACATAGAATATGTTTTATTTTCATCTTGTTTGTATTCACTTTTTCCGTAGACTTGTCCGACGTCATGAACAAGATTTGAGCTATAATATGATGAACGGTGTGGAAGCTTCAACAGCCCTGGCACACTGCATGTGGGAAATTGTTCAGTGTTGTGAGCAGAAACCTACATCCTTGAAGGTCTGACATCTTACTAGACATTAGCAGTACATCTCAAATGACTAGTCACAGTAGCACGTGGTCTGTCGCACACACAACAGATGTAAACACTCTTTAAAATGAAGCAGTAGTATCGTCTGTATCAGCTCTCAGACACACAGTGTGCGGCAGATTTGAGATTCTTTTTCAAAGTGCTGCTCTTTACTTCTGGTTTTTTGTAATTTATTTCTCTTGTGAAGGTGCCACTAAAACTACAGACCTTCATAAATGGGTGTTTAATAAGATTACGAGCAAGGAACTCAGAGAAAGAACTAAGCAGATACCAGCGGAGAAAGAGCCAAAAAAAGAGATGCTGGCGATGGATAGGACACACATTGAGAGTGTGCATTGCAAGACAGGCACTGTTTTGGAACCCACCGGGAAAGAGGAGTAGGGGAGGGCCTTAGGGGGGGGGGTTGTCGTCAATAGACAAATGATTGACTTTGTAGCAACTGGTTTACCCGATATGGCTCAGTTTCTCTCTGCAGAACTGACATGCCAACTGCCGTGAGCATTGCACAAAGTATGAATTCCATAGTTCTGGCAACAATCCTTTGGGTTCTCTGGAAAAAATACTATCATTGACACAGATGTTTCACTTGTGTAGAGAGCAATTACCATCATTGATGGCATATCACTGTTTTCAATTGTGTAAGGGAAGTCAACCACCACTGACAGTATAAACACAGGTTTCAATTGTGAAGGAAGAATTGGGATGAATTTTCCCTGCAATAAAATCATTAAGTCTCACTACTACAATCTTCTTCTGCATTCTCACTAGATTGAGATTTCGGATTCTCTAATAAAGGCAGCCGTCTGCCTTAGATTATCAGCTGCGCCATACAGTTTGTCTTGGACGCTGGTGTAAGTGGGCCACCTCTTTCTTCTCAAGTCTGCATACTGGGGGCAGTTCTGTAACCACTCGGGCGACTACTGCAATCTGTAGCCTTGTCTGTGGATTCATCTCATTTTCCAGTAGTAGTTTCTGTGTTCATTTGTTTGACATATCAATAATGGATGCGCTGAACTGAAAGGTTCAGATATTACAGCTTTGCTGTAAACTAGCGTACTGAAAGCGTTACCCAATTCCATATCAGCTATATTCAGATAATATCTTCATATGTGGGCTGGTATGGGTAAAGTTCTCTCATAACATTTACCTATCATCATCAAATCATTTACTTATCATACATCATCATATAGCTTGTCCTGAGCAGGACTTTGCCGCTACCCTAACACCTAACAGTCCTTCGAAAAATGTATCTCATAGCCTAGATCTCTATGTCTCTGCGGACATATGCTCAAATCATTAGTTATTTTCGGAATTCATCTTCTCCTTGCTCTTTGCCGGGATGCTTCCTTCCATAAGTCTTCTCCAACCCTTTGTGTCTTTTTATATGTCCAAAATATATTTTATTTTTGTAGCTTCTGCCATTTTTATTTTATTTTGAATTTTTTCTGGATAGTCTATTTGTTCTCTTCTCTGTCCATGATATACGGAGGACTCTTCTGTAACGCCCCGACTCAAGCAGACAGAAGTATGGATATAGCCGATATCATCAATGCGGTACACTCTCAATTATGTGACATGGGCAAGTGTCAGACACTGGAACGAGTTCGAGAATTAGGCGTTAAGTTTGGACAGGCCAGATAGTGTCGTCTTCGTGATAGAGAGAGGAGATTTAGTAATCAACTTCTCATGGGTACGGTGAGCAAATTGACTTTGGGATGGCTGCTGCAGCGGAGGACAGAGCACGAATGGGAATGCCCAATGTGTCATGACGCCGATCGCATAACATAACTCTTCTGTAACACTTATATTCAAAAGCACATATGTTTTTCCACTACCTTGTTAAATGTCCATGCTTCACACTCATAGATTGTCACTGGGAATATACACACTTACTATTCTGCCTTCTACCGAGTGTGGGTAAAAAATATTCACAATTCACACCCCCAGCTCTTCAATTGTTACGTACATTGTAAATGTTATATGGCATTGAGCCGTAGGGAAAAAAAGCTAACCTTTGCTGGGATCATTGAAAAAGTATTCTATAATTTTACTCTAATCCACCTTTATGGTTTGTAAAACTTTCATACATAGAAAACAGTTTTGGCAACACAGTCATATTTTTTGGTTATTTTATGGGACCCTTGTCTTGTGCTTGGTATGTATATTATTTTTTTGTATTGTAAAGTAAATTGTGTTGTGCTTGTTCTGAAATACTGATTTGGGGCATATTTCTACTGGACTTTTTCTTCTGTTGTTACAATAATGTGGCGATGTATGGAAACCTACAAATCTGAGGTGGTCAGAGCGGATCAGATCTGGAGAAAACCGAGGGAGGCTGCGGTGATACTTAATAAATTGGTGTTTTGTGTCAAAGACATGTATCTATGGTATCACGTAAGGAAGCAAAATGAATAAGTAAATTATACAACTAACAAGACTGCAAAATTTGTTTGCTTGGATTGTCTCATACAATTTGTTCACTAGTTTGGTGGTGTGCAGCCAGTTCTCCAGTCACCAAGGCTGAAGATGGGTACCCAGACTATCTGAATTAGGGGAAAATTTTGAATCATCGCCAGTTTTGTCATTCTCCCACTGCGAACTCAAGCGTAGTCACTTTAAACAAATACTCTTGTGGTGTTTACCCTCGAGCATTCGTAAACCTCATCACATTAGAAGGTCTGGGGTAGCAATAAGTATTCGCTGGGGCCCCAACATTTGTTATGAATGTGTAGCAGCCACCATTATCTAGCTATATCCTCTTCATGTCTCATTTGACACACAAGGTTTCCTAAAGAGATTTACTTTGCATTTCTTCCACCATGCTATTGTTTCCCATGTCAGGCCACAATATTTCCAACTCTTTCCACAGTTCTCTGTGCTTCCTTCCTTTCTATGCCTTCTTTTCCAACCCGCTGACCTATTCATTGTCCCTACTTACATACACCACACATGCCCAATCCATCTTCATCTTTTAATAATGGTCTCCAATGATGCTGGCCAATAACAGCAGCTAATGGGCTGAAAATCATAACGACAGAGATGAGGTGTCTTAGAAGAGCTGCAGGTGTGACAATAAGAAACAAAATTAGAAATGAAGAAATCAGAAGACTGGAGGTGAAACCAGTTATGCAATTCATAAAAGAACAATAGATTAAATGCTTTGGACACCTGAAAAGAATGCCCTGGTATCGCCTACCACAGAGAGCCACACAAAAAAGTATAATGAGTACAATGCAAGAGGAAGACCACACAAAATATGGAGCGACTGCATCAAGAACAGCCTTACGAACATGAATATCAGCTTACAAAGTTGCCCGAGTGGTTACCGGGGCCCAAATTTGGGGTGTAAAGAATAGAACCACTGTTACCTGCCACGCATGTCGTAAGAGGAGACTAAGGAGGTTTGGCTAAAATCGGATGCACATGTCCTAAACCTGTAGATTTCTATGCGTTTAGGGGCCTACCAAACCAGTGCGCAACGTATACACGTTCTTGGCAAAGATCAAACGTATCACAAAGAGTGGTTCAAATTGGTTGTAAAGAACGAACGCAAGAAGAAGCTTACAAAGTGCTCTACGGCAAGCACACGCACAAGATCACTACGCTTTCACCCCAACACTTCTATAAAGAAGTAAATGATGAAAGAGAAGAAGAAATGATGCACAGTTTGTTTTGAAAGCTCTTCATTTGCTGTTGTATTTGACCAGAAAATTTGCAGGATTTTTCTCAAGCATTTGCTTTGTAATTCTCCAACCAATCTATGATGTTGTGTTTCATTTTCCAGCAGTCACTACTATATAATGAAGTTGATGAAATGAAGACATGAAAAAAAAATAGGTACAACATCAGTACTGAACTTCATCAAGAAACAACAAATTAAAATGGTTTGGTCACATAAGCAGACTACCAACAGACAGTGAGCCTCAAAGAGCAATGCGACTGATGCAGTGGATACAAACAAAGCAAAAGAGCTGTCCAGGTCCATGCATAAGATGGACCTCAGAGATAACAGAGACTGAAAAACACTTGATGAAACGCATACAAAAGCGTTTCTAGAAGTCTCGTTCTTACCTTGACGATGTGGGACAAAACAGGATTAGAGAGAAGAAATTATTATATAACACTCCCATGGCACTGTTTCTGTATATTTAAAGATTCAATCCTTTACCTTTCAAGATTAGTAAGCCTGGCGAAACAATAAACGTTTGTTGAACACTGGGATAAAAATGTAATCTAACCGCTTCCTATCAAATCACTGCCTGACATTGTTTCTGTGTCCCACAAAGGGTAGTAACACTGTGACCTACAAGACGACTGAGGTAGGGACCTAGGGAAGCTACCCTAGTAAATAAAAAGTGGGGCAGAAATTTGATGTGCTGGCCTACTTGTAGTCGCATAACTGGCACAATGTACAATTGCTCTTAGGCTCAAATCACAAGGAGTGGTTTAACAAGGGGTCGATATGGAGCGTTCTAAGAAGAGTAAGAAAACTACGTGACAACTTATAATAACTTCCTACTTGTAGGCACATAACTGGAACAATGTACAATCGCTCTTAGGCTCAGATCACAAGGAGTGGTTTAACAAGTTGTCGATATGAAGTGTTCGAAGAAGACTACCTGACAACTTATAATAACTTTCTACTTGTTTCCTGCCTTTAATTTAATGAGCAGGTTCTGTGAGATTATTACTTGTATAAATTATTGCTTGAACAAACATGTCCATCTTGATAACAATACAAACCTGTCCATTTTATTACTCTTAAATTCTATTATTTAATTTATGCATGATATATTGTCCGGGAGATGCACTAGTTAGTGCTAATAATATTTTCTAAAGAAAGAAAGATTGAAATTTGTATTTAACATCATAACTTCTTTTTTCGTTACCCGTACACATTAGTGCCGCAGCAGGTGGACACTTACATTTAAAACTTTGTAAAAACTCTGAGCGTTGTCATGCTTTCTAATGAGAACTGCTCTGAATTGTTAAATATATTTAGTTGCCTATTGGTTTTATGAAGACTCCCACCATTTGGCTGGGATCAAGTGGGCACTATGCTTTGATCTTAGCCTAAAGGCAGAGAAGGATTAACTGTTTCTAGAGATGTGTGTGTTTCTTACACACTTCTGTGTGTTGGTGATAACTTATGTCTGAATATGTTCATACGTATAATTGTATGCTGCTCATAATTGTTCTTAACTGAGATTCTCATCCCCATTATGTTTGAATATTTTGCATTCGTTTTATGAGACAATGGACAGTTGCTGTTTAAATATATAAAATGACCAATGTTGTATAAATGTTTACTTAAAGTTGCTGGTTGACCTTTGACATACATTGCTGCCTCTAGTGAACACCCCCCATCCCCCATATGTGCTTTGTAAATGAAGCATTTACACATTTACATTCCTGTTTGATGTTGTGCTTGTCTGGTGTGAGTGTGGGTGTCATGTGGTTAATATATTTTCATTGTGCAACTCCAATGTATGTAGCATTTATGGAACTTCTCTGACTATGTCCCATGACACTGGGTTACAACCTGGTAGCAGTGTGACGGACAAAAGAAAATGTCCCATGACACTGGGTTACAACCTGGTAGCAGTGTGACGGACAAAAGAAAAGGTCTAATGACACTGGGTTACAACCTGGTAGCAGTGTGACGACAAAAGAAAATGTCCCATGACACTGGGCTACAACCTTGTAGCAGTGTGACCACAAAAGATCTTACCATGTCAATAGTAATCAAGTATTTATACTAATGAATTCCTGCTCAAGTGATGTCTTAGAGATGGCTGATATGTTGTGTGAGTGGAGAGGTAACTGGCGGGGACAAACATGTTCATGATGACTGATTCCGTCTAGTAAGATTCAACATTGTGTAAACATTCATGAATGCTAAAGTTTGGAATAGTACAAACACACTGAACAATATATCTTCATTGACTCTACCATGACGACACACACACCCACCCACCCCCAATTCATTGAGTTGTCTAGTTCCATATTGCTATTATTCCAATGTTTTGTCTGTATTCATAATCATGATGTTCATTGACTGTATTATTATGCTGACAAATAATGATTGTTCCAAGCATTTCTCTTCTGACATACACACAAGGGACAAACAGTCTGTAAAAAGTGCCTTTCCTTATCTACAGAGAATATGTCCTCTCTCCGTGGGATTTCTTCTAACAAAGATATATCATTCTTGTACAGCATGGAAGAGGGTGGTACTAATCTATAATACATATTTTAGATACATAATTATGTTTTCATTGTCTCATTGTAAATAGCTTTAGAAAAATAACTTGTTAAATTTTCCGTGTTAACTTTTTTATTATTATAATTATTATTATTATTCTCCGCCAACTCTTTATTGTTAGTTTATTCAACTGGCTTGTTTGATTCTGTTTTCTTTCTGTACATGAGGACTTATTTGTATTGTGTCTCTGCCGTTACATTTTGTATGCCTAAAGTTCTGGGGGTGGGAGTTGAGATGAAGTAAAAATAAAAGATGTGAATTATCATATGGTGATGATAGTATTTTTATGCTTATTCAATGATATGACGCAAGTATTTATTAATATCTGTGTCCTTGAATGTATTAAAAGTTATTTTTGTTTTTCATATTCAATTGTTTAATTTTATTGTGTTTGTAAATGTGTGCGTGATAAACGGAAGAAAGTTGACACAGAACCTTGCTTGAATTACATCGAGAAATAAAGAATGAAGTGGTTTGGCTATTTAATAAGAATACATCCAAACACCACAGAATACAATCTTCTACAACAGAACATCAGGAAAGAAGGTGAGAGGAAGACAAGGAAAAAGATGGTTAGATGACATAGCAGAATCATGTCGAAGAGCAAAAATAACAATCATGAAGTGGTTTGGCCATTTAATAAGAATGCATCCAAACTCCACAGTACATCTACAACAGAACATCAGGTAAGAAGGTGAAAAGGTGGTTAGATGACATAGCAGAACCATGTCGAAGAGCAAAATAACAATCACCAGAACAGCACAAGACAAAAACTACGACACCGGACAATAACCGTGTGATGACAAAAGAAGAAGAAGATAAACGGTTTGATGAATTAAGTTGGTTTATTTAGTTATACTACTTGAAATGGGAATGTCTAGGCTGTCCTTATGTATGGAGCGGAGGCATTGAGAACAACTAAGAGAACACCAAGACATTCATCAATAGATGCCTGGGCAGGATACTCCATCTACTATGGTATGACAGATCACAAACGGGGAACAGCCATAGAGCGTGACAATGTGCAGAAGGTGACGATGGATATGACACACACCGAGGAGAGATCCCCTGACAACATCACACCGACAGGCCCTCTGATGGAACCCCTAGGGTAATAGAGGTTTGGGAATACCCAGGAACACCTGGAGACGGGAGTTGAAGACGAAATGCAAGAAAATGGGGAGGGATCTTAAAAAATGGTCTTGGTTGCGGACCTATAACTTCCTAGTGGTGAAAAATAAGACGAGATCTTCTTCTTTGCGTTCGTTCTTTACTTCTTCTTTTGTCGTCGTCACACTGCTACCGGGTTGTTGCCCAGTGTCGTGGTTTTCTGTTTTTCTCTTGCGCTGTTCTGGTGGCTTGTGTGATTTTTATATTTGCTCTTTCACAGGATTCTGCTACGCCATCTAACCATCTTTTCCGTGGTCTTCCTTTTGCCTTCTTTCCCGATGGTCTGTTGTAGAAGACTCTGTATACTGTGGAGTTTGGATGCATTCTTATTAAGTGGCCAAACCACTTCATTCTTTGTTTATTTATGTAATTCAAGCACGGTTTTGTGCCAACTTTCTTTCTTATGCTGATGTTGGTGATTCTGTCTTTTCTTGTGTTGTTGGTAACTTTTCGCAGGCAACGCATTTCACATGTAGTTATTTTTTGTGACTGATCGTTCTTTACAACCAGTTTTAATCACTCTTTGTGATATATTTGATTTTTGCCAAGAACTGCCAGCCTTGGGGCAACCGGGCAAGGTACTATTGCAGTCACAACTAACATCCCCGGAAGAACTGGGGCAGGTGATGGTGGCGAGCGCAAAATCCTCAGTTGCGTTGCTAGCGCCGATTGAAACGACCCTCTACATAATTTGTCCTTGGCCCCAGGCCGGTGTTTTCCGAGGCTAACTGCAAATTGCCACGTACCGACACGCGTCTAGAAAAGGCTGAGAATGTTCCTACTCCGGGTCAAACTCAAAAGTGAAGGGTAAAGTAAAGTCGACAATGTAAAGATCTGACAGGCTGTCCTGATCCGAACATTGGCGAAGGCCGATACTTTACACGGTGTTTTATACGAGTAAAACGCCGTCCAAGAACAAGCTTATCAGCCCCGTGAAATGTTCCTAATCCGGAAAGACCTCACAGACAGAAAGGGCACAACAGCGTAACTCACTGTCTTGGCGTAGATCACAAAGCCCAAATATACGGCAAAGCTGATAGAAAAGATGAAGATCCGGGCCGACATAGTCGGCAGAAAGGATCGTACCCTAGGAAAGTTCACCCTAGTAAATCAAAAGCTGGCTGAAACCGGATGGGCGAGCCTAGTCACAATGGGCGCACAATCGACCCGACGTAGATCACCCCGTTCTTGTCAAAGGACCAATTGTATATCACCAAAAAAATGATAAAATTGACCGTGAAAAATGTTCGAGAGAAGAAGAATCAAATTTCCACATGAATAGAATTTATGGGGAGATCTGGTATATCGGTCGGGCGGTGATCGCGAGATCCTAAAGTCTATCAGTGAAAAGTTCATCGTGTTTTCCAGGTGACTGCAACAGATCCATTATGTCTGTAGGGATGATATCTTCGTTTTCTTTTTCTTTGTTGAGGTTGTTGGTCATGATATATAGTTAGAACTGTCACTATACATCAGTTGTCAGGTTTGTGATCACGATAACAGATAATGAACAGCATTTTCATGCCTACTTTGTGTTACCACAGCCAAACGTGGACAATGAGCAAAAATCCTCTATGGCCATTTACGTAATGTCTCTTGAGACTAACAAACAGCGTACCACCAGTATATGAAGTAGTATAGAATCATCCTATCCAGAAAGAACTCAAAATCAAAGAAAACTGACTGATTCTACAAATAAGAAAACTGAAGTATTTTGGACATCTCTCTCTCTCTCTGCCTTTTAAACCAGGATTGGGGCATATGCCCTCAACCAACACACGCCAAGACTTCCTATCTCTAGCTATGTCATACAGCTCACTCCAGCTCTTCTTTATATTGTTGATCTCTGTCTCCAAATCTCGTCTATATGTATTTCTAGGCCTCCTTTTCTTTCGCTGCCCCTGTGGGTTTCAGGAAAGGAACCTTCTTGATAAATTCCCCTCTAGTTTTCTCAAAGTGTGCCCTATCCAGCGCCTTTTAAAACCTCTTGGTTCACTGGAACCTGTCTTGTTATCTCCATAAGGTCCTCATTTGTGACCCTATCATACCATCTCAGTCCCTCTATTCTTCGCAGACACCAGTTGATGAATGTATTTTGGATACATACAATTAAACACACGAAGTGTTGGAGAAGACTACTATATATATATGAGACTGCAGTAAAACTAATAGATTGACGAAACACGTAATCACAAAGTACTGAGTTTTACAAATTACAAAAACATGACAATATACAGCAACGTTTCGACCAACAAGGCCTTTATCAAGCAAACGAACAACAGGAGTGACGAATTTAAAAAAACCAATTACATATGGACGACTAGATACGGAGACATTCAAACGTTTATAAAGGCCTTGTTGGTCGAAACGTTGCTGTATATTGTCATTGTTTTTGTAATTTGTAAAACTCAGTACTTTGTGATTACGTGTTTGGAGAAGACTAGTATGCAAGGAGACATCCCGCAAAGAGAACGATCACGGAGAAGATGGATTCATGATGTAACTGTTTAGTTGAGTATGATGGCTACAGAGGTGGGACATCTTGCCGATGAGAGAGAGAATTCCAAGGACTGTTCGGGTGGCAAAGTTCTACTCAAGTCAAGCTAGTTGATGACAGAATCACCCGAATGTCACAAGAAAAGACGTTAACCGAATCATATGGGTGCATTGATTTTACATTCATTAAATCTTGGACATTTTAACGTTGTTATTCTTGCAAATATATAGAAAGTCGATTTCTTAAAGTGAACTTAGAAGCCTTCATACAAATAATGATATTTATTTGAATAGATTGTGAAGCATATTTAGCAATGATCGTAAAACAAGGAGATATGTAGTAAAGTGTTCAGAGAGAGATTATACACCTAATTATAGTTGTAGTTGAAGTTATGGTCTCGTTGAAGTTATCACTGGGCGGCCATTTTCCCACGCGTATCATTATAGTTTAACACATTTATTAATAGTTAAACAAATGTAGATTTACTTAACGAAGCAACTGACTTGGATGTTTTTACCTGGACATTTTAACTATTTACAGAGCTAACAATGGAGGCTGTTAGGTCCTTCAATAATGAGGTAAGTTACATATCAATGTTACAGCCTAAACATAAATAATTATTATTATAGGCGTTCCAGATCCGTCAGTTGAACTCTCAGTCCTAATCATGAATGTTAGTGAAGTTTTTAGTGGTCAGTTAACTATTTTGTCTTATTTTTATACTTGTATGAGTAATATAACGGCTTGCTTCATTTGACATACTTATTATGCATAGTAAAATTATAATTTACACTAGCGGACATACCTGACTAGTGCTAGACCGTCTTTTTGACTTTTTTCACATAAATTCTCATTCTGTCATTCTCACATTCTGTTTGTAGTAACTTAGCAAACTTGTTAAACAATACAACTAATTTGAAGTGAAGGACCACTGAACTGATCATTAGTATAAGTATGTTCTTACTTCTCAAGTTATTAAATGATTACTATTGCAGTTGCGATTTGATCAAATGAGATAACAAGTTAGTGTTATTGACTGTGACTGTGTTACTGTTAGCCTGTTAGGTGTGCTGCAGTTTGACACACTTTCAATATCAGTTAGTGTTCACACGGTCTTAAGTTTTAACACTCTTCAGTCAATTTCAATTAGTAACACAACTGATTCTTCACATGGGGGTGAGTGTAAGGTGATAGCATTTACACGTCTTTCCAAACCATGCAAATCTTCTTGTATATATTTCCATCGTTTTCATATTGTCCATATTGGATAATGCCGCAAAAAGTAACACCTACCCTACCATGTCTGTCATCATGAATGTCATGTCTTCAAGAGCCTAAACTGGAAACTTAGATTTATAGCAAGCAGCATAAGAGCTACATTAATTTCGTAAATAGAAGCATCCACAGGTATGCATTGTATTGTGTGATAGCAAGAAGAATTGAACAATCTACAAACTGTAACACACATTATGCAAAGTTCCAGTATATCTGTGTTTGGAGAACCACTGAATGAATTAAAGAAAGTGCAAACACTAAAAAGAGCAAATCAAAATAAGTAGTGTTCTGCAGTTTTTAAAATGTTCAACCGCTATGAATTCAGGCATTATCATTGAGGCCTTTTACTGATTTTTGAGTGACGGCATTCTTTCCTTATCACCAGTGTCCATCACCATCGTTGACCAGAAACCTTTATTGATTGCGTACCAGTTATTATCTTGAAAAAATCCCATTACATGTGCTAAAAGAGGCAATAGAAAACAAACCTTCAGGAAACATAAACAAAAAGCGAAATGAATATATATGAACACCGATGGTTTTTCTAAAGAATTGTTCTCAAATGGAGGATCAGGAATCTATATTGTGAGATGAGATGCAGAAGAAATAGAGAATGCCATAACCCACAGAGAAACACAAACCCAAATTTAAAGCAGAAAAAGAAACCATAACCAAGGTGACATGAAATCGATATTACATGCCCTTGAAAATACACACAAAAGAAACCTTGCATGAAGGAACTCACATTCTCTTTTTTGCAGATATGCACCATTACCAAATAGACTTCTTCTTTGCGTTGTTCTTATCAAAGTTAACCGCTCTTTGTCGCCCATGTGGTGCCAGGGCCCAAGGAAGCAAAGAATAGTAAAACACGTAATAACAAAGTACTGTAGTTTTACAAATTACAAAAACGTCTTCGAACGCTCCACATCGACCACTTGTTAACCACTCTGTGATTTGTATGTGATCTAAGCCTAAGAGTGCCAGTTATGCGCCTACAAGTAGGCTAGTACATCTGATTTCTTCTATGCTTTTTATTTACTAGGGTAGCTTTCCTAGGTCCTACATCAGTCGCCTCTTACGACATGCATTGTAGGTCACAGTGGTACTATTCTTTGCTCCTTGCCAGCCCTGGCACCACATGGGCGACTCCTGAATCTGAGAGGTTTTATAAGTGACCTGAATCTAGTCATATGGTTCATTGAAGCTATTGCTGCTGGGATTTGATGACTAATAGAAGAATGAAGTCTAACCATTTCAGTGACTTGGTTACATTTTTGCCATTATGAATTCGGGCATAGTCTAATATAACACCACATACTGATTTTTGTGTGAAGGCTTGCTTCCTTATCCAGAGGGGACCTCGCCATTTAGGCGAGCCATACTCCAACTTCATTTACCTGTAATTACTTTGATTTACTGGAGGTATTTGTAATTTAGATCCCTAAGTAAAGGATCAGGGTTTCATGTTTAACTGCATAGTGTGTGTACACTGATATTTTTTACCTCAAGCTAGCCTCAAACCCAGAATTTCCACGGTACATGATCACTAGCGCAGAGTGTTGTCAACTTTGCTTTCGGTGACCCACGTGTTACTATTATACTGTGTATAACCTTCTGCCTTGCAGGTTGGCTGGGGACAGTCAAAGGCTAACGGAGAGCGAACACAGTAAGCGCTGGTTGAAATCAGACAATTCACCGAAGGACAAGCACTAGGGCTCCAAATGGTACTGAACAATGGGACGTAAAACACGTTCTTGGCAACGACTATTTAAATATCATAAGAATGATAAAAATGGTCAAAAAAGAACGATCGTGAGAGAGATACTGTGTTTTAGGCTTGATATATTTGCAAAGATGATCAATATTGTCATAGGGGATTTAGTTGATTTTTGTGAGAAGGGTGTAAAGATAATTATTTGGGGTCAAAGTGTTTATAGAGTAGCTCCAGAATAATCTTTGTAATTGAGTTTGCTTTCCATCTCAGACAAGCACCGGTCGACCCAGCTGAAAATATTGGTACCACACTGGGCTCAGGTGGTTAAATGAACTGGATTGTATGTTATTGGATTACCCGTTTTAGAAATCTCTTTTTATGCTGACGCTTTGAGGCAAAACAGGATTGGAGAAAAGAAAAGAATTACCAATTTTTAATGTAAAAAAATAAAAATAATTGTGCAAATTTTTTCTGTAAATAATTTAAATACTTTTATTCTTTCATTTGATTTTCTTTTTCAGCTTTCCTCGTTGTATGAGGGTAAGCCGCCAGTGTCTAGGGCCAAAATGGCTCAGGTCACAAAGTATGCTATCAAGGCCATCAAATTTTATAAACATGTTGTACAAAGTGTGGAAAATTCATACAAAGGTGAACACACAGTTTTTACTCTTTTACTCCTTTTCCAATATAGGAAGGTGATGGAGGCCTTATAGATGTAGTTTCACAGAAGAATGTTTAGAATTCCATGGACTACTGAAAGGACTAATGTAGATGTGTTGAGAGAGGTCAATTGAAAAATTGTAGGAAGCCGTCATTATTTTTTGGACATGTAATTCCAAAAACAGGGGCTAGAATACATTGTGACAACGGAGTAGATTGCCGAGTAGAAAGAAAAAGGGCAACTGAGAGACAAAAAGCTGAGCAGTATGACATGAAAGAATGTCAATAACTGAGTTGATTGCAATGCCAGAATGCACATTGCCTGATGTTGTTGACCATGAAAAGACTGCCCAGCATATTCATTTTCAACACATCATTTTTTAGATGGATTTTGCATTCCCTTTTCGATCCCCACTTACTTAGTCGGACTGCTGGGAAGTAGCCTGTTAGCAGGGCCACCACTTAAAGGTTCATTGACTCACTTCTCTAATCTCATGTTTGGTAGCCTTGATGAACTAGCAGACACAACATATACATGCAGAGAACCGGACTAATTGTGTAGACATTGAACAACAGCGAATGGGAAGAAGAAGAAGATTCACTGTCTTGGGCCACTCTTCTGGTATGGGTCATAAACAGAATGGTGCGCTTGAGATCTTCACCGGTTCCCCCACAGTTTGTTAAAGGTTGTTCACCTCATAGTGGAAAGAGACTGTTTGAAGGGACTTATGTGTTGACGATTCCATCATAGCACACCTATGACCCTAATGCATTGTAGGATTTATTATTGTTTTTACTCCCTGTTACCTTTTGGTAATATTGATCTTATATTACTAGCGATATTGTAATGATCTTAACAACAAGCACATCATATCTGATTAGCTACCGAATTAAAAAACGGGTTGTGGCTGAATTAAATTTTGATTATATTTTCCCATTGCAATGTACAAATTCAGCTGCAGTTTTCTTAATTATTAACAGATTTTCAATCTCATAATTTTCATTTATATCATTGTTTCAGTGCAAGCCAGAGTACAAAGTCCCAGGATTATATGTAATTGATTCAATTGTTCGCCAGTCCAGGCATCAGTTTGGTCCAGAGAAGGATGTGTTCTCTCCTCGCTTTACTAAAAATATTGTTAATACTTTCACCAATCTATTCAAATGCCCAGTTGAAGAAAGGGTAAGTTGTAGCTTTTGTATGTTTCTTTGTGTTGTTTTCTGTAATCTATGCAATTAATATTGTGCTTGTCTGTAGCTTAAGCGGTAGTGAGCTCAATCACAACCCAAGCGTACCAGGTTCAAACTCTGCGACAGGCAGTTTAGAAGCAAATTTGTTCCCATGGATTTTTACGGAGTTATAATAGACCTCACCGTTCAGAAAGTAATGGCAAACTACTGAACATATAAGTGGTGCCTAGAAAATCGATGACTCGTTTACTATGGTTGATGGCCAAGTCCTGTAAAGGATATGCCACGATTTTCATTCATTCATTAATCTTATACCCCTTATACAGACACTGTCCTCTTTCAGGGAACTACACACAAGCTGACTACTAGCGCCAGGTTCAGCCTAAGAATAAAAATGACCAAGTCTCCACTTGCCTCCCACGGCGTCCATGAAAACAGACAACTACGAAGTCTGGCAAAGTTTGTGTGGATCGAAGAGAGAGAAGCTAACCCAGTACCAAAAAAAGAATATGCTGAAGTTGGACATATTGGACAGAAAGGTGCAGATATCACAGCTCACACTGAAAACTGCAACACAACATATTCTGTTCTCTGGACTGCATCCTGCTGTAGCCAGCGGGGAGTATGAGAATGAAAAAGGAAGAAAATAAAGAAAACAATTCCCTTTTTGGAATTAAAGAATAAGACTCAACCAGATGTATCTGTATATGATTGAGTAAAAGTGACAAACCTGGATAAAACTACATCAATTGGGGTTGGGGTCTCTGTGGTAAAGAAGTTAGGTGCTCATCTCTTGTGCCAAAGATCCTGGTTTGCTCCCTCGTGGAGCCATCGGATATTTTTCCAGAGATCCCTGATCTCTGTCTAGGTGAGAATGAGTTCCTAGTCCTATCGGAGACGGGCGACAAAACGTAGGTCCGTGTTCAATCTGAGCACGTAAAAGAACCATTGGCAGTTCAAATCGAGAAGAGCAGGCTGGAAAGCCGCTGCCCAGACAAAATTAATTAGAAAAGGTTTAAAATAAAATTCCTACAAAAATATCTTCACTATCTTCAAAATTACATCGGGACCCTTGCCGGTGCTACAGAGTTCGTGCACTGCAGCTGAGATCTTCTTGTGTAAGAAAGAGCTCTGAACACACATGGTTTCTCATCGAAGTGCAATGATGATGGTTCTATCAATAAATCAAAACTACATCAATGAATTCATGATGCAAAGTTAATGTAAGTCATTTTACCATAATTTAAATGGTCTCCAAAAGATAGCAGAAAGAAAGGAGCACAAAGGGAAACTTTTTGTTGAATGTTCACCTCGCCTGTGTGTTGCAGGGGCTCACATGGGAAGCACAGGATAGTAACACTGCGACCCACAAGGCATGTTGTAAGAGGCGACTGAGGTAGGGGCATAGGAAAGCTACCCTAGTAAATAAAAACGTCACAGAAATGGGATGTGCTGGCTTACTTGTAGGTGCATAACTGGCACAATGTATAATCCCTTTTAGGCTCAGATCACATATAAACCACAAAGAATGCTTTAACAAGTGTTCGATATGGAGCGTTTGAAGAAGAAGTCTTATTTGTGTATAAAACTGTTAGCAAAAGAATACAGAACTAAAATGCTGACTGTTACTATGGTTGGGGAAAAAAAGACTGAAGTAGGGATCATAACTCAACTAAAACAATAACGCATAAATTGCCAACATTCATCAACTGGTGTCTGTGCAGAATAGAGGGAATAAGATGGTATGATAGGGTCACAAATGAGGAACTTATGGAGAGAACAAGACAGATTCCAGTGAACAAACAGGTAAAAAAAAGGCGCTGGATTGGACACACTTTGCGAAACCGGAGGGGAATATAATAAGAAGGGTCCTTGTCTGGAACCCGCAAGGACAGCGAAAGAAGGGGAAGCCGAGAAATACATGGAGACGAGATTTGGAGGCGAAGATCAACATAATAAAGAAGAGTTGGAGGGAACTGCAAGAGATAGCTAGAGATAGGAAGACTTGGCATGAGTTGGTTGAGGGCCTATGCTCCAATCCGGGGTAAAAGAGAGAGAGAGGATCATAAACTTTTTGTTTGTTCATTTCGTAATTGTCAATATCATCATATGTTACTGCTTCAGAGTCGAGTAGTACGGGTATTGAACTTGTGGCAGAAGAATTCTGTGTTTCCCATGGAAGTCATTCAACCTCTTCTTGACCTTGCTGCAGATCCTAACAACCCAGAATTAGTAACAGCAGGTGAGTACATGTTCATGGTAGGATAATCCCTTATATTTTTGCTGTTGTTTTTTAGAGTTATAGCTGGTTGTTCATTTGCAGCCACTGGTTCTTCATTACATCAGGTGCTGGACAAGGAAGTGTCCTCTCACCACTACTCTTTATCACATATATGGATAAAATAACTAAAGAATCAAATTCAGATAATGATGCATGTCCATCATACATATACTTCTTCTTCTTTTTTCTCGAATCCTGTATGCCTCACAGCGTCAAGTCAGGAAGAGATTTCTAAAACGGGCCCTAGTATGCGCTTCGTGGATAGTCTCTTTCGTCGCTTCTGTTATCTCTGAGGTCCATCTTTTGCGTGGCGGCCTTTTGCTTTGTACCCATTGTATCGGAGCAGCATTGCTCTTTGGGGTGTACTGTCTGATGGTAATCTGCTTACGTGACCGAACCATTTAATTTGTTGTTTCTTGATGAAGTCTAGTACTGATGTTGTACCCACTTTTATCCTGATGTCTTCATTTCTCAACCGGTCTCTTCTTGTTACACCCAGCATTCTGCGTAGACACTTCATCTCTGTTGTGACTAGTTTTCTTCTATCGTTTGTTGTCAGCGTCCAGGTTTGGCACTGGTAACATAATGTGGGGAGAAAGATTGTGTTGAACATTGCTCTTTTTGTGTTCATGGTGATGTGTTTGCATCTTAAAATTGGCGCCATTTGCCCTATCATTTGATTTGCTTTGTTGCATCTGTGTTGAATTTCATTAGTTATTCTTCCATTTGCTGAAAAATGCTCCCCAGGTATGTGAAATCATATACCAACGAAACGAAACATGGCCTCATGAACGAAGCTTCCAGAGCAAGCTATGGGAACTCTCGAGAACAACTGACATGCAGCTTCATAGAGGCTGCATAAACCTCATGGTTTAGACGAACATATGAAACCAAATGCAAAGAAGAGGAAGAAGAAGATAATGATAAAATAAATTAACTGCTTTTTGCAGATGATACCCCAAAAAATAACAAGACATACAACATATTGACACCTTGAAAAAAAATTGTACAAATCAAGACATGAAAATAAAAATAAAAGCTGAAAAAGGGTCTAATGCTGAAAGATTGAATTCATTGAACAGGGTTTTACTCCATATCACTCGATCCCTCTCCACGGACATGGCACCCAACCTGGAGAGAGTATTGCACAAACTCTGTAGCTTCTGCAACAATCCTGAATGAGATGGTTCTGCCATTTAATAAGAATGCAACCAAATATCACACTATATACAGAGTTGTCTACAACAGAACATCAGGAAGAATACGAGAGAAATACCACGAAAAAGATGGTTAGATGGCATAGCAGAATCATGTCAAAAAGCAAAAATAACTTATCAAAACCACTAGTGCAGCGCAAGACAAAAACAGAAAACCACAACACTGGACAACAACCCAATAACATTGTAACATCAAAAGAAAACTCTATTGCAGTGAATGCCAAGTTCTTTGTCTCATGTATATTTTGGATTTGTTTTTGGTACTTTTCTGACATTCTGCAGTATGCTGATATGGAGGCTCTGGATATCAAGCTCTTAAGTTTTCAATAAAATGTCTGGTTGTGAAAAGTGAGATAAAATCTTTTTTGATATTTTTATAATCATATTTTGTTTGGTATCACCAGCTCAGAGAGCAGTAGATGCTGTTGTTAGTGTGACACAGAAAGTGCCATTGCCTGGGACCCACTCAAGCAGCAATGGAGGGGATTCCAATCAGATCCTGCAGCAGACTGAGATGTTGAGTACAATTACTAAGCTTCTTCAGCAGGCTCAAGAGGTAGAATTGATTGCTCACATACAATACAGATTCACTATCATCCTATTTTGATATGCTCCTGTAAATGTTACTCTAGGGCTCATTAAGTCACAACTCTAATATTGTAATGTTTCTACAGGGTTCATTAAGTCACAACTCTAATATTGTAATGTTTCTACAGGGCTCATTAAGTCACACCTCTAATATTCTAATGTTTCTCCAAGACTCATTAAGTCACAACTCTAATGTTTCTCTAGGGTTCAATATCAGGAACAGCACCTGAGTCTCAGTTACAAGAGCTTCAACATCTACAACAGCAACTTGTGATGCAGACTGAAAGGATATCTAAACCTCATCATCAGTCAACTCCACCCATTGACAGCAACCTCCTAGCACAGATTCAGGTGCTGACAAATCAGCTTCTGAGTAAGACAAGCGGGGGTGGAGCTGACACTGTAGAAGATACAGACAAAGTGACCACAGGAGAAACATTGTTTAATAAGGTACTAATTTCTTCTTCACCCTTCACCTCCATGGAGGCATATTTTCCCAACCAAGGCCATCTTTTCCAGATCTCTTCACTCTCCCCCCATATTTTTGCATTTTGTTTCCAACTACTGCCTCCAGGTGTTCCTGAGTTTTCCTATACCTTTATTACCCTGGGGGTTCCATCGGAGTGCCTGTCTCGTGATGTTGTCAGGAGATCTCAGTGTGTGTCCTGTCCAGCGTCACCTTCTGCCCCTTAATCTCTTGCTCCAATTGCCGTTGTTCCATTCTACAGTTTGTGATCCTGTCCTACCATCATAGCTGGAGTATCCTGTGCAGGCATCTATTGATGAATGTCTGAAACTTTCTGGTGTTCCCGTTAGTTGGCTCCGTCTTCCCTCCGTACAGAAGGAATGCCTTAACTTTTGAGTTAAATATCATTATCTGCTAAATGATTCCTTTTTTTCTCCAATCCTGTTTTGCCTCACAGCGTCAGGATAAGAAAAGATTTCTAGTACAAGCTCTTGTGTGTGCTTCATATATTGTGTCTTTCGTCGCCTCTGTTATCTCTGAGGTCCACCTTTTGCGTGGCCTGTCTTTTGCTTTGTGTCCATTGTATTGGAGCAACATTGCTCTTTGAGGAGCACTGTCTGTTGGTAATCTGCTTATGTAGCCAAAACATTTAATTTATTGATGAAGTTCAGTACTGATGTTGTACCCACTTTTTCCTGATGTCATCATTTCTCAACCGGTCTCTTCCGGTTCTAAATGATTGATTACTATAAAAATAACATTTGGTTTGTTGGGAAATAGTAAGCGATGAATATTTTGAAATGAAAGGTTCTTCATGTGATATTTTTTGCAAGCAGTGTTTCTTTTTTTCACATTCTTTCAAATGCTCTTAATGCTATGGAAAAGGAGACCTCAAAATTGAACAGTTGAAGATGATCATACTGTTTTATACACTGATGGTTTTGTCCAGTGAGGAGTAAATTCAGGGTGGGGCTTCTCTGCTATGGTGAGAGGCTTGCTTTCCTTATCATCAGTGTCCCAAGCCATTCAGGTGAGCCTTATGCCAGTGTGGTGCCGGGGCCCACAAGGGATGTAAAGAATAGTAACACTGTGACCTACAAGGCATGTTGTAAGAGGCGACTGAGGTAGGGACCTAGCGAGACTACCTAATAAATAAAAAAGTTGCAGAAATCGGATGGGCTGGCCTACTTGTAGATGCATAACTTGCAAAATGTACAATTCCTCTTAGGCTTATATCACACACAAATCACAAAGAGTGTTAACAAGTAGTATATGGAGCATTCGAAGAAGAAGACAGAATATCCTATTCTCTATAATATCCTATACTGGATATGATGGCCCTCATCAAGGGAATAAATTCAGTTAGGTACACATGCTCCCGCAACTGCCATAGAGGTAAAATAAGACAGATTGCTTGCTGAGTTAATTTTGTTGTTTTATTAACAAGTGTTCATCATACGTCAATCTTATTCTTCTAGAAACTGTTGGACTTTGACTATGGAGACAGCGATGAGGAGGATGACAGACAGGACCATCACCACCATCATCATCATCACTATCAGCAGAGACAACCCCCACCGATGCCTCAGGGGTATGTATTTTGTTCTTTTACAATAGTTTGTATTTTAGTAATAAAGAATGTTTTTCTGGTTAATTAACATGCCATATGAAAATGGAGACGACACTGGCAATGGATAGGACAGGCACTGTTGTGGAAGACAGGCGTGACAGCCTCTGTCTGTATTTTATGACATGTAATGAGAAAGGGAGGTTTAGAACACATTGTAACAACTGGTAAAACCTGAGGGGGAGGGGGGACAAGACAGGAAGACAGAGAGAAAATATTAGACGGCCTGACTTCATGGCACGAAGAGCATCAACATCTGAGATGATAGCAAACATCAGAGACAGATATTTCTGGAGATCTATGATCACCTATGTCAGCTGGAACGGCACCTGATGATGATATTCTTTCACTATGTAACATTCTATATTCTTGATGTCTGTAACATTCTGGTTTTTTTTATGTCTGTGTAACATTCTATAACATAACAACTTTTATATAGCTATGTATCTTTATAAATAATACACAGGATGCCACCAATGATGCATGATCAGAACCGACTGCAGCAGATCCAAATTCAACAGATGTCACAGCAGCAGGAGCAACTGCAGTCAGAGATTGGAGCTCAGGAGCAGCTACGCAGACGTGTTCTAGAGCAACAACAGTTTGATAGGGAGATTGGACAGGTAAGATCCTTGAACTGAACATGGTCTGGATGTTTCAGAAATTATTAGTCAAGTGTGTTTCTCGTTGTGTGTTTCTAAGCTGAGACTACAAATAAGAATGAGAAAATGGAAGTATTTTGGACGTATAAAAATGACACATGAGTTGGAGAAGACCATTATGGAAAGATACATCCCTGTAAAGAGGAGAAGAGGTTGCTCATGAGATTGGAGTAAGTGGTTTTAGGTACAGGTGGCCAGGGTTCAATGGGGTAAGAATCAAAAGAATGCACTTGTCGCATGTGATCTTTGTTTGTTCCAAGTAACTGGTGATAATCCTTTAGAAAGTTTCTCCCTTGTTCCATTGCTTCAACAATGAAACATAAGGTTGCAACTTCAAGATTTATATTAGTTTTTCAACTCGTCATTCCTAATATAAAATAGTTATGAAGTTGTACTTAATACTATGTTTTTTCATAGCACTTTTTTGTAAGAAAACTATTTTAACAGATTTGTGGTGTTAACCATAACCCAATCTTTTATAAAAAGGACTAAATCTTAGGACAAGACTTATAATATATAGAAGTAATGTACTGGGAGTGCTATTATACAGTAGTGAATGCTGGAAAATGACCCAACACATAATACACAAGTTGGAGACATTTCAGAATAAATGTTTAAGAAGGATCCTGCAAATTTTTTGGCCAAATACCATAACAAATGAGGAACTTTTGAAATGAACAGAATGTGCATCCTTGGAGGCCATCATTAAGAGACGAAGATGGAGGCGGTTTGGACATGTATGTGGTATGCCAGTGGGGGGATGGCTTGGACAGCGGATGGGAAAAGAAGGCCTGGACATCCAAAGGAAACACGGAGAAGAACGGTGGAGAGAGAGTTAAAGGAGTGTGGTCTGACGTAGGAGACGGTTGGTTGGTAGAAAGGCAGCAGAACGGCAACAGTGGAAGTCTCTTGTGGAATCCTTATGTGTCAATCGGGACACGAAGAGGATATAGATAGATAGAATCTCTGATAACTGTCGTTACTGCCTGTAATACCGCCTTTTTTTATGGCAGTGTAGGACAGGTGGGAAGAGAGCCCGAGGAATTTAATGACCACATCGCTAGTGCAGTTGCAGCGAAGCTATTCAGGTTGGGATTTTTCATTTATGCACACAAGAGAAAAAATCTTTGGGAGCCGCGCTCAAATCCATCGGCCAGACGCTCCTCATATTCTGATAACTAGAGTCCAATAAGGCACAGATTTGTTGCAGATTGGCTCTGATAAAACTTTAGGAATATAAAACTGTATCTTATAGTAAAACACCTGCTGAGTTATACTGTAGTATGTCTTATCTGGCTAAGGGCCCAGGTTCTAGTCATAGAGCTGAACATATTTTACATTTGATTTTTAACTGATTGGCAACCAAATTGAAAAACGCATTGTAGCGGAATTCTATTTTCCCATTGCAGGTGTATGTACATATTCAGCTGCAGTTTTCTTAACTCTTTCCACGCTTTTAGCCACACACTGCGCGCAAGGAAGACCGCTATGCTATTAGCTACACACTGTGCCATAGAGTTGCTTCCTTATAAGAAGTCTTTCTCGTTTACTTCTACTACTTTTCAACCTTGATATTCTATTAGGTTGTCCAGTTTTCTTCAATTTGGCATATAATAATATACATATATGTTTATTTATTGACGAGTAGTTAGGAATTTATTTACCTCCCTTGAATTAACTGTTTAAAAATTGAGAAAATAAGTGCGTGGAAATAGTTAATTGTTAACCGATTTTTATGAGTAATATACCATTTTGTAGGTAAATGAATTGTCTCTATGATAGATCTAAAACAAATACATAGTGGCACTCCCAGAGGCTTATGGGAGCCAATCAGTTAAACTAGTGACCTCCAATTGTCTATGTGTTATTTATTGAGTATTTTTGCCTGCTCGTAGGCAGCTATGGTGGGCCACCATCCTCCACATGGTTTCAACCAGAACATGGATAGAAGACCAGATGATGAGCAAGATAACAGAGATGTCCAAGAGAATCAAGACAGGGCAGATTTTCGCAGGCACAGAGGATCAAGGGAGAGGTCTAGGTTAGTATTGGTCTCACTTTCTCAATGAAGATAATATTCTCTATATAAGGGAAGACTGCTATAAAACTATGTAGCAAAGATGAAACACATAAACACAAAGTAATATAGTTGTACAAATGAAAAAATGCAGCAATGTTTCGATCAAAATGCCATTATGATGGCCACATTCTTAGCACCATTAGATACACCGGAAAGAGGAGTAAGGGAATGCCTAGAAAT
Source organism: Arion vulgaris (assembly GCA_020796225.1). Lineage (NCBI taxonomy): Eukaryota > Metazoa > Mollusca > Gastropoda > Stylommatophora > Arionidae > Arion > Arion vulgaris. The sequence goes on along the minus strand of CM036755.1, from coordinate 48,353,049 downwards.
ACATGGAGATGAGATCTGGAGACTGATATTAAAAGGATAGGCAAGATGTGGAAAGAATTGGAAGGGATGGCAAGAGAGAGGAAGGGCTGGAAGAAGTTTGTTAAAGATCTGTGCTCCATTTGGAGGTGAAAGGTGAAGTAGTAGAGCATTCACTTATCGAATCAGACACAAAAAAGTGTTGTGGGTTCATTTCCAGCACTCACAATTAGACATGTCAGGTAAAGAATTGACCCTCCCGCATACTCAAGTCTAGAAATGTAAAATGATACACTTCATACTCAGCGGTCTGCAAGCTCTACCGCACATTTTCCAAACAGCTAATGCTTTGTACTGAAATTGTTCACTGCAAACTCGACCATCAGATGCACAGAATAAAGCCTGCTCAGACTCCACAGTGTGCATCATGTCCATCTACACCAACGAAACGAAACATGGCCTCATGAATGAAGCTTACAGAGCAAGCTATGGGGTACTCTAGGAACTCCAACTGACATGTGACTTTATAGAGGCAATCCATCTCATGGTTTAGATGAGCATACAAAAACAAACGCAAAGAAGTACTGAAATAAGGCACATGCATTATTTGACAGAGTTTGTTTACCTAAATTAGATAAATTTATATCAACTCAACGTTTTCAATATATAGGTCACCGCGCAGACGTTCAAGGCGCTCCAGGTCACGGTCAAGGGATAGAAGAAAACGTTCACGGTCACGAGATCGGCACAGGCGGTCTAGGTAATATTTTATCATTTTTTGGTTAAAAGTCTCTTTTAAAATAAAAAAGAATAATTTAGTCACTTTGTTTGGACAGCTAAATTGATTTCTAATATACTATCTGGACTTGAAGTGTTTTGTACAGTATTGTGTGATTTTACTTTAATATTTGGCTTCTTATGCTACTTTGGAAATTTTGTGTTTCAGATCCAGGGAAAGAGAGCGCAGAGAAAAGGAAAGAGAAAGAAAAAAGAGAGGACTCCCAAACCTCAGAGAAAATAATATCAGTAGTAAGTGAGGTTTTATTTTTGCAACATGAACTAGATTGACAGTCAAATTACGTTCTTAAAAAAAACAAACAAGAGAAAATGTTGCTGTTCTCAAGTATAATTGGGGTCATGCGATCCGGGCCCCTTCATGTGGACTACATACAAGCTGCATGGGCCTGTAGCAATCAGTGACTCATTGCTGACTGTCAGTGTAAGAATAAAGCTGACCAAGACTTCATTCCGTTCCCTGTGGTGACTTCAAGAAGTCTGGTTACGTTTGTGGAGAGTGAAGATGGAGAAGCTAACCCAGTACCTAAAAAAAGGCTATGCTGAAGTCGGATGTGTCAGACCGAAATGTGCAGATACCACAGCTCATGCTGAAAACTGCAGCACAACGAATTCCATTCACCGAACTGTATCCTGCTATAACCAGCGGGAGTATAAAAACGAACAAGGAAGAATAAGAACACATCTATATAGAACTGTTTTGTGTTTGTCATTTGCACTTTATTTGTTTTTGACATCTGAGTTTTTGTATGTTATTTGTTATATCATGTTCTGCTTTGATTGTTATTAGTTTTTGAACTCTTAGTTCTACTTTCCAGTTTGTACTACAACTCTCTGGTTTGGTCACCTTACAAAGCACACCACAGAAAAAGAACTCAGGGAACACATTGAAAAATATGGAACAATTAGAACTATAAATGTGAGTTTTTGTTTGCATCCTCATATAATTTTTTTGAACAGTAGTTTGAAAGGCTATTATTCTAATGATAATTTGCAATATTCAAAGCTCTTGGACGGTGTCAAAAATTGAAAATAGAACAGCTAGGACTATCAGAAAATTTATGATTTACCAGCTCAGTAAAGGAGAACAGGTGATAATCTTTGTACACAGTACAGAGTATAACATACTTAGGTACATTACTTGCCTTGTACTCCTAAGATTTCCAGTCTCTGTAGTTTAAATGTCACCCCACCCTCTTCTGTTGCTATCATGTTCTAGCCCTGACACCCGTGGTGCTGTAATGTTTTAGTTAAAGCACCAAGGTCATTGGTGGGATGAGTTAGCATAATGCATAGAGCGTCGCCTTCAAAGTAGTCACAAGAAATTTGCAGGTTGAATCCTCACTCAACATTCCATGAACAAGGAAAGAAATTGGTCCACCTTTCTCTTACACACTTGGGCCTAGAAATGTAAAGGGACAGGTACTTCATACCCTATGGTCTAAATAGTCTACGGGAATTTTTTTTATTAGTCATTAGATTCAGTATATTCAAATTGCAGATCATTACTTGAGGATATCTCTCTCTCTTGCGCACGCGCGATCCTTTTTTTGGCCATTTTGATCATTCTTATTGTGATATATAAACAGCCTTTGCCAAGAACTTTTTTTTACGTCACATCATTCAGCGCCATTTGGAGCTCTGGTGCTTATCCTTCGGCGACATGTCCTGTTTCAGCTAGCGTTTACCAGGTTCGCTCTCCGTCAGCCTTTGGCTGTCCCCAGCCTACCTGCAAGGCAGCAGGTTGCTATTTTCTTTTGGGGTAGCGACCCTTAGACAACCTGCCCTCCCGGGTTGTTGAGCATCATGTGCCCAGGTTACCTGTCTTTTTTTTGGACTACTTGGTTTGCCTACCGACCATTTTTGTGTACGGTTTGCTCCGCTAGCCTATGATTGTCCCCAATCTAGCTACAAGACAGTAGTAACTTGAGGATCTAAACTACAAGTACCTCGGATATCGGAGAAGGCACACCTGTATGACGAGGGACACTGATCAAAAGGAAAGTATGCCTTAACGCAAAAATCAGTCAAGTGCTATACCGGACGTCCTGACTACACCTGAATTCGTAGTGGGCGATTGCAAGAAAAAGTATATTCCAAACAAAGCTGAGACAGATCTTCGCAAAAATGTTTCAAAATTCAGTTCTCATGTGTCAGATTGATGTAGTAGTTGACAAATATATACAAATCACGTGTGCTCAGTCTTACTGTATGGATTAGAGACAGACAGTCACATACAAGGCTTTGGGGATGTCTCAGAAAAATTCTCTGAATTTGTGGGGATAAGAGAATACCAAATACTAAGATCACCAACGCACAGGTATCAACAAGGAAATATAAAGGAGCAGATAGAAGTAGGTGGGACAAACATTAAGAATGCAGAAGACCAGACCCCCATATGTGACTCTGAAATCGAATCCGGGAGACGAGAGGAAGGGAACAACCTGGAGAGACAAGGAGACAGCCTGTTGGCAGAGAAAGAGAAGAGGCTGGTTAGAATGAACCTCCTGGTTGGAGATTTGTTGGTGTCTTGTGCTTTAAGGGGAGTTATGAAAAGTTGACAAATATGATGCAAACATGACACTTATGATCTCATACATTTTTTGACTAGACTCGTGATCATGAGCAAACCACACAAAATGAAAAGATTGGTTCTTCTTCTAACGCTCCATATTGACCACTTGTTAACCATTCTTTGCGATTTGTATGCGATCCTAGCCTAAGAGCAATTTATGTTGTGCCAGCTACGCGCCTACAAGTAGGCCAGCACATCCGATTTCTGCTCTGTTTTTTATTTACTAGGGTAGCCTCCGTAGTAGTGAAGATGGTATACACGGTTTTGGCACAGTTTATCTTTAGTTTCCATGTCTGGCAGTAGTCGTGGAGTTTCTTTAGATCTCCGTTAAGCTTACATTCTCCACTTTCTAAGAATGAATGCAAACAAACTGAAATCTTAAATCATGTTTTGAGTTGAGTTCTGTATTTTGTACATCTTATTGTAGATGATTCCACCAAGAGGATGTGCATTTGTATGTCTGACAAAACGAAAGGATGCTTTCAAGGCACTAGACAGGCTCAAGGGTGTAAAAATCAACGGAAACTCCTTAAAGGTGAGTGACAGTTAAAACATTTCAGCAATAACATTTCATTTCAGAATTGTGTAGAAAGATAACATTTTTGTAACGTTAACAGGCAGTGACTCAGAAAGACCAACTGGCTCAGAAAAGCCAAAAACTGCCATAGAGCGAACCCAGTAAACGCTGTTTGAAACCGAACACACCACCGAAGGATAAGCACCTGAGCTCCAATAGGTACTGAAGGTTGTGCACGACACCCGTTCTTGGTGTTTGGTTGTTTATATATCACATTAGAATGATAAAAACGGCCTTAAGAACATTCGCGAGAAGGAGAAGAAGAAGAAAGACCCAACTTGGAAAAATAAATTATAATCAATCAATCAAGAGCCATGCCTGCCGGCGTAGGCCATCATGTCTCTCCGCAACTCTATCTTCCTGGTGCAGTTCTGACGTCCATCTTTTGTCAAACTACGATGTCAGACCATCCAACAACCTCTGAAGTCAGAAAAGCCCGCTTTATGGCGAGGACATCTATAAAACTGTAAGCAGGCTTTCACGCAAAAATCAGTCAGAAGCACCACACAAGGTGCCATGGCTACGTCTGAATTCTTGGCAGGCAAATGCAGAAGAGGACCATCCAACATATTCTCCCTCTGTTTTCCACAATCTCTCCTTCCCTGAATTTTACCTGTTGTCGCCAAATGTTCTCTCTTGCGCGATCACCACCCAGATCGATATACCAGATCTCCCCATAAATTATATTCATGTGGAAATCTGATTCATGCAGCCTTAGCATTGGTGTGTTTTAAGTCACATCTTCAGCACTATTTGGAGCTCTGGTGCTTATCCTTCGGCGATGTGTTCGGTTTCAGCCAGCGTTACTCGGTTCGCTCTCCGTTCTGTAGCCATCTAGTGTTTTTTACGTGTGGGGTTATCTACCCCACACCCAACATCCTTAGTCGCCTCTTATGACATGCGTGGCAGGTAACAGTGGTTCTATTATTTACACCCTAATTTGGGTCCCCATAATTGCTTTGGGAAACTTGACAGATATGAATCTGACTGCCCATTATGTGGTCTACAGTAAACTAATCGCATGACCAGAGATCGCTGCAGAAGAAAACTTGATTCTCCTCATAGTTGGTTAAATCTAAATATGCACATGTATAATGATCTACAAATTAATTCTGCATCTGTCTGTTACATGTTCAGGTTGCATGGGCTCCAGGTATTGGTGTCAAAGAGTCCATATTCAAAGATTTGTGGGATGTTGAGCAGGGTGTCACATACATCCCATGGGAGCAATTGCCAACAGAAGTAACTCCATTTGTTGCTGGTGGAATGGTGGATGAGGATTCTCTACCAGAAAGACTTAAAGGTTAGTCCAGCACTCATGGATGGTGTATGTCTTGAGAGAGCAATGTTGACTACTTACTAGACTTTGTTTCTGTAGAGAAAATATACTAGAAGTTCTGGTTAATATCATTATCTCAGCACTTAGGGTTTATATATAGGTGCTCAGTCTCAATACTGCAAAGCAAATCCTAACGACAACAAATAAAGAAATTTAAGTGAAAAGATGGCCAACCCGAACCCCAAAGACAACATTAACCACCTTACAAGGAGAGATCAAAGCATTGTATTTCGACTGCGAAGCCAACACATAACACTTAATAATCAAAGGAACAGAATTCAACCATAAGACACTGAGGAGTGCCAGCTGTGTGCACATCATCATGAAACTGTTCACCACCATCCCTTCAGGTGTCAAGCACTAGATGTCAAGAAGATCCTTCTTCCTCCAAGGCCTGATAAATGAAAAATTTTATACGGAACAAAGGAACAGCTTACAAATACGTGCAGATACCACTACATAGCATTGGGCCGAAGGGCAAGAGCTCAAGTGCTGCTGGATCATTGAAGAAGAAGCTAATTGCTCACTAACGTTCACCTAGCCTTACAGAGAGCAGTCTACCGTGTCTCACAGAGGTTGATCTATCATGATCAATAGAGAATTGTCAGCTGTCTTCCACAACTTGCTATCTCTAGTGCTGTCTGTTAACAATTTTTTTGTCAGCTTTTATGCCATTACGTTGATATGAAAAATATCTCTCATCATATTTTTTTCTTTTCCCATTCATATTTGTCTGTTATCATGAAGTGACCCTGAGAGCTGTGACAGTGAAGTGATTAGTTCATTTGTTTCGTTGATGTATGGTCCAAATATCATATTCCACGGTGGGATTTATATATATTGAAATTACTCGCAGACCCTGTGTGACGTTTAACGGTATAGGATATCTACCATTAAATATTGCATAGGGACGACAAGTAATTTCTCCATGCCACTCTACTCTGGACAACTCGCTCAATCTCTTCTAAAGAATTAATTCCAATATTTGTAGCCTCAGTAAAGTTTGTTTCTGGGGCATCCTTTCTTTCGTAAACCCTTTGCTCCCACTTCAGTGCCTGCATTATTATTCTTTAATAATTTCTTCTCAGATTGACCAGACAATTCTCTGATTTCATCACTTCTCCTGAATTTGTCCCATTTTATATAGGTAGATGTTGAAGCTAAATAGTCAAAAGCATCCAAGGACCATCACAAGAACTGTCATGAAGAGTAAATTCCATATTAAAGTTGAAAGACAAATCAAAGAGAACCTGGTGAACAGTGGGGACAGATGGACGTAGACACTGTAAAAGCTGGCCACTGATTTAGCACTGTGAAGAAGTTTGTTGTTGCCCTATGAGATGCCACAAGGCATGTAGACCACAGATTGCTTTGTCTGTTTGTGGTCAAGGAGGAGAAGAATGTATTTTAAACATGTACCTGTGTGCACTTTTCAGTCGTGTCTCCTCGCCTCGAAAAAAGCCAGCCAGCTAGCGTGCAATTCCAGTGTCGCCCACCGTGTGTGCATAGTTTCTAACACCTGCACGTGCCTATCCGCTTCCTTACACGAAGGGGGACATGTTCCCAGCAGTGCGGGACAAAATAGCGTGGAATTAACTCACCGTGGCTAGAAAAGTAAGGCGGATAATGTAACGGTTTGACTAGTCGTACAAACCCAAACATTGACGAATGCCAATGCTTTTTAGGCGCGATTGTCCTGCATGAGCAGGATGACGTCCAGAATTGTGAATGCTCCATGGCTTAGATCAAAAAGGCCAAAATTGATTGTTCGCGCAAATGCAATCCGTCTGTCCGTGCAGGTAATCACTCAGTAATCTGCCAAAAATCACACAATGATCACATAGAGTGGTCAACTGGTGGTTATTCTAGAGCAGTCGTGGAAATAGCCCTCAGACTATATTCACTTGCAGGTTGACCAGCATTGTCACCAGTTATGTTTCTAGAGCAACTTCTGAGCTAGAAAAGAGGGAGTACTGCAGTGGGCAACAATAGACTCTACCTGTGTTGGAGTCTCCACTACACTAAACATAGCACTGCATGCCTAGAGTTGTTGGAGGTTCTTGGGTCTTAAAGAAAGCCAAGTACTCTCCCCCACCCCATTCAAAAACAGGCAAAAGGACGGAATAATCCCATAATTCCTGAGGGTTAGAAATCAAACAACATTAACATGTCTGTGCCCTATCACTACTCCTTCTTGTGCCTGTAATTGTTGTTCACACTTCACTCCCCATATAACCACGATAGCATATTGGTTGGTGTACTTTTTGTAGGTGCACAGTCCCAGGATTAAATCAAACAGTGAGAGTGACAATTTTCGGATTATGGCTCTCAGGGTCACCGATGTGATGTTATCTACGCCACCCATCATGTGCCATTGGTCAAAGAAAAATACAGTCTTAACACATTTCTCAATTTCCTCATGATATGAAAATGAGTTTGTTACTGTTGTTTACTCTACTCTTATATAGGAGAAATGACTAACAAAGAACTCAGTTCCCACTGAGTGAAAAAAGCACAGTTGATAGTGGTGTATCTTGATATTTAGCCCAGTAACTCTTTTTTTTAAATAGGAATGAATACAGGGGAAGAGGAAGTGGAGGAACCACCACAGCCAGCAAATCCCATTGTGGAGAGTGGAGTATCACAACTTGAAGATAACATGATGCCTACACAACCACCACCTCCACAGCAGATGCCAATGGGCTTGCCAGGACAGTTAACTAACTTTCATTTGGCAGGTAGGACATATGTACATATCTGTTTGTTATATGGTGGATTAAGATGTGCGAAGTCATGTCCTTTCAACCTAAGAAGGTTGTCTTTGGTTCTATCAGCATATTGGCCTTTTTTTCTTGGTGTGGCCTGGGACTAGTCCTAAAAAGGACTGTTTGTTGAGTATTGTGTTCTGGTATGTGTGTGTAGCCCTGAGGATGGTGTTCTGGTTGAAACCCTGAGAAAGACTGTATGTACATATTTTCTTCTTCGAACGCTCCATACCTGTCAACCACTCTGTGTGACTCGTATGTGATCTGAGCCTAAGAGTGATTGTACACTGTGCCAGTTATGTGCCTCAAGTAAGCCAGAACATCTGATTTCTGTGCTGCTTTTTATTTACTAGGGTAGCATCCTAGGGCCTACATCAGTCGTCTCTTACGACTTGCATTGTAGGTTGCATTGGTACTATACTTTGCTTCCTTATGGCCCTGGCACCATACAGGCGACTAAAATAGCTAATAGACTGGCTTTGCATCTTAAAAAGTAACGTGAGTCTGTATATTTTTCTCAGAAGAGCATAGAAGTTAATATTAGTTTCAAGAAGGTTATTTTACTTAAGATTAGCACTGAAAACAGGACTACAGAATAGTTATTTGACCTTTATGTGTCCAAAATAATTGATGCCTGATTTTTTAAATGTTAATCTTTTTATCCATAGATTTTTTATCACTTCTAGATTTACTTTTTTGTGAATGCTCAACACTCCATGCTGCTTATAATAAATGTCATATTTTAATTCCTTTTCAATGTTGCAGATGCAGTCATCCATTGAACACATAATGTGATTTTTTTTTTATTGAAGTCATTACTCAATGCTAAGATTATATTCATATTGAGCGGTACTACAAAATTAATGTCAATAGATACATTTCTTGAGAAATACATACAAACAACATAGTGCCTAGAGAAAATATTTTTGAAGGGAATGGTGCCTGGAAGAAGAATGAGAGGAAAACCTAGAAGACGATGGGTGCAAGATGTTATTGATGATCTGAGAATGATTGCTGCTGATGCCGGCCAACTTGCACAGAACAGATTTTCAGAACTGCTGTCATGGGAACCAAGTTCCGAAAGGGACAAGCTACTTGATGATGATGAGATACATTTCATAGTTTAATAAATTGCCAATCTATTGCGCTATCTCTCTAGCCTGTGATGTCCTTGGCGCTTGGAGCAGCAACAAATGCTCATAATTCTTCTCTATTCTTGGTCATCCTCTGTATTTATTCCAGCTGTGATTCATCTCTCTTTTGGCTTTCACCATTTCCAGTCATAGTTGTAGCACTTCATGCCCATAAATAGGTGATGTTGCCGCTTCTGTAACATGAAGATTTTTTATAGGATGGGATTGTTAGTCGGCCAAACCCCCAACCTGGAGGACTAGAAAGCCATATTTAGTCTGGCCCCTCCCTCAATGACCTGTCTGGCCTGGGTGACCCTGCCAGGAACATTTGTTTCCACCGTCTTAGCTCACTGCATGCAAGCCTCCCCATCACTACAGGGTAATAGCCTCATAGGGAGGAATCTATAGTACTGTGCAGATTTATAACATCCCTGAAAAGAGAATATATCATGAACAGAGAAAACAAATCAATCTATCCAGAAAGAACTCAAAAACAAATAAAACTGGCTGATGCTACAAATAAGAATGAGAAAATTGAGATATTTTGAACCTGCTGCCTTGCAGGTCGGCTGTGGACAGCCCAAGGCTGACGGAAAGCGAACCCAGTAAACGCTGGCTAAAACTTGACACATCGCCATAAGCTAAGCACCAGAACTAAATGGCGCTGAAGATTTGACACCCATTGCTAAGGCGTAAGGAATCAGATTTCCACATGAATTAGACCAAAAATTTGCAGAATTTATTTAGAAATCTAGTACATCAGTCGGGTGATCATGCAAGAGAGATATATATATATATATTTGGGACATATAAAAAGACATGATGGGCCGGAGAAGACCATCATGAAAGGAGGCATACCAGCAAAAAGAAGAAAAGGAAGACCACTGCGAAGATAGATTCAAGGGATGTGACTGATGGTTTGAACATGATGGCTGCAGAGGCGGGACATCTGGCCTATGAGAGAAAGAAATTCAGGAGGACTGTTGGGGTGTCAAAGTTCTGTTCAGGACAAGCTATTTGATGATGATGATAAGAGAAGTAATTCATATAATAACATGTACGTTTGCTTTAGGAACATTGTTTTTATCACTTTTCTGTAGGTCAAGGCCTGTTAAGCCTCCTGGGACCAGGTGGACCACTGAGTATGCTTAGTGGTCCACCACCAATGGGCATTCGACCAGGAATGGGAGGCCCTGGCAATATGTCAGTACCAAATCATATGGGAGGTCTCAACAACTTAAGATTGCCTAATAATATGGGTGCTATGAACAACATGGGTGGTCATAACAACATGGGTGGTATGCCAGGAATGCAAAACATGCCTGGAATGAGGCCAGGACAAATGAGTATGGGTCCTCAGGTGAGTGAGTTTTTTACATTTTGTATTTTTTCATTATGAGGAAATTTGGTACATCAGTCTAATTGGGGATCTTGAGAGAGAGAGAGAGAGAGAGATGCAGTCCTCAATGTTGCCCATCTGTCTGATCTTTGCATGAAGACTTGCTTCCTTTATCATCGATGTCCCTTGACATTCAGGCTAGCCTTACTACGACTTCTGAGGTACTTGTAATTTAGATCCCCTATTAAAGGATCAGGTAGCCTGTAATCCAACCGTGTACCTTGTGCACACCGAAACATTTTTTGGCTCAAGTTGGCTTTGAATCCCAGCATTAGCATGGCACAGGGTTACTAGGGAAGTGTGTTATCGGCCTCACTATCAGCTCCCATTTTGTATTCTATTTCTTCTCCTGCTTGACTTGATGGGGATAATTATTATAATAAATATCTCTATATAATGATTGTTATTTTCTTGTGAACCATTTTAGAATTACATTTTGAAGCAAGAAATAACTCTCAAACTATTTGCTACCAAATTTATGACTTTTTTTTTTTTTTTTTCCGTCTGCTTTCAACTCAGACGAAGTTCCATCTCTGAAACTGATTTTTGCGTGAAAATCCATTTTTCCAATTTTTTACAATGGCAGCAGCGTGCACATTGTAAATTACTTTACACTGGCAGCCGTGTGCTCAATGTACTCGTAATTAGTATTCCTCGCCATACAGGCAGATTTTCTCCGACTTCAGAGGTACTCACGTTATCATCCTGAGTAAGACCAGGGACTCGAACAAATGCCGGACAGTAGGTTCGAACCCGAGCTATGAGACGCCTCATAGCTAGCAGGCCGAGCTACTATCAACTACTCTAGGCAGTCCCCTTTGTTTTATGTGAGTAGTTAGACAATTGTTGGAATTTTCTGTGCATCACAGGAGAAATCAGGCTGTGCTTTCTTGGCTAGAGCGCATGGTAAAGTTACTGCAGAGTGAAGTGGAGCATACGGGACAACTACTTCTAGTGTGAGGATGGGGATTTCTGGGGCTGTTGTATCTGACCATCAGTTGATGCTTCGGAGGGTTCTAAGTGGCGGTTTGAGAGTATATTGTCTATTGAGGTTGCCAACCTCCAAAGGCTTACGTGGATCTGCTGTACTGAGCATGCAGTTGTTTGAGGCAATGAGAGAGCAGATATATTTATATCAACAGCATCAATTGTTGGGGAGTTGAGGATGGATAAGGGGGATGTTCTTTGGTCTCTTTGCGACTGCTTGTTGGATGAGGACACTAAAATTGATGTTGAATCCTTCCAGCGATTTAAGGAGTTTGAAGTTGCCCTTTGTGCAAATAGAACTGGATGCCTGGGGACAGAGTGAGGAACGTGTTTAACCAGTGAGCCACAGGAACCACCAGTATGCATACACTTCGACATCTGTTGTGGGAGACTGAACACCTATGGGTCTGTCCAGAATGCTACGACTTTGGTTCAGTAACCAATTACATTTTAACACAACTTATTAACTTTGATCACTTTTGTTTCCACCCAAATCTAGCGTCATTTTTGTTTACATTCATTGATTTGATGGAATAGCATTATGAGAGTTTATTGTGTTCTGAAATATTGTTTTGTGTTCCACAGGGTGGTATGATGGGACAAGGAAACCGCATGGGTGGACCTATGGGAGCTCCAAGTCCTGGCATGGATCTTCGGTCTTCTCCTGCAGGAATGAACTCACCTGGGCCTAGAGGTCCATTCGGCCTTTGGGAACATGCCCAGATTTTCTCATATGCAGAGTCCAAGAGGAATGCGACCTCCCTTCTTTAATAATGATAGCAATCAAGATAGAAATGATGGTGATCAGCCTGGTAGGGAAAGCAGTGACATGAGAGGAATGGCTGAGCCTAAGGAGTGGCCACCAGATGATGAGGTCAATGATGAAGATGAGCCGGACGAAGATGGTTCAATGGATTCAGATGAAAGAATGTTGTCTATGGGAGGGCCTCAACGAATGACAAGGCCTGGCATGTCAAACATGCGGCCCCTTGGCAATCCATTTGGACCTCATGGTCCTATGCTGCCAGGTCAGGGAACTCCAAACCCTAGGATGCAGCACTTACTATCTCTACGTATGATGTCTCCTGGGCAGAAACTTTCATTTCCTGGGGGGCCAGCACCAAATTTTGGAATGGCCCAAGGTGGAGTAAGGCTGTCCATGTCTGCTGTTGAAGTCAGACCAGGCCTAGTCACATCCTCCTCCTCTCCGCGTATACTTCCACCATCCACCGGCGCACCTCTCCCAGTGTCTGTTAATGGCTCTGTGATTGTCTCTAGACCAGGATTATCAACATCGAACGCTGGGGGTGCAGACAGCTCAGACATAGTCTTACCCAACTCAAATATGTTGCAATCTTCAGAAGAAGACATGATGAGGTCTCATGCCTCAGGACCTATGTCACTCATGCGAATTCCAGGAGGCAATCGACCACCAGGTGGTGCATTTTTAGGAAGAGGGTTTGCCCCAATGACAATCAGACCTAGAGGTGGGCCAGGTTTATTAGGTTTACGTCCTAGTGGGGGAGGTTTTAATAGATTTGGAGGCCCTCGTCAATTCATGGGGCCATTTGGAGGGATGGATAGACCTCCATTTGGTAATAGGTTTGGAATGCCTCTTCGACCTCCTATGGGATTTTTGGATATGGAAGAAAGGGAAAATATTGAGTCTAGACCGTCACCAAGAGTTAACATTGAAGATCATTCAAGTGCAAAAGATCTAGATGATCCAAACATGTCAGATGAGATGGATGAAAGAGAAGAGAGCAGTGAGAAGAAAGATGGACATGAGGATGAGGATATTCAGCCAGAAACCGACGACAGATCCAAACTTGTTCGCCCTTCAGGTCGTCCAAGCAGATGGCACGATGAAACATTGAAACCTGAACCGACAGCAGACAAAGTCACCCCTGCTGATTTAGAAAGCAGTTTGACTAAACCAGATGTGATCTCTGCCCCTTCTTCACAACCAAGCGAAGGAGAGACACTAACATCTGATCCTGTTGACAACACCCAGACAAGTCCAGCTATTCCAGCAGCATGTTCTGAATCATCTACAGCAGTTTCAGATATAGCTCCTTCAATCACCAATACAGATGATTCCGTTCCCCCCGCAGATAAAGCAGCTGGTGATGAGGAAAATGTTGTACAAGCCAGCAGTGTAGTCGCCGAGATTGCCAGTTAATGAGAGCATTAGATATCCACACAAAAACCATGTACAAACCACTTGTTTCTTTCCAGTGGAAGCATGCCTGTTATTGTTTGTAAGTGCAGCATATACAAGTTTTAGTTATAGCATGCAAGGTCAGATCTGTTTGTGTGACAGGTCAACAAATGAAATGTATGGGAATATTTATTGAATGTTGGGAGCATTCATTCATCACAACATGTTTGTTTGATTGTTAGTAGTATTGTTTGTGAAAGGAAATAGGGTATGAATGTATGCCTTCCTTCTTCCTTTCGTCGCTGAAATATTGTCTATATATTAAACGTTGTCTCTGTATAAACTTCACTGTCTTTTGTAACTCACACAGAGGTCAGTGTAGTTTTCTTTCCAGTGTTGTTTCATTAGGCCAGTGAGTTTGTCTCAGTATATCATATTTGGGGCAGCCTGGAAGTATGTTCTCTGCAGTCTGATGTGCCTGAATGAGAGACCAAACTCCACTGTATACAGTCTTCTACAACAGAACATCAGGAAAGAAGGCAAGAGGAAAGCCATGAAAAAGATGGTTAGATGGCATAGCAGAACACTGTCAAAAAAACCAAAATAACTATCACACAAACTATTAGAGCAGCTCAAGGCAAAAACAGAAAACAATGACACAGGGCAACAACCCGGTAACAGTGTGACAACAAAACAAAAAGAACTTAAAAATAGAATGTAATTTGTAGATTACACGTTTGAAATACATTGTTTGCTCTTTAATTTCTAGAACACATGACTGTAGCATTGAAGAGCTACTTTCATTGTTAAAGATTTGCTGCAAGATTTATTTTACTGTCTGAAGTAATGTGTTTTTAACTACGTTCATTATTTCTAACGTATGTTTCATGTCTGCTTCTTGTTAAGTTTTGTTGCCTTATATTTTGTGCCTGCTTGCTCATTGTATCTTCTTGTTTTGGGCTGCATCTTTGATCTTCCTGGACCTTCCTGTTTGCTTATTCCTCTCCGCTCCTTGTGGGGCATAGGGCCTCAACAGTTGTTCTCCACTTTTCTCGGTCTCCGGCTGTTTTCTTTATGGTCTCCCAGGATAGTCGAGCACCTCTCAGTTCCTCAAGAAGACTTCATACATCAGCTTCCTTGAGGGTCTGGCTGCTACGAGTTATCTGTCTTCGGCATGAAACCCTAGTCTTTCAGAGACTCCAGTTAGTTTTGAACAATTTGTTTTTGGTTCCTGTAACTATGTTCTTTTTTTAAATGGATGGGTAGTTAGCCCATCGCACAACTAGACCATATGTAGTCTAACCCATCTCCTTTGACCTGTCTGGCTTGGGTAACCCTGCCGGCATTGCTCTCCGAGTGAATGAGGTACGCAAGGCACCTCCACCACTACAAGGTAATGGCCTCATGGGAAGGTTGACCCTCTGTCATCAGAGCAGGCTCTCAAATGAAAAACTATCTTAGTAGATTACGGGGTTTTTCCAATTTAAGTTTTTGTAGTTTCTCATTCTTGATGGTCTTCTTCTTCCAACCATGGCTGCAAGTTTTCCCTCTTGAGCAGTCAATGCCAAATTGTAGAATATACATGTGTTCTGTAATTATGGAAGACTAGTGTAAAGTGTATTATGATCAGATGTGGGAGAAGTTCTTGTCTAGCTTTCAGAGATCCCCGATCTCAGTGTAGGTGAGATCGAGGTCTTATCAGAGATGGACGATAAAACGTAGACCCGAACCCATAGCAGTTCAAAATCAAGAAGATATGGCTGAAAAGTTGCTGTCCTGGCAAAATTTTAAAAGAATGGAAAGATTAACGAATAAAATTCCTACAAAATATTTTCACTATCTTCTTGTGTTCGTCTGATGAATTCAGCCGTAATTAGGGCACCTGGTATGGCGCTTCCGGCTGATTTTTGCGTGAATGTCTGCTTTCCTTATCAGTATCCCCTGCCATACATGTGTGCTGACTTCAGAGGCGCCACCATCTTCTAAATGATATCAGTGACCATCGCTTGTACTACAGCATTTGTGCACTGCCTCTGAGATCTTCCTGTGTAAGCAAGAGATCAAAGCACACAAGGTTACTCACCAAAGTGCAATGATAATGGTTCAATCAACCAGTTAGATTCAGGAATTTCTAGTTACAATAGCTGCCCTCTAGAATCTTGTGACACAAATATTTGGTTAGCCAAAGTATCACAGTAAACTTTATGCTCTGTTATATATTCTCTATACATTATTTGATGATGTGTATTAAATGTTTGATATTGAGCAACTAGGAATGAACAGCAAATAAGTGTTCAGAGTTGAACATTGAATAAAGTAACCAAGGATGAATACAGATTAATGTACCATGGGTTGAACACTGAATAAGGAACTCAGGATTGAACATAGAATTAATAAAGTACCATGGGTTGAACACTGAATAAGGAACCCAGGATTGAACATAGAATGAATAAAGTACCATGGGTTGAACATAGAATGAATAAAGTACCATGGGTTGAACACTGAATAAGGAACCTAGGATTGAACATAGAATGAATAAAGTACCATGGGTTGAACACCAAATAAGGAACCATGGGTTGAACATAGAATTAATAAAGTACCATGGGTTGAACACCAAATGAACAAAGTGCCATGTGTTAAACACAATAAAGTGCTCTGGGTTACTAAACACAGAAACTAAAACACGTCATGGGGCAGATGTAAAAGGAACACCTGATCTTGGCTCAGATAAAAACATGAAGTGTGGCATGCATTGAGTAAGCAGTATGTATACATTTTTCTGTGACCTATTCCTGTGCCATTGACATATTTGCTTAGAATTTCTACTTGATAATATTGAGGCTATGATTGATATATTTTAAACATGTAGAATTATATGGTCTTATATTGGTAAGTTTGTGACAATTACTATATAGAAGCTATTTATATATGTTGACACATCTTTTGTTGGGTATATTGAAGTCAGAGAGTACTGACGTGGAAGTGAATCATGTATCTTCTTCTTTAAACGCTCCATATCGACCACTTGTTAACCACTCTGTGATTTGTATGTGATCCAAGCCTAAGAGCGATTGTATGTTGTGCCAGTTATGTGCCTACAAGTAGGCCAGCACATCCGATTTCTGTGATGCTTTTTATTTACTAGGTAGCTTCCCTAGGTTCTACATCAGTCATCTCTTACAACATGCCTTGTAGGCCGCAGTGGTACTATTCGTTGCTTCCCTTGTGGGCCCCGGCACCACACGGGTGAGTCATGGCTAATATATAGATAACAAAATCTCTGACCAGAAGCTATTGTTTCTACATAAGAGTTCTTAGAATCCCATGGTTATACTTCTCCACAAGGAGTCCTCGTGGAGCATAAGGTTTGCACAGTTGGGCTCCACCTTTCCCAGCTACTTTCTATTTTCTTTACGATTTCACAGGATAACCCAGCACTCTTCAGTTTCTCAAGAAGACTATCCAGATCTGTTTGGGGCACCACCTTTTCTGTTTCTCTTACGAGTTCCGCTCATGTGCTTGTCTAGTAAAACTGAACTATGTCTTTGAAAGGGTATACCTAACCCATCTTCATTATCTTCTGGCCTGATATAGAATTCCATAGCGCCTGAGTGGGGCCCAAATTTGGGTCTAAAGAATAGAACCACTGTTACCTGCCACAGGTCATAGGAGGTGACTTCGGATGCACGTGTCCGCTAGGAAATGCTAACCCAAAACAAATGCTTGCAGAAAACGGATGCACCAGGGCGTAAGGCGCATAACATTGTGCACGACCTCACAATGAGGAATGGGATAACGGATTCTAGTCGCCAATCCGCCTCGGAGATTTAGACACGCAGTAAGAATGTCAGAACTACCATCACAAGGGTGGCCAAAACTTTCTGCGGCAAGAGGTCGGCACAAACGGGGAATCAGAAATCATAGGAATTATATCCTACAGAACTGCCCCCAGTATGCAGACTTGAGAAGAAAGAGGTGGCCTACTTACACTAGCGTCCAAGACAAACTGTATGGCGTGGCTGATAATCTGAGGCAGACGAATGCCTTTATTAGAGAATCTGAAATCCCAATCTAGTGAGAATGCAGAAGACAAACTGTATGGCGTGGCTGATAATCTGAGGCAGACGGCTGCCTTTATTATAGAATCTGAAATCCCAATCTAGTGAGAATGCAGAAGACAAACTGTATGGCGTGGCTGATAATCTGAGGCAGACGAATGCCTTTATTAGAGAATCCCAATCTAGTGAGAATGCAGAAGAAGAAGAATTCCATAGACTAGTAAAATGACTAATCTTGATGTGCTGTAACAAAGTTAATGTACAGAAAAAACTCATTATCAAGATAAGACAGATATAGTTATGATTTTTCCAACTTGTAACAAGAAATAGTTTAAATTACATAAAGACAACTGGCAAAATGAATGGGGAACAAAACAGGACAACACATAGAAACAGTCTATACAGTCTACCTTTGTGGCATGGGTTTGTGTCAACAGTAGAACTTCAAGTCCTGTTTTGCCTCACAATGTCAGGATAAGAAGAGATTTCTAGAATGGGCTTATGTGTGCGCTTCATAAACTGTGTTTTTCATCGCCCCTTTACTTCTGAGATCTGCCTTTTGCTTTGTGTCCATTGTATCGGAGTAACATTGCTCTTTGAGGTGTGCTATCTGTTGGTAATCTGCTTATGTGGCGAACCATTTAATTTGTTGTTTCTTGATGAAGTTCAGTACTGATGTTGTGCCCACTATTTTTCTGATGTATTTATTTATAAACTGGTCTCTTTTTAACACTGCCAGCATTCTTGCATAGACACTTCATCTTTGTTGTGACTAGTTTTCTTCTATCGTTTGATGTTAGCGTCCAGGTTTGGCACTGATAGCATAATGTTGAAAGAAAGATTGGAACTAATAGTCTGTATTAAAGATAGATGTTTCTGGATATTCCCAACTACCTACACCCATCAACACGGCACATGATGATGTTTAGTATATGTCCAATGTGTGTTAATTGTCTTGTCAGGTTTAGTCTTGTGATGTTATGTATGTCTATTGCTCAAATTAGAAGTTTTGATTATTGTAAAATTTGAAATGCTCCACCTTTCAAATTAATTGTCTTACTCCATGGAACTTGCTTGTTTTACATTTTTCTACTTTCTGTGAATAATTGGAAGAAGTAAATCTATGTTTTGAGTGGGTGATTGATAGGGCCATCATCATTGCACTTTGGTAAACTACTGTGTGTGCTCCAATCTCTTTCTTACGCAGGAAGATCTCAGTGGCTGTGCATAAACTCTGTAGCACCGACGAGGTTCCCCGACGTAATTTTTAAGATCGTGAAAATATTTTGTAGAAATTTTTATTTTTAATATATCTAATGAATTTTGCCAGGGCAACGGCTTTTCTTGATTTTGAACTGCCACGGGTTCTTTTACATGCTCAAATTGAACACGAAACGTACATTTAATCGTCCGTCTCCATTATGACTGGGAACTTCATTTCACCTACACTGAGATAAGGGATCCCTGGAAAAATAGCCCAGATGGCTCCACAAGGTAGCGAACCGAGTACCTTTGGAACCAGAGATAAGCACCTAACCTCTACGCCACAGAGACCGCAAACCTATCTTTTATATTCTATGAGTAATTGGAAGAAGTAAATCTATTTCTTAGATTTGTCATTTGCTTGCACGAAATAGTAGGGCATTTATTATTATTTCGCTTGGAAATTACATTTTAAACAGTGCCATATTAGGGCAGAGTATGCCCCTGAAGTCGGAGAAGGCACGCCTTTATGGTGGGGCACACTGATAAAAAGGAAAGCATGCCTTCACGCAAAAGTCAGTCAGTGGTGCCCTGACTATGCCTGAATTCAAAGCAGGCAAATGCCAGAAGAAGAAGGGAGAGTATTATTTTGGCACAAAACATGAACATTTCAGAAAATATCGTGCACAGTTATTTTGAAACTAGTTTTTCAATTTTGAAGTGTGGGTTCGAGCCTTAGGCTAGTAAGGCTATTTTTTAAAATAGATGCGTAGGGTCAAATAAAGATTTACTTACAGCGTAGTTACCTGACGGTCAATGAACTTTATTCCTGAATTGAAATATGCCCGAAGTGACTTGCTAACCAGAAGTAAACATTCTTACCAAATGTAAGGTATTGTAAATAGCAGCTTAATTAATCTGGGAAGTGAAAGTTTATCATTTTATTGTTATTGTATCATATTGACACATTTGATTCTGTTTTATACAGCTGGCGTTTTGTTTCATTGTATGATGTTGGTTGCTGCATTCACCTTTTTTTTACATGCAAATTCATTAGTTTATATTTAGAGCAGACAGTGATTTATAATTGTTTTCACACAACAGAAGAGTTTGGTGGGGCCGCCTGAAGGGCTGACGTCTGCTGATCTCTTGTGTTTCTAGCAGTGCGGGTAGTTTGGTGGCAGTATAATAATGTTTGTTGTTTACTGATTGTACAAACCTCTGGTCATGCTGTCATTGATAAATATCATGTACATTTTTCCCTTTGTAGTTTCTGTTTCATTCATCTTGTTTTCATATTAACTTGTTTCATGTTAGTGCTATTAGAGTTAAGTTATGTGCTAGTTTTACTAATTCCTTACCAGCTGCCGTGGGGTGCACCAAGATTAAAATAGCCCAACTGCTGCACACTGCGCAAAACATTGTTTCGTGTAAAATTAGTTATTTTCAATGCAATTTGGTGCAATTAAAGCTAAGAATCTTTCAATCAAATGTGAAATTGGTGCTGGTCTATGGCTCGAAACACGAGTACAACAAAAGAAATAACCAGAAAAACTACAGACCTTTGGGAAAAGATGTTTCATAGAATAGACAGACTGTGATGGTATGATAAGATTGTGAACGATGAACTCAAGAGAAAGAACTAAGCAGATACCAGTGGAAAAAGGGCGAAGGAAGATGTGATGGATAGGACACACTATGAGAAGACCCACCGGAAGCATTGCAAGACAGTCATTGTTTTGGAATCCACAGGGGAAGGCCCAGAAATACCTGGAAAAGAGAGCTGGAAACTGATATTAAAGGGATAGGCAAGACATGGAAAAAATGGGATGGCAAGAGAGAGGAAGTGCTGGCAGAAGTTTGTTGACGACCTGTGCTCCGTTTGGAGTTAAAATGGGAAGAACTTGGTGCAATTATAATTAGATGTTATCGCAGTGTATATTACATTGTAGTAATTAAAGTAACCTTTTATTCATACCTTGAGATATATCAGGTAATACAGTGTTGGGCACAGTTGTTGTTTTTTTAATTGACCATCGGCATAGGATGGGTGATGTCAATATCACACCGGCCGCCTTTACTTTCCTTATAGAGAACATTGCATTGTTTGGAGAGAGATATAAAATCTGTTTTCATACCATTTAGTGTATTGAGGAATTCGGTGTTGGACACAATGGGTCATCTAGTCAACATCACGCGGCCTGCATGAGAAGTCTATGCGTTTAGGGGCCTACCAAACCAATGTACAACGTATACACGTTCTTGGCAAAGATAAAACATATCACAAAGAATGATTAAAATTGGTCGTAAAGAACGAACGCAAAGAAGAAGAAGATTGTAGAAGTTTGTGCCGATAGTAATTTGTGAAAATTATTGTCTATTTTTGTTTAGATGCCTCTTTCTCTTGGATAGATTTATTTGTTTTGTCTTTAAATTCTTCTACTGTCACAGGACAGTTCAAACATTTAGTCACGGTAAGCTAGTCAGATCATGTTCTTACGTTTGATATCATCAATCGTCTGCAGATTTGTCAGCAACTAGAACACATTAGTCAGATCATGTTCTTACGTTTGATATCATCAATCGTCTGCAGATTTGTCAGCAACTAGAACACATTAGTCAGATCATGTTCTTACGTTTGATATCATCAATCGTCTGCAGATTTGTCAGCAACTAGAACACATTAGTCAGATCATGTTCTTACGTTTGATATCATCAATCGTCTGCAGATTTGTCAGCAACTAGAACACATTAGTCAGATCATGTTCTTACGTTTGATATCATCAATCGTCTGCAGATTTGTCAGCAACTAGAACACATTAGTCAGATCATGTTCTTACGTTTGATATCATCAATCGTCTGCAGATTTGTCAGCAACTAGAACACATTAGTCAGATCATGTTCTTACGTTTGATATCATCAATCGTCTGCAGATTTGTCAGCAACTAGAACACACACAAAAAACATGCCAAATTGGCTCTTCTCAGGTCATCATTTGTTCTAAGGGAATGGCCAAGAGCACCATTTTGATGCAATGTCTCCGGCAGGGTTATTTTTGTATTCATTATTTTTTTTAAACAGGATTCACTGAGCGTTTCCAGCTGTCAATTTTACTACTTGTTTTTTTTTTTTTTTTATTGTTAGCCAAACTGGCTTCTTGTAAGATAGCGATAGTATAGAGTTTTCAACTTAAAAGCAACCCCAGTGATAAATAGAAATTTGCCAGGTACGCATTGCATCTCGTCTATTTACTATTTAAACCGGTTCTGACTGTCTGTCATATCACGTCGTGGTCATATCGTCTGCTCGCCATTCGAGATATCTCAGCTCTAATAATGCAGTTTTCTATTCAAGAAAGAATTACTATTGTAGAATATTATGTCCGCACCGGATCCATTAAGAAAACAAGAAATGTTCGCTGAAAGGTTTCCAAATTCTAAAAATCCTGCAAAATGCAGCATACAGAGGTTGGTATTGAAATGGTGTTCAACAGGTTCTGTAACTAATGCCAAAAGGCGTAGATTACCATCAGTCAGGACTCCAGAGGCTGTCGCTGATATTCAGCAGAGAATTCTAACAAGTCCCCAGAAATCTTTGTGTAAATTAGCACAACAAAGCAGTCTGAAAGTCACATCATGTCGTAGTATTCTTCACTCGCTACATTTCAAACCATATCGTGTAGCTTGTACACAGGAATTGAAAGTCACATGTCGTATTTTTCACTCGCTACATTTCAAACCGTATCGTGTAACTTGTACACAGGAATTGAAAGTCACATCATGTCGTAGTATTCTTCACTTGCTACATTTCAAACCGTATCGTGTAACTTGTACACAGGAATTGAAAGACGGCGACAAAAGGAAACGTGTCGATTATTGTCACTGGCTTCTCAAGAAGATTGGCGATGGTGAATTGGACCCATTTACGTACTTCATGAGTGACGAAGCATGGTGTCATTTGTCTGGTCAAGTTAACTCACAGAACACTCGATATTGGTGCACAGAAAATCCTCATCACCTGCATGAGAAATCATTACATGACCCTAAAATCGGGGTATGGTGTGCTGTTTCCGGGAGTACGGTCTACCAAACCAATGTGCAACGTATATACGTTCTTGACAAAGATCAAACATATCACAAAGAGTGATTAAAATTGGTCGTAAAGAACGAACGCAAAGAAGATAAAGAAGAAGACGACATGCATTGTAGGTAGCAGTGGTACTATTCTTTGCTTTCCTTGCCGGCACCACACGGGAGAGATGATTAAATCAATCAGAAAGTTAGAAATACGAACTCGGGAAAACTACTCAAATATGAACAGATTATAGCAAGTTGCCATACTTCACAGCAAAACACGACACAAGTAACTCCACAGTACGTATACAAAATTCAAGATTGACAATTCAGCCATGTTGACAGGGGCCCCAGATTAAAGAACACATACTTCAAAATTGCACCGAGTATGCCTATGATACACTGAGAGAAACTTACTGGCCTAGTGAAATAACACTGGAAAGAAAACTACACCGATCTCTTGTGTGAGCTACACAAGACAATGAAGTTTACACAAGAGACAACATTGAATATCTCATCATCAAGGTGCGTATCCTTGCAGCACATCTGAAATTCACGCTGTCTCTAGCCAGTTCACCCACTTCCTCGATGGTCATATTCATGGTTTCTTTAATAACTTGTAGCCATCTTCTTCTTGGTCTGCCTCTGGGACCCTGCCCTATAATGTTCTCTTCAGGCCATCGTGACGCTTGATGTGACCAAAGTATCTAATTTTTCTGTGTAGTATGTTGTTTATCAGCCAATTCTCTTTAACATTTAGTTCTTTAACATAGATTGAATATCTAGAGAATGTTTCAAGCAAACGGAAGATATAACGCGAGATAAGAAAACTATCCCAAACAGTCGTGGAGACTTGCTTGCACAAGTGTATCAGCAACATGTAAGTAAGAATGGAGGGACTGGTATCTTTATTTTATATCTCATAAAACCACTGAAGACGACTTTCATTCCATCGCCCGAGTGGTTACCGGGGCCCAAATTTGGGGTGTAAAGAATAGAACCACTGTTACCTGCCACGCATGTCGTAATAGGCGACTACGGAGGTTTGGATGAAATCGGATGCACGTGTCCTAAACGTGTAGAAGTCTATGCGTTTAAGGGCCTACCAAACCAATGTGCAACGTATACACGTTCTTTGCAAAGATCAAACATATCCCAAAGAGTTATTAAAATTGGTCGCAAAGAACGAACGCAAAAAAGAAGACGACTTTCATTCCAACTGGCAAATTCTATTCAAATTACACAGCAGAGGCTCAAGCACTACTTCCTCCTTCCTTCCTTGCGTTCGTTCTTTACTACCAATTTTAATCACTCTTTGTGATATGTTTGATCTTTGCCAAGAACGTGTATACGTTGCACATTGGTTTGTAGGCCCCTAAACGCATAGATTTCTACACGTTTAGGACACATGCATCCGATTTCAGCCAAAGCACTACTAAAGGCTGCAATCATGATCAATAGCACCGACTCACTGCCAACAAGTGGTATTTTTCACAGATGCACTATCTGATTTGCAAACCCTCCAAAGAAAACTTCCATCTCTAAGAGATGAGCTCAGCAAAGTTTCTGCCAACAAGAGAAGTATACTCCAGTGGGTACCATCACACTGTGGAGTCCTGGGTAACGAAAAGGCACACAAACTCGCAAAGGAGGAAAGGAAATGTGAACAGGTAGAAAACAAAATCACATACTTTCAGAAAGAAAAAAGGGGTTGTCCTGGCGGTTAGCTTAACTATCCAGGGACCACTATCACACTTGACAGGCAAAGAAAGCATCATCTTAGGACACTGCATTAGTGACTTAATAAACACTTGCATGGGCTACGATTGTCTCCATCCTCCCTGTGGCAACTCTGATCAAACCACAAAAACGTGCACTGCAATACTGTCCCATGTACATCCTCACTAGAAATTGATGCTGGCACTATATTCAAAACTACACGGCACCAGAGATGAGCTCCAGACAACAGTTGACTTCATCACATGAACACATCTGAGGTGTAAGCATCCAAATGAAATGAAAATCGTGGCATATCCTTTACAAGACGTAGCCATCAACAATAGTAAACAAGTCGTTGATTTTCTCTCTCTCTCTCTCTTTAGCCTGTTACGCCCCTGGCGTTTAGGGCAACAACAAACGTACACCATTCTTCCTGTTCATGGCCTTCCTCTGTATTGTGTTCCAGCTATGATTCATTTCCTTCAGCTCTTGCTCTATCGTTCTCCTCCAGGTTGTCTTGGGTCTTCCACGCTTTCGCCTACCCTCTGGAGTCCATCTCAGTGCAGTTTTCGTGTCGGAGCCAGTCTCCATGCGCATCACATGTCCAATCCATCTCCAGCGTCGTCTTCGGATGATAGTGCCCATATTCTCTTGTTGGCATCGTCCAAGCAATTCTTGATTCGAGATAGTAGTCGGCCAGTACACGCGTAAGATTTTTCGCAGACAAGTTGTATGAAAGGCGGAGAGTCTGGACATATCCTGTTCTGTCATTCTCCAGCATTCCGATCCGTACAGCAAAGTTGACAGCACACAGCTGTTATAGATACTAGTCTTGGTTCTGATGCTGTATTGGGCAGATTTCCAGGCGGTCTGAAGGGTCATGAATGCACTGCGTGCTTTACTCAGTGTTGATTTTCTAGGCAGCACTTATACTTTCAGACTCTTGCCATTGCTTTCTCAACTGTGAGGTCTATTTTTACCTTTCGTAAAAAAAATTCCAAGGAAACGAATTTGCTTCCAAATTGCATGCCTCGGAGTTTGAACCAGGTACGTTTGGGTTGTGACCTACCGCTTAAGCTACAGACGCCCACAATCATCTAAATAGCGAACACAGTAAGAAAACATGAGACTTCTGCAAGGATTCTTTTTGTGCCTCTGACTTTTACACGTCTTCAGCGCAACATTCCATATCAGAGTCACTTCTTGTATTTTGTCCTCCATTGTGCATCTCAGGGTTTTTTTGTGTCTTCCTTTCCCTCTTTTCACCTCGAGTGTACATGTGATGTCTGTTCTCTCATGTATGTCAGAGTTCATTCTCATGAGATGGAGGTTGAGGCCGTTACTGCTGCCTTCATTGGCTCTCTAGGACTTCATTTACTGGGGCCGTTGTTGTATCTGACTTTAAGTCGATGCTTCACAAGATCCAAAAGAACAGGTTTCGTTTTGAGTGGATGTCGTCTATAGAAGTTTCTAAACTCCAGAGGCTTAGTGGATATACTGTCCTAGGCATGCGGGTGTTTACGGTAATGAGAGAGCGGGCTTGCGTCAACAGCATCGATTGTTGGGGGGTTGAAGATGGATAAGGGGATGTTCTTCGGTCTCTTCGCGACTATCTGTTGGATGAGAACACTAAAATAGATGTTGAATCGATCCAGCTATTTAGGCAGTTTGGAGTTACCCGTTGTACAAGTCGAACTGGATGCATGAGGGGCAGAGTGAGAGGTGTGTTTAATCAGCGAGACACAGGAAACATCAGTTTGTATACTCTTCGATATCTGTTGTGGGGAGACTGAGCACCTATGGGTCTACCCGGAGTGCATTGACGTCAGTTTCGTAACCAATAACCATCTATTCTATTTTAAAACGTTGTTATACGAAACTAGAATCAAATTGAAAAACGAACACAAAACACCTGCTTTTTTCATAGTCTGCGCTATCTGAAGATATTAAACGCTCAAGTTTCGCATAAACAAAGTGGGTACAACATCAGTACTGAACTTCATCAAGAAGCAGCAAATTGAATGGTTCGGCCACATAAGCAGATTACCAACAGACAGCGCGCCACAAAGAGCAATGTTACTCCGGTACAGTGGATACAAAGCAAAATGCTGGCCACGCAAAAGTTGTACCTCAGAGATAATAGAGACGGCTAAAGACTGTTTATGAAGCGCGCATGAAAGCCCGTTCTAGAAATCTATTCTTACCCTGAAGCTGTGAGGCAAACCAGAACTGGAGAAGAGAAAGAAAGACAAGACGTACAGAGAGGTTCGCTCCAGATGACTCCTTTTTCGACCTGACGCTGAAATGCAAAACAGGATTAGAGAATAGATAGTTCGTACACATGTACACATAATTGGTTCTTGGGGTGTAAGAGCTTGGACTGAAGTTTATATTGACCAGAAAAGAGTAGCACAACCGTCGTATTAGTAGGTTCATCAATCAATACCGTACATCCTAACTGGACGATCAGTCGCTGTGCGCTGTTGGAGATATTGCCAAGTAAATAGCAACATCTATGGATATCTCCGATATTCAACCAATATGTTGTAGAGCACTAAATATATATATAACGAATATGTTCCAAACTGAAACTGAAATATAATTAGTGTGTAAATATATTGATAAACCCTCGGTGGCGTCTGTGGCATAGGGATAGTGACTCGGTCTATTAACCCCGACGTTCTGAGTTCGAATCACGCTGCGGACAGTTTGGTTGCAAATTGTTTCGCGTGGATTTTTTACAAAGGACGATGGCACCACCCATTCAGAAAGCAATGGCAAACTACTGAACGTAATAATGCTTAGAAAAATCACAAACAGCGTTAAAAAGTTGGGGTTGATTCGCCAAGTCCTGTAAAGGATATGCAATTAACTTTAAATATATTGGATATTATTTGGATATAAAGATATATTGGTTATTACTTCGTAAACGAATTCAGGATATGAAATCAGAGAAATCTCTGGTCAACCACTAGTAACAACTGTTATAAGAAGGAGAAGATGGAGATATGTTGAACACACATTGAGAAGAAATTGTCAAAGCAGGCATAGAAGTGGGATGCAAAGGGTTCAAGAAAGAGATGACGACCTAAGGAGACACTGAAACGAATTTTGATGAGAGGCAAGAGATATCGGTCCAGTTCCATGGAGGAGATTGAGCGAATTGTCCAGGATGGAGCAATATGGAGAAACTGCCTGCAGGCCCTATGTAACGTATAACGGTACGAGATAAATTATTGTTTATTATCATAAAGGATTTATATGATAATGTTCAGAAACGTAAAACAATGAACACACATTTGAAAGGCAGAATTAGAGCCTTAGAGTTGGATATACAGAAGAATAAGTCTTATTGCATTGATTGATTGATAAGATATACAGAAGAATAAGTCGTATTGCATTGATTGATTGATAAGATATACAGAAGAATAAGTCTTATTGCATTGATTGATTGATAAGATATACAGAAGAATAAGTCTTATTGCATTGATTGATTGATAAGATATACAGAAGAATAAGTCGTATTGCATTGATTGATTGATAAGATATACAGAAGAATAAGTCGTATTGCATTGTGATTGATAGATACGAAATAAGTCGATTGCATTGATTGATTGATAAGATATACAGAAGAATAAGTCGTATTGCATTGATTGATTGATAAGACCATCATCATTGCATTTCAGTGAGTAACCATGTGTGTTCCGATCTCTTTCTTACACAAAAATATATCAGCTGCAATGCACGAACTCCGTAGCACTGGCGAAGGTCCCCGATGTAATTTTGAAGATGGTGAAGATATTTATGCATGAATTTTATATCATTTTAATGAATTTTGCCTGTGCAATGGCTTTCCAGCCTGTTCTTCTCGATTTTGAACTGCCAAGGGTTCTTTTACGTGCTCAAATTGAACACATGACCTACGTTTTATAGTCTGTCTCCGATATGACTAGGAACTCGATCTAACCTACACTGAGGTGGGGATCTCTGGAAAATATACATATGGGTCCACGAGGGACCGAACCTGGTACCTTTGGCACGAGAGACGAGCTCCTAACCTCTACGCTACAGAGCCACCTAAGTCGTATTTCATGGAAATCAAAACGCAAATGAAGTTGTAAAAAAAGTAGGAATGGGGAAAGAACTACTACAGGAAATACAAATCAAACAAATTAAATATTTCGGACACATAAAGAAACATAACACACTGATCTTCTTCTTCAAACGCTCCATATCAACCACTCGTTAAACACTCTGTATGATTTGTATATGATTTAAGCCTAAGATTGATTGTACGTTGTGCTAGTTATGCACCTACAAGTAGGCCAGCACATCAAATTTCAGCGATGCTTTTATTTACTAGGTAACTTCACTAGGTTCTACATTAGCTAGCTCATACAACTTGCCTTGTAGGTCGCAGCGGTACTATTCTTTCTTCCTTGTGGGCCCTGGCACCACACGGACGAACACACTGGTTAAAATAATGAAGAGTAAGGTTGAAGAGCGACGAGGAAGAGGAAGACAGAGACACAAGTGAGAGAATAGCAAAAAAAGATGGACACCTTACAGTCTGGCAGAGTGCAACGTCATGATAAAAGACATGGGGGTGTTGTAAGCCAACGGCACCCGATGATGGTGATATTGTCTGCGTTCATTCATTACTTTATTTGATAGGACATGTACATGTGAATATTTTTATTTTTCACTAAATTTATCTTTCTCTCTCTCTCTCAATAATATCTTGGATATGTTTATGAATTGTGTGTTCTTTTTGTGAGAATAAATACGAAATTAATTGAATGACTGCTTATATTATATATATATATATATATATATATATATATATATATATATATATATAGCATTGTGTAGTGCTATTCTGTTGATTCGTTACATTCATTGTCTAATAATACAGCAGTGTTCGGACTTTTCGAACAAGCAGTAGAAGGTAAATATAATATGAGAATAAACATCGACAAAACCGAAGTAATAACATTCGCTAGAGCGGAAAACGCTACCATTATCTCCATCGATAAACATCCATTAAAACAAGTCAAAGACTTTACATACCTAGGGGGAATTTTTGTCAGCAAATGGAAGAATAACTAATGAAATCCAACATAGATGCAATTATGCAAATCAAATCATAGGATAAATGGCGCCAATTTTGTAATTCGAACATGTCACCATGAACATAAAAAGAGCATTGTTCAACGCAATATTTCTCACAACATTATGCTATCAGTGCCAAACCTGGACTCTGGCATCAAAGGATAGAAGAAAACTAGTCACAGCAGAGATGAAGTGTTTACACAGAATGCTGGAAGTATCAAGAAGAGACCGGTTTAGAAATAATGACACCAGGAAAAAAGTGGGCACAACATCAGTACCGAACTTCATCAAGAAAAAACAGATTAAATGGTTCGACCATATAAGCAGATTACCAACAGACATTATGCCTCAAAGAGCAATGCTATTCCAATACAGTGGATACAAAGCAAAAGGTCGCACACACAAAAAGTGGAGAACAGAAATAACGTAGACATTGAAAGACACCATGTACGAAGCACACACAAGAACCCATTCTATAAATCTCTTCTTTTACTAGCGCTGTGAAGCAAAACAGGATTAGAGAAAGAGAAAAGAAACAAGATAAACAATTTTTACAAAGAACATTTAGTAAATTCTAACAAACGAAGTTAAGCAAATGTTAACAAATGAAATTAAACAATTTTTAACAAATGAAATGAATAAAATTCTAATTAAATTCTAAAAAAAATGCTAAATTTAAACAAGCGAAATTTAGTAAATTCTAACAAAAAAATCAAGCAGACTCGAGCAATATATGCTGTTTTTAATAAGCGTGTGTCGGTTCAGTATTCTGTTGCTAGACAAAGCCATCCTTGGTTGTAAAGTGGATTATTTTCTGTGTGTTATTGTGTGTGATTTTTTATACGTAAAACTGTCATTACTTTGTTTTTTAAAATCTCAATAACTTTCTTATATTTTTATTGTTAAAAACTCGAATTATATAGTGCAGCAAAAAAATAAAATGTATATAAAAACAAAACAATTTAAAAGCTGTCCTTGTTTGGCAAAGAAGATGCATAAGCTACGTAGAACCAAACTAGTTTGTTTCTGGTTGAACAATTTCTTGTACATCTCGGCCAAGGACTGACGTGTCACTTTTTCTGGTCTTCCAGAAGTCAAAAGATAAATCTCTTTTGGCTTCTTGTCGGTTTCGTTTCTTGGCCTTCTCTGCTATGTTGTCTTCTATCTCTCGGATGTACTCGTCAATCTCAAAGTCAGTTTTGGATATTTTCTGCAACTGTGATGAACGTAATAAAACGTAGAGTAAATAACTCGTTTTCATACACTGGAGTAATTTAGGAAATATGATGGGCTCGCATTTTCTTTGATATACCGCACACGATTGGGTGATGCTGTCAACATTACGTCAGCATATTTGTTTCTCAGTGTTCTCTTGTACCCAGTTGTAACTGAATCGACATGAGAGCAGGTTATGGCCGGAAAAATATCCAACTTATGCGCGTGTGTGTACACAGAAAACGTATTATGTATGTACACAAAAGAAGTATGTATGCAACATAGGCATATACGCAGAAGAAGTATGAGTATGTACATACAAGAAGTATGTACACAGAAGTATTATTATGTACAC
The DNA here is from genome assembly GCA_020796225.1 of Arion vulgaris. Taxonomy (NCBI): domain Eukaryota; kingdom Metazoa; phylum Mollusca; class Gastropoda; order Stylommatophora; family Arionidae; genus Arion; species Arion vulgaris. Next base: position 48,321,607 of record CM036755.1, on the reverse strand, counting down.
AAAAGTAGTATGTACATACAAGAAGTATGCACACAGAGTATGTACACAGAAGAGGAATATACGCAGAAGAAGTATTGGTATGTACACACAAAAGAAGTATGTGCATACAAGAAGTATGCACACAAAGAAGTATGTACACAGAAGAAGTATTATTATGTACACAAAAGAAGTATGTACATACAAGAAGTATGCACACAAAGAAGTATGTACACAGAAGAAGTATTAGTATGTACACAAAAGAACTGCGCATGTTTGTACACGGACGAAATATGTACACAAAAGAACTATGCACGTTTGTACACGAAAGAAGTATGTACACAAAAGAACTACGTGTGTTTGTACACGAAATAAGTATGTACACAAAGAACTGTCGCGTACATTAAAAAGTATGTACACATAAGACGTATGTGCTTAAAAAGTATGTATGTACACAAAAGAAGTACGCATGTACACAAAATAGGTATGTATGTATGTATGTACATAAAAGAAGTATGTATGTATGTACACAAAAGAAGTATGTATGTACATAAAAGAAGTATCTATGAACACAAAAGAAGTATGTATGTACAAGTTGTGTAAAACAAGAAGTATGTATATTCACAAAAGAAGTATGTATGTATGTACACAAACGAAGTATGTATGAACACAAAAGAAGTATGTATATTCACAAAAGAAGTATGTATGTACACAAAAGAAGTATGTATGTACACAAACGAAGTATGCATGTACACAAACGAAGTATGTATGAACACAAAAGATGTATGTATGAACACAAAAGAAGTATGTATGTACACAAAAGAAGTATGTATGTACACAAACGAAGAGTATGTATGTAACACAAAAGATGTTTGTTCAGAAACATTATGTATATAGTAAGTATGTATGTACAAAAAGAAGTATGTATGTACATAAAAGAAGTATGTATGTATGTACACAAAAAGTATGTTGTACACAAAAAAGTATGTATGTATGTACACAAAGAAGTATGTATGTACACAAAGAAGTATGTATGCATCTACAAAAAGAGTATGTATGTACACAAAAGAAGTATGTATGTACAAAAGAAGTAGTATGTATGTACACAAAAGAAGTATGTATGTACACAAAAGAAGTATGTATGTACACAAAAGAAGTATGTATGTACAAAAAAGAAGTTGTATGTACACAAAAGAAGTATGATGCACAAATGTATGTATGCACAAAATAAGTATGTATGTACACAAAGAGTATGTATGTACACAAACGAAGTATGTATGTACACAAAAGAAGTATGTATGTACACAAACGAAGTATGTATGTACACAAAAGAAGTATGTATGTACACAAACGAAGTATGTATGTACAAAAACGAAGTATGTATGTACACAAAAGACGCATGTATGTACACAAAAGAAGTATGTATGTACACAAAAGAAGTATGTATGTACACAAAAGAAGTATGTATGTACACAAAAGAAGTATGTATGAACACAAAAGAAGTATGTATGTACACAAAAGAGGTATGTATGTACACACAAGAGGTATGTATGTACACAAAAGAAGCATGTATGTATGTACAAAAAAGAAGTATGTATGTACACAAAAGAAGTATGTATATGTGTTTACAAAAGAAGTATGTATATGTGCACACATAAAAATATGTACACACAAAGAGTATTAGTATGTACACAAAATGAGTACGTACATAAAATATGTATTTACACAAAAGAAGTATTAATACAAAAGAACTATGTACACAAAATAAGTGTTACACAGTCAGAAAAATGTACGTATGTACACAAAAGAACGATGCACGTATAAACATGAAAGAAATATTACACAAAATAACGATGCATGTATGTACACAAAAGAAGTATGTACACAAAAGATATATGTACACATAAGAAATATGTTACACGTTCAAGAAGACCAACCAACTTACCTCTTTATTCATGTACTCGTTCAACACCGGCTTTCTCGATTCCAACATTTGCGACGATACTCCGTATCGTATGTTGAATGAACTATTCGCCGGCCCTGTCGGTGACTCGGAATTCCTAGATTTGGGCGCCAAGCCCAGCTTTGAATTTGAAACCGTATCGCTTTGCTGCAAGGGTATGTCATCTCTCGAGGTAACCTCAAAATATCCATCATCCAGCGCATGTTCATATTTGTTTGCTAAGTATCTCTGCGAGCTTGAACCTCTCTCAAGAAGCTGTATATATTGCATCATGCTATTAACAAACGCATCGTTCTCTTTGATCAGAAATCGTCTTCCAATGATAGGTTTGTCTCTGAAAGTCATATTTTGAATAGCCTCCTCGCTATCAGTTCTTGATTTAATATGGCTACTTTGTCTGGGATCTTTGGTTATAAATCTAAATATATCTACGTTTTCAGACGACTCTGTTGCCGTTTTCATTACGCGTGATTCTCTTTTTAACAGTTCAAGCAGCATAGGACTTAACGTGTATTCCCCATTGGTGTCCCTTGAGTGAATCATGGCCGCTTTCAGTAATGTTTGCTTTAGTGATGTGATATCTCTTTGACTGGCCTTTTCGTATTTTTCAGCATGTAGATCGATCGGGCAAGCGCGAGAAGAACGGACGTTTCCATCAGAACAGTATCTGAATCCATGAGGTGTAGACTTGGCCTTGCGTAGAGAAAGAGATCGCAGAACAGTGCTGGAACTAGCCGAAGACGTTAGTGCTTTAGCTCTAATAGTTTGTAGTTCTGGTAGCAACGCCATCTTATCTGTCAGAGACTTTGTCTGCAAGTTAAATTTAGGTAACATAATATGCAAGTATTTGGTGACTTTACAAGGTGAATAAGTATGAAAGAAATTCTAAATAAGGAACGAAATTAGTAACAAAAATATATATTTGAGAATATGCTTAATTAATAGGACTATCATGCTCCGATATCTTTCTTAAACTGGAAGATCTCAGCGACAGTGCACACACTCCGTAACACCAGCGAGGGTCCCCGATATTATTTTGAAAATAGTAGAAATGTAAGGATTCTATTTTCAACTTTTATTAATAAATTTTACACGGGCAGTGGCTTTCCAACCTGCTCTTCTCGATTTTGAACTACATAGCGCCCGAGTGGTTACTGGGGCCCAAATTTGGGGTGTAAAGAATAGAACCACTGTTACCTGCCATGCATGTCGTAAGAGACGACTAAGGAGGTTTGGCTGAAATCGGATGCACATGTCCTAAACTTGTAGAAATCTATGCGTTTAGGGGCCTACCAAACCAATGTGCAACGTATACACGTTCTTGGCAAATATCAAACATATCACAAAGAGTGATTAAAATTGGTCGTAAAGAACGAACGCAAAGAAGAAGAAGAAGAACTACATAGCACCGACTAGGGTCTCCACTGTAATTTAGAAGATGGTGAAAATATTTTGTAGGAGTTTTATTGTCAATCTTTCTAATGAATTTTGTAGGAGTTTTATTGTCAATCTTTCTAATGAATTTTGTAGGAGTTTTATTGTCAATCTTTCTAATGAATTTTGTAGGAGTTTTATTTTCAATCTTTTTAATGAATTTTGCCCTTTCTAACATGCTCTTCTGGATTTTCAACTGCCAATAGTTTGTTTACGCGCTTAAGTTGAACGCGGGATCTCCGTTTTATCGTCAGTTTCCGATATAACTAGGAACTCGATCTCATCTAGACTGAGATCAGGAATCTCTGGAAACAATATCACGATATCTGCACGAGGTAGCAAACCGAGTAGCTTTAGAGCGAGAGGCGAGCACACTACCTCTATAGCACAGCGCCCCCCGCCTTAGACAATATATTAATAAGAATGAAAATATAATCGAAGTTTCAATATTATCAATAAATACAACTATAATTTACGTTGTGCTACTATTTTATTTCAAATTTCATTAATCATTTTTCAAGGATGATAATAGTATAACTAATGATGAAGTGTCTAGGTACTATCATCTTCTGACTCATGACAGGGCATATCAGACTGAACAAACACCTACACAGGATACAATTGTCCCCATCCCCTCCGTGTCCCTGTGGCACCACTGATCAAACAACAGAACATGTCCTGCCAAATTGTACCCTGTATGTCCTGCCTATGAGAGGAACGCTGGTCCTACAGCTCAACACTACATCCAAAACTGCGTGGCACCAGAGATGAGCTCCAGATAACAGTTGCTTTCATCATAAGAATGCGCCTAACGGTATAATCATCAAAATAGCGATCGCAAAGAAGAAGTGTCTACCTAGATCGCTGGGCGTATTAATAAAAGATTGGTTTAGAAATAAAGACACCAAGAAAAATGTAAGTAAAACAAAATGAAAGAAAATGGGGAAAGAGTGGAGAGATCTGGAAAAGATGGCCTTGGATAGCTGGACTTGGAAAACCTTTGTTGCAAACATATTTCCTCTCTAGCGTTGAAAGGTGAAGAAGAAATAGAATATGAATGTAATTTAGCACATTCAATACCGATTTTTTTTAAAAACACATGTTGAGGCCGACTTATTTTTTTCTACAACACTTTCCAGCTTAAAAAATATATAAAATAACAGTACTAAACTTTATCAAGAGAAGAGAATCAGGAATTTTTTTAAGAGCCCCAGGGGAAGCAACTGAGCTAATGAATATGATCAACAAATCGCCCGTGTAGTGCCGACGACCGCAAGGGAAGCAAAGAATAGTACCACTGCGACCTACAAGGCATGTCGTAAGAGGTAACTGATGTAAGACTTAGGGAAGCTACCCTCTGTAAATAAAAAGCATCGCAGAAATTGGATGTGCTGGCCTACTTGTAGGCGCATAACTGACAAAACGTACAATCGCTCTTAGACTCAGATCACATACAAACCACACAGAGTGGTTAACAAGTGATCGATATGGAGTGTTTGAAGAAGAAGAATGATCAATAAATAGACAGTGTACGCGTATTAGGGGCTTCTGGAAAAAAACAAATTACCACACACAGGATTCGAACCACAAACTCTTATTTCTTACGGCACCCATTGTATATCTCTACAATATGAGCATTAGTAAGAACGCAACCAAAAGTAGAGCTAGCTGGTTTGTACTTACCATAAGCTGTGACTTTTTAATATTCTGCAGCAAAGCATCATTGAGACCTGATCTGGAGATGGTTTTCTTTCGCTGTTTATGAATCATGGCAACCATACTATCTCGAGACATATGCTTTATTGTTATTTGATCATTGTGAATCTTTTGCAACAGGCTGCTTTGTTTAGGCGTTTCTTTAAAACTGAGGCTACTTTTGAGCACAACTTGTTTAACATCAGCCATTATTGCAGAAACGACACTTCCTTGAGTGCTCAGCGCTAATTTTGTTCAGCAATCAATGTACTCACTTACAACTGGGTCTGACTACTCACGGGGATAAAAAAAAATATCATGAGATTAAATATTAATTCAAGAGACCCGATGATATTGAGAGGAGCATGATTAAAGGATGTGGATACGTTTACATATCTGGGAAGTGTTATCAACATTCAAGGTGGCTCAGGTGAAGATGTTAGGGTTAGAATACAAAAGGCAAGATCAGCATTTGTCATTCTAAAGAAGATATAGAGTTCAAGAATGATCAGGAACTTCTTCTTCGAACGCTCCATATCCACCACTTGTTAACCAATCTTTGTGATTTGTATATGATCTGAGCTTAAGAGCGATTGTACGATATGCCAGTTATGTTCTTCGAACGCTCCATATCCACCACTTGTTAACCAATCTTTGTGATTTGTATATGATCTGAGCTTAAGAGCGATTGTACGATATGCCAGTTATGTTCTTCGAACGCTCCATATCCACCACTTATTAACCAATCTTTGTGATTTGTATATGATCTGAACTTAAGAGCGATTGTACGATATGCCAGTTATGCGCCTATAAGTAGGCCAGCACATCCGATTTCTGCGATGCCAGCACATCCGATTTTTTATTTTCCTGGGGTAGCTTCCCCAAGCCCCTACCTCTGTCGCCTCTTACGACATGCCTTATAGGTCGCAGTATTGCTATTATTTACTCCCCTTGAGAGCCCCAGCAACACATGGGTGAATCAGGAACAAATTTAAGATAATGATATACAATTCAAATGTTACGGCTGTCCTTCTGTATGGAGTGGAGATCTGGAGAACAACTAAAGGGAACACCAAAACATTGCAGACATTCATCAATAGATATACGCAGTATACTCCATTTATGATGGTATGACAGGATCACAAACAGGGAACTGTGGGATAGAGCGGGACAACGGCAGGTTGAACAAGAGATAATGGACAGAAGTTGGCGATGGATAGGACATACACTGAGGAGGCCTCCTGACAGCATCACGAGACAGGTTATATTCATCGTAGAAATCCCACTGTAATAGAGGTCAGGGAAGACACAGGAACACATGGAGTCTGGGGTTGAAAACAAAATGAAAGAAAATTGGGAGAGTGGAGAGATCTGGAAAAAATGGTCTTGGATAGCTGGGCTTGGAAAACCTTGGTTGCGAACATATTTCCTTTTTCTTGAATTTTGTTTTAATACATACGATGAAGCTGACTTATTTTTGTCTACAACACTTTCCAGCTTGAAAAATATATAAAATTCATACATTTAACCAATTTTATCAAATTCCCGATCAGACCACAATGTAGAAATAGACAGTTATGTTGTAGAAAACCCCCACAGAAAATTAGATCAGAATGGGTTGATGTAAATGTAACACTAATTTTACACGAAACAATGGTTGGCACAGTGTGCAGCAGTCCTTCATCTTTCAACTCCCAACGGAGCACAGATCTTCAACAAACTTCTTCCAGCTCTTCCTCTCTCCTACCATCCCTTCCAATTCTTTCCATGTTTTACCTATCCTTTTAATATCAGTCTCCAGCTCTCTTCTCCAGGTATATCTAGGCCTTCTCCTATTTCTCTTTCCCTGCGGGTTCCAAAACAGTGAATGTCTAGCAATGCTTCCACTTCGTTTCTGGGTGTGTGTCCTATCCATCGCCAGCGTCTCTTCCTGAGCTCTTTCCCCACTGGTATCTTCTTAGTTCTTTCTCTGAGTTCTCGTTCGTATCATATCTTATCATACCATCTCAGTCCCTCTATTCTAGGTAAACATAAATTTATGAGTTAGCGGCAGTTGTATTATTATTATAGACAATCTTGGCCCACCCTGCGGAAGTTAGTACGGAATGAGTTAATAAGCGTTCAATAGAATTAAGACTCGTTGAAGAGAAAGCTGTTTGTGATAGGTCAAGTGTTACATTAATATCGCACTGTTTCTAAAACTATTTTAGTAAACAGAATTGTATCCCTTTATTTATCCTCGACTTGGATGACAGTTTGTATCCTCATAGTTATCATCAAAGCTGAGAATATGTCAATCAAATGTGAAGTCAGTGCTGTTGTATGGCTCGGAAACATGGAGGACAACAAAATAAACCACCAGAACACTACATACCTTCGTAAATGGATGTTTACATAGAAAAGAGGGACTGAGATGGTACGATAAGATTACGAATGATGAACTCTGAGAAAGAACTAAGCAGATAATGGTGGAAAAAGAGCTAAAAAGACGCTACGATGAATAGACAAATTGAGAGGCTGGCAAAACAATGAAGACAGAACTTTAGAATCCAGGGAATGAGAGTAGTAGAAGGTCTAGAATACGGAGAAAAGATCTAACTGGTATTGAAAGATAGGCAACGTGGAAAGAACTGGGAAGTTGGAAGAGAGAGAAAGGGCTGGAAGAAGTTTGTTGAAAACCTGTGTTCCGTTGTGAGTTGAAAGAGAGAAAGGGCTGGAAGAAGTTTGTTGAAAACCTGTGTTCCGTTGTGAGTTGAAAGAGAGAAAGGGCTGGAAGAAGTTTGTTGAAAACCTGTGTTCCGTTGTGAGTTGAAAGAGAGAAAGGGCTGGAAGAAGTTTGTTGAAAACCTGTGTTCCGTTGTGAGTTGAAAGAGAGAAAGGGCTGGAAGAAGTTTGTTGAAAACCTGTGTTCCGTTGTGAGTTGAAAGAGAGAAAGGGCTGGAAGAAGTTTGTTGAAAACCTGTGTTCCGTTGTGAGTTGAAAGAGAGAAAGGGCTGGAAGAAGTTTGTTGAAAACCTGTGTTCCGTTGTGAGTTGAAAGAGAGAAAGGGCTGGAAGAAGTTTGTTGAAAACCTGTGTTCCGTTGTGAGTTGAAAGAGAGAAAGGGCTGGAAGAAGTTTGTTGAAAACCTGTGTTCCGTTGTGAGTTGAAAGAGAGAAAGGGCTGGAAGAAGTTTGTTGAAAACCTGTGTTCCGTTGTGAGTTGAAAGAGAGAAAGGGCTGGAAGAAGTTTGTTGAAAACCTGTGTTCCGTTGTGAGTTGAAAGGTGAAGAAGAAGTTATCATCATATAACACACCCCCCACCCCCCACCCCCTTCACACACCGAAATTAATATAATGACATGTGTCTTCAGCCCATCAATACAAGTCATCATAAACGAAAACATTAACAAATTTGCCACTCTTCGTTAATTTCGTTAATGTTTTCAACGACGAATAGTTGCAGCAATAATCTTACCTATAGCTAATGTTTTCAACCCTTCTATTCGTTTTACTTTTCACATCTCCACTACTTGTGTCAACTTTCTTGACATTACTGTCACCATACGCCTATCCACTATCACTATATCAGTATATTACAAGCCTACTGATGCACAAAGTTTTCTCCTTTATACTTCTTCCCATCCCCGGGCTTGTCATGAATCTTTGCCATTCTCGCAGCTCTTGCGCCTTCGTCGCCTTTGTAGCGAAGACGATGATTGAGAGAGCTCGCGAGATGCTTGATTTCTTTCGCAGGCGCCTATACCCGGAGAGGGTGCTTGTCTCAGCTATGCATCGAGTTCAGAAAATCACTCGCCAGCAGGCCCTCACCAGCCAGCATAGGACTACTAACTCTGACAGAGTAAAGCTTATCTTAACTTTCCACCCCCATAGTTCACTGGTGAAAAATGTTTTATTCCGTCATCTGTCTATCCTTAAGTCAGATACTGAGACCCGTTCTGTCTTCCCCAACTATCCTTTGGTGGCTTACAGACGGGACAGAAGTCTTAAGGATATGTTGGTACACAGTCGCCTTAAGTCCAATATCCAGACTCATTTTGGCACTGTCCAGTGTGGCCGTCGGCGTTGCAACACGTGTGCTTATGTGATACAGACGCGTATGTATCTTTTCTAGCCTTTATTGACGATGTTTTCACATGCGAGTCCCGTAATCTTATCTATGCCATTATCTGTAAGCGGTGTAACGAGGCTTATATCGGCGAGACAGGCAAGAGGCTCAGTGACCGATTCACCCAACACTTGCGCGACATACGCCAATGCTCTGTGATCCCTGCAGCCATTCATTTCAATGATACTGGCCATTTAGGAGCTCACGATGTCCAGGTCACAGCCATCCGATCATGTTCCTCGGATGATCGCAGTCGATTTACTCTGGAGAATCGGTTGATTTCTTTGTATGGTACCTTGCGACCATGTGGGCTCAACGTATTACATTCCTATGCTTCTTAGTACTTTCTTCCACACATTGTAATCTATATGGGTATATGTTGCATGTATTCAAGTTATATATTACTAGATTTTTCATTGTTTCTCTTCCGTTCTATTTCTAGTTTGTATGTGTGTTTTTGTGTTACATTTATTTCGTTATTATTCCCAGATTTTCATTAGAAACGTTTGTATTTGGTCGTCCATATTTTTTTTAAAATTTGACACTCCTGTTGTTCGTTTGCTTGATAAAGGCCTTGTTGGTCGAAACGTTGCTGTATTTTGTCATTGTTTTTGTAATTTGTAAAACTACGGTACTTTGTGATTACGTATTTGTTTTTCTTTGCATATCTTGGTTGTTTCTACTTAACAAGGCAATATCATCTGCAAAATCCAAATCTTCAAGTTGACTATTTTCTACCCAATCGATGTCAGTTTCGCCCCTGCAACATTTTCGCATCACCCAGTCAATGGCCACTCCAAACAATAGCAGAGATAGAATACAGCCTTGCTTTACTCCGGTTTCAACCATAAACCAGTCGATGTGTCCACCATCAGTGCGAACTGCACACTGTGAACCATCACAGAGGTTCTTGATAATGTTTATTATTTTGTCTGGTATTCCATAGCATCTCAGAATATTCCACAGAGAGATTCTGTGTAGATTATCAAAGGCTTTTTTAAATCGATGAAATTTAGTATGAGTGGTTGTTGCTTCTCAATATGTTCCTCCAAAATTAGTCGTAGGGTAATTATTTGGTCTAAGCAGCTTCTCCAAGGTCTAAAACCAGCTTGTTCTTCTCTCAGGTTGTGTCCACTGCTCCTTTGATTCTATTAAGAATGATTTTGCAGAAAGTCTTGGTCATTACTGATAATAGGGTGGTCCCTTTCCAGTTGTTGCAATCTTTGAGATCACCTTTTTGGGGATCTTAACAATTATTCCTTTTTCCATTGATCTGGGACAGTTTCTTCTTCCCATACTTTATTAAATAATTCTTGCACCTGGCTAATAGTTGTATCATCAGCCGCTTTGAGCATTTCTGCAGTAATGTTGTCATCACCTGCTGCCTTATTGTTTATCAAGGAATTGATTGCCTCCTTGACCTCAGCTACACTTATCATTTCTTCGTTAATTGGTAGGAGCTGTTTCTTCGTCAAACTTGAGTAGTACTGGTGGATCAGGTCTATTTAATATTTCTTCAAAATGTTCTGCCCATCTTTTCTTCTGCTCGGTATCTGATGTTAGAACTTTACCATCTTTACTCTTGATTGGGCCACCCTTTGAATATCTGATATGCAGGATGTATTTTTATTGTTACAAATTGAACATAATTAAAGCATAGTGATTAGTCACAAAAACAATATGTTGTGAAATATTTATTTCTAATTATATTAAATATGTGTTTTCCGATGATCTTAGGCGACCCCTGTGAAATGGTCGTTCGACCCCCAAAGGGTCGCGACCCACAGTTTGAGAACCATTCCTCTATAGCATAGTTTAAAGGGTCTAAAGCCGAAGGATTGACTTCATTTGATCGAGTTTCACCCCCAAATTGCTCCGTCCCTCTCTGCAGAAATGACACGTCACCTGCCGAGAGTATTGCAAAAATCACGAGCTCCGTAGCTCCGACAATAATCCTAGGGGTCTCTGGAAAAAATGCACTCGAGAATAATTTTTATTATTTGTTCCATTTAAATTCTAAATTTTAAAAAAAAATGAATTCTTAGTTTATTTCTTCTTGAACTAAAAACTCCATAGTTGGTTAATTGCATGTCCTTTACAGAACTTAGAGAATCAACCCCAGCTTTTAACGCTGTTTATGATTTTTCTAGGCATTATTACGTTCAGTAGTAGCCATTGCTTTCTGAACGGGTGGCGCCATCGTCCTTTGTAAAACTCCACGAGAAGCAATTTACAACCAAACTGTTCGCAGTGTGATTCGAACTCAGAACGTCGTGGTTAATAGACCTAGTCACTATCCCCTAAACCACAGACGCCACCAAAAACTCCATATCCATCGGTAATATATTTTACATTTCATTTACAGATTTCTATACTCACATAATACTGAATAATACTGTCTTTGAATTTATTGTCTTTTATATCCACTTTTTGTTGTTGTTGTATAATCAAAATAATACTTTTTATGTCATGTGTGTCAATATTGGTGCAGCCCGAAAAGAACAACATACTAAATATGCAAAGTGATTGATTAATCAACATCGAAATGGCGTGTTGGGTCGCTGCTGGATTTGCGGAGATCGGAGCACCTATGGACATGTCTGGAGTGCTACAGGGTGTTCAACTTAAAAGAAGCCCATGAATGGAGCTAATCTGGCATATATGTATGAAAATGAGAAGGTTCAGTTATGACGTAGTATAGGTCAAGGTTGTGTGATGGTGTGTAATTGTAGTATGGGAAGGGGCGATGAACAAATGTGACGTAGGACAAGCTAGTCAGAACCGGTTTAAATAGTAAATAGACGGAGATGCAATGCGTACCTGGCAAATTTCTATTTATCAAAGTGGCTGCTTTTAAGTTGAACACCCTGTATAATGATAATCCTCATGAAACTGATAACTGAATACTTACTTCTGTTTACTGTCACTTTTCTGTTCTCGTACATTGCGGAGAGTCGTTGAGAGACACAGTTTGTATTATTATTCAAAATGAATTCTATTATTCATCATCGTAAAATATATTATTTTTGGCAGAATTTTATTTCCAATTTGTCAGTCTCTAATTTTTCATGCAATTCTGCAAGTTCTTGTTCTGATTTCTAAAATTAGAAATAGTAATTGATAATTTCTGATTAATGTATAGTTCTAACCAATCGTAAAGTAAATATAAGATGTAGTTGGTGATATTGCAAACTATAGTTCGCAATCCATTAATTTGAACGAAAACTCGAGATAAGGTGAAACCATCCAGCTTTTTTTACTAAACCAATTTAGTGCGTTCATTATGTTTGTCCAGTCTGGGACTTCCCGATTTGTACGTAATATGTTGTAAGGTTTGTACAATCTGGGACTTCCCGATTTGTTATGTTATGTTATGTTATGTTATGCGATCGACGTCACGGCACATTGGGCATTCCCATGCATGCTCTGTCCTCCGCTGCAGCAGCCATCCTAAAGTCCATTTGCTCACCGTACCCATGAGAAGTTGATTACTATATCTTTCTCTACCACGAAGACGACGCTGTCTGGCATGTCCAAATTTAACGTCTAATTCTCGAACTCGTTCCAGTGTCTGAGACGTGCCCATGTCATATAATTGAGAGCGTACCGCATTGATGATATCGGCTCTGTCCATACTTCTGCCCGTTTGAATCGGGGCATTGTTTGCAAGGAAGTCTGCACGCTCGTTACCCTGCACTCCAGTATGTCCAGGTGTGTATAGCCAAGTCATTTTCTTGAGATGTGATCTCCGAATGCTGTCCACCTATTTCACACGCATATTTCCAGATTCAATCAGTTGAAGCATATTCATGGAGTCTGATATGATGATTCGATTTGACGTAATATGTTGTCAGGTTTGTACAATCTGGGACTTCCTGATTTGTACGTAATATGTTGTCAAGTTTATACAATCTGGGACTTCCCGATTTGTACGTAATATGTTGTCAAGTTTGTACAATCTGGGACTTCCCGATTTGTACGTAATATGTTGTCAGGTTTGTACAATCTGGGACTTCCCGATTTGTACGTAATATGTTGTCAGGTTTGTACAATCTGGGACTTCCCGATTTGTACGTAATATGTTGTCGGCACAAATGTAAGAAGAACTTGTGATGTTCACACTTAATTATTATATGTTATGCGATCGACGCCATGGCACATTAGACATTCCCATACGTGCTCTGTCCTTCGCTGCAGCAGATATCCTAAAGTCCATTTGCTCACCGTATCCATGAGAAGTTTATTAGTATACCTTCGCTCTCTACTACGAAGACGACACTGTCTGGCATGTCCAAACTTAACTCGGAATTCTCGGACTCGTTCTAGCGTCTGAGACTCGCCCATGTCACATAAATGATCTGGTACCGCATTTATGACATTGGCTCTGTCCATATTTCTGCCTACTTGAATCGGGGCATTGTTTGCAAGAACGTCAGCACGCTCGTTACCCTGCCCTCCAGCATGTCCAGGTGTGTACAGCCAAGTTATCTTCTTGAGATGTGATCTCCGAATGATGTCCATCCATTCCACGCACATACTTCCAGATTCAATCATTTGAAGCATATTCATGGAGTCTGATATGATAATCGTATGGGTTACCTGTTGTCCAGCCACTCTTATGGACACTATTATTTGTTATTGGTGAAATACGATGTGCCTACGGGTCTAACGAGGGCGTGACATACAACATTCTCAGTTCACACCATAGAATGTATGTGGAGATCTGGTACATTAGCCTAAGCAGTGATCGCGAGAGAGAGTTCACACCACACATATCACAAAATGTAGGTAACTTAGTTGATAAGAATTAACACAAACAACAACAATCAGAAAAGACAGAATGAAAAACATAAATGTCAGAAAAATGGTGGGAACCATATCTGTTGTAGTCAAGGGAGAGGGATATTACATTGTGTGAGATGATGTCATAAGAACAAAAATCACGTGTTTAAGAGCCTGCATTTTTTCCTTGGCAACATATTGTTGTGAGACATGGAATATTGATAAAGCGGCATAGAGAAGATCATTAATTCCTTTAAATGCAAATGCTACAGAAGAGTGCTTAGAATATCATAGACAGAGAAAAGAACAAATGCTTTTGTTGTGCAACAGTTTGATATTAAAGAGAGTTGGTTATTAAAGAGCATAACATCAAGGAAAATTAAATATTTCGACACATCAAACGACATGAGTGCCTAGAGAAAATAAATTTGGAAGGAATGATGCCTGGAAGAAAAATGAGAGGAAGACCTAGAAGACAACGGGTGCAAGATGTGATTAGCGATCTGAGAATGACTGCTGTCGAAGCCGGCCAACTTGCACAGAAAGGAGAATGTTTCAGGACTGCTGTCATGGGAGCCAAGTTCCGGAAGGGACATGCTACTTGATGATGATGATGTACTTGAGATAAGCAATCCATGGTTCTAAAAGTGACAAAAATGAGAAAAACAACTATCAAGACAGTTCATACTAACTACATCTGCCATATGCAAGATTGAATGATAATAGTGTGTGAGATGATGAGATAGTTAATGTTACAAAAGAGACTATTAGAACAAGTGTAGAATACGTGTAGAATACGTGTAGAATAAGTGTAGAATACGTGTAGAATACGTGTAGAATACGTGTAGAATACGTGTAGAATACGGGAGAATACGTGTAGAATACGTGTAGAATACGTGTAGAATACGTGTAGAATACGTGTAGAATACGTGTAGAATACGTGTAGAATACGTGTAGAAGGGAGTTACGTGCTCGCTTTGGTTCCAAAGGTAATCGGTTCGCTCCCTCAAGAAGAATTTTGAATATTTTTCCAGAGACCCCTGATCTCAGTGTGGGTGCGATCAAGTTCCTAGTCCTCTCGGAGACGAACGATAAAACGTAGGTCCCATGTTCAAGTTTAGCACGTAAAAGAACCCATGGCAGTTCAAAATCGAGAAGAGCAGGCTGAAAAGCTACTGCCCGGGCAACATTAACAAAAATTAACAAAATAAAATTCCTGCAAAATATTTTCAATATCTTCTAAATTACACCGGGGACCCTCGACGGTACCACAGAGTTGGTGTACTGCCGCTGAGATCTTTCTGTGTAAGAAATAGTTCGGAGCACACATGGTTACTCACCGAAGTACAATGATGATGGTCATATCCATCAATCAACTAATCAATCTTTAACGCGGGGAAAGCGCTGTTTATAGCCAATAACTTGAACACTACCTGTGTAGGAGTCTCCGCAGCACCAGCGTATCACTACACGCCTGCAGCTAATGGAGGTTTCTGGGTTTTAAAGAAAGTTCGGGTGAACTTTGCATTATAAGAAAAAGAGTGAAAATTCATAATACCTGACTTGGGTTCGAAGAAGAATAAGAATCAATCAATCAAGTGTCGTTCCTGCCGGCGTAGGCGATCATGTCTCTCCACAACTCTCTCTGCTTGGTGCATGTAATCAGTTCTGCCGTCGATATTTTGTCGAACCATGATGTCAGGCCATCCAATATCTTCTCCCTCTGTCTTCCACGATCTCTCCTTCCCTTAATTTTACCTGTAGTCACCAAATGTTCTAAACCTCATCGCATTATATGCCCGAAGAACCTTTATTGTCAGATTCTTATTCTTTTGATAAGTTTTCTTTGTGTGCAGGCCTGATTTAAAACCTCCACATTTGTTTTCTTTGCTGTCCATGGAATTTTCAACATTCTTTTGTAAAACCACATCTCTGTGGCTTTCAATGATCGTATTGATTGTTTGTTCATTGTCCATGATTCGCTGCCATACATAAGTATTGGTTCAATAAAGCACTGGAGTACTCGTTTTCGCAATGTCATTGGTAGTGAGTTCACGCATAGTGTGTTATTCATTTTCATAAAAGATGCTTTCGTTTGAGCTATTCTACTCCTAATCTCTGTTGTAGATCTTCCATCTGATGTTAGGAATGTTCCCTGATACTTGAATCGATGGACTTGTTTCAGTGTTGTGTTATTTATTTTGATATTACATATTGGTGTTTCCTGTTTCTTGGAGACAACCATAACCTCTGTTTTCTTTATATTCATGCTATTCAGAATAGGAATAATAATAATAATAATAATAATAATTCCTCTCGTACCTTTATACGTTACATAAGGCCTGCAAGTAATTTCTCCATACCGCTCTATCCTGGGCAACTCGCTCAATCTCCTCCATGGAACTGAGATCGATATTTCCTGCCTCTCTCAACAAAGTTCGTTTCAGGGTCTCCTTAGGTCGACTTCTCTTCTTGAACCCTTTGCATCCCACTTCAATGCCTGCTTTGATATTCGTTGATCATTTCTCCTCAAGATGTGCCCAACATATCCCCATCTTCTCTTTCTTATAACAGTTGTCCCTAGTGGTTGACCAGTCATGTCTCTGATTTCATCACTTCTCCTGAATTCGTTCCATTTTATATTCATTATTTTTCGCAGACATCTATTTTCAAATGCATTCAATTTGTTTTCTATATCTTTAGTCATTTTCCAACTCTCGCTAGCATATGTTAGGATTGATACAACATTTGAATTGAAAATTCGTAATTTAGTTTTAATACTATATAACTTGCAGTTCCATATTTTATTTAGATTTTTAAAAGCTGATGTTGCTTTGCCAATTCGTATCATAATTTCTTTTTAACATTTCCTGTGCAATCAAAATTGCTACCTAAGTAGGTGAACTGCTCTGTTATTTTTATCATTTTAGATTCCAGTGTGATATCTGCATTACTTGCCATAGGTGTCTTCATTATATTTGTTTTTTCATAGCTTATCTGCAGTCCAACTTTTGATGCTATAGATGACAAGTTGTCTGTTTTTCTTTGCATATCTTGGTTGTTTCTACTTAACAAGGCAATATCATCTGCAAAATCCAAATCTTCTAGTTGACTATTTTCTACCCAATCGATGCCAGTTTCGCCCCTGCAACATTTTCGCATCACCCAGTCAATGGCCACTCCAAACAATAGCAGAGATAGAATACAGCCTTGCTTTACTCCGGTTTCAACCATAAACCAGTCGATGTGTCCACCATCAGTGCGAACTGCACACTGTGAACCATCACAGAGGTTCTTGATAATGTTTATTATTTTGTCTGGTATTCCATAGCATCTCAGAATATTCCACAGAGAGATTCTGTGTAGATTATCAAAGGCTTTTTTAAATCGATGAAATTTAGTATGAGTGGTTGTTGCTTCTCAATATGTTCCTCCAAAATTAGTCGTAGGGTAATTATTTGGTCTAAGCAGCTTCTCCAAGGTCTAAAACCAGCTTGTTCTTCTCTCAGGGTTGTGTCCACTGCTCCTTTGATTCTATTAAGAATGATTTTGCAGAAAGTCTTGGTCATTACTGATAATAGGGTGGTCCCTTTCCAGTTGTTGCAATCTTTGAGATCACCTTTTTGGGATCTTAACAATTATTCCTTCTTCCATTGATCTGGGACAGTTTCTTCTTCCCATACTTTATTAAATAATTCTTGCACCTGGCTAATAGTTGTATCATCAGCCGCTTTGAGCATTTCTGCAGTAATGTTGTCATCACCCGCTGCCTTATTGTTTATCAAGGAATTGATTGCCTCCTTGACCTCAGCTACACTTATCATTTCTTCGTTAATTGGTAGGAGCTGTTTCTTCGTCAAACTTGAGTAGTACTGGTGGATCAGGTCTATTTAATATTTCTTCAAAATGTTCTGCCCATCTTTCTTCTGCTCGGTATCTGATGTTAGAACTTTACCATCTTTACTCTTGATTGGGCCACCCTTTGAATATCTGATATGCAGGATGTATTTTTATTGTTACAAATTGAACATAATTAAAGCATAGTGATTAGTCACAAAAACAATATGTTGTGAAATATTTATTTCTAATTATATTAAATATGTGTTTTCCGATGATCTTAGGCGACCCTGTGAATGGTCGTTCGACCCCAAAGGGTCGCGACCCACAGTTTGAGAACCATTCCTCTATAGCATAGTTTAAAGGGTCTAAAGCCGAAGGATTGACTTCATTTGATCGAGTTTCACCCCAAATTGCTCCGCCCCTCTCTGCAGAAATGACACGTCACCTGCCGAGAGTATTGCAAAAATCACGAGCTCCGTAGCTCCGACAATAATCCTAGGGGTCTCTGGAAAAAATGCACTCGAGAATAATTTTTATTATTTGTTCCATTTAAATTCTAAATTTTAAAAAAAAATGAATTCTTAGTTTATTTCTTCTTGAACTAAAAACTCCATAGTTGGTTAATTGCATGTCCTTTACAGAACTTAGAGAATCAACCCCAGCTTTTTAACGCTGTTTATGATTTTCTAGGCATTATTACGTTCAGTAGTAGCCATTGCTTTCTGAACGGGTGGCGCCATCGTCCTTTGTAAAACTCCACGAGAAGCAATTTACAACCAAACTGTTCGCAGTGTGATTCGAACTCAGAACGTCGTGGTTAATAGACCTAGTCACTATCCCCTAAACCACAGACGCCACCAAAAACTCCATATCCATCGGTAATATATTTTACATTTCATTTACAGATTTCTATACTCACATAATACTGAATAATACTGTCTTTGAATTTATTGTCTTTTATATCCACTTTTTGTTGTTGTTGTATAATCAAAATAATACTTTTTATGTCATGTGTGTCAATATTGGTGCAGCCCGAAAAGAACAACATACTAAATATGCAAAGTGATTGATTAATCAACATCGAAATGGCGTGTTGGGTCGCTGCTGGATTTGCGGAGATCGGAGCACCTATGGACATGTCTGGAGTGCTACAGGGTGTTCAACTTAAAAGAAGCCCATGAATGGAGCTAATCTGGCATATATGTATGAAAATGAGAAGGTTCAGTTATGACGTAGTATAGGTCAAGGTTGTGTGATGGTGTGTAATTGTAGTATGGGAAGGGGCGATGAACAAATGTGACGTAGGACAAGCTAGTCAGAACCGGTTTAAATAGTAAATAGACGGAGATGCAATGCGTACCTGGCAAATTTCTATTTATCAAAGTGGCTGCTTTTAAGTTGAACACCCTGTATAATGATAATCCTCATGAAACTGATAACTGAATACTTACTTCTGTTTACTGTCACTTTTCTGTTCTCGTACATTGCGGAGAGTCGTTGAGAGACACAGTTTGTATTATTATTCAAAATGAATTCTATTATTCATCATCGTAAAATATATTATTTTTGGCAGAATTTTATTTCCAATTTGTCAGTCTCTAATTTTTCATGCAATTCTGCAAGTTCTTGTTCTGATTTCTAAAATTAGAAATAGTAATTGATAATTTCTGATTAATGTATAGTTCTAACCAATCGTAAAGTAAATATAAGATGTAGTTGGTGATATTGCAAACTATAGTTCGCAATCCATTAATTTGAACGAAAACTCGAGATAAGGTGAAACCATCCAGCTTTCTTTACTAAACCAATTTAGTGCGTTCATTATGTTTGTCCAGTCTGGGACTTCCCGATTTGTACGTAATATGTTGTAAGGTTTGTACAATCTGGGACTTCCCGATTTGTTATGTTATGTTATGTTATGTTATGCGATCGACGTCACGGCACATTGGGCATTCCCATGCATGCTCTGTCCTCCGCTGCAGCAGCCATCCTAAAGTCCATTTGCTCACCGTACCCATGAGAAGTTGATTACTATATCTTCTCTCTACCACGAAGACGACGCTGTCTGGCATGTCCAAATTTAACGTCTAATTCTCGAACTCGTTCCAGTGTCTGAGACGTGCCCATGTCATATAATTGAGAGCGTACCGCATTGATGATATCGGCTCTGTCCATACTTCTGCCCGTTTGAATCGGGGCATTGTTTGCAAGGAAGTCTGCACGCTCGTTACCCTGCACTCCAGTATGTCCAGGTGTGTATAGCCAAGTCATTTTCTTGAGATGTGATCTCCGAATGCTGTCCACTCTATTTCACACGCATATTTCCAGATTCAATCAGTTGAAGCATATTCATGGAGTCTGATATGATGATTCCCGATTTGTACGTAATATGTTGTCAGGTTTGTACAATCTGGGACTTCCTGATTTGTACGTAATATGTTGTCAAGTTTATACAATCTGGGACTTCCCGATTTGTACGTAATATGTTGTCAAGTTTGTACAATCTGGGACTTCCTGATTTGTACGTAATATGTTGTCAGGTTTGTACAATCTGGGACTTCCTGATTTGTACGTAATATGTTGTCAGGTTTGTACAATCTGGGACTTCCTGATTTGTACGTAATATGTTGTCGGCACAAATGTAAGAAGAACTTGTGATGTTCACACTTAATTATTATATGTTATGCGATCGACGCCATGGCACATTAGACATTCCCATACGTGCTCTGTCCTTCGCTGCAGCAGATATCCTAAAGTCCATTTGCTCACCGTATCCATGAGAAGTTTATTAGTATACCTTCGCTCTCTACTACGAAGACGACACTGTCTGGCATGTCCAAACTTAACTCGAATTCTCGGACTCGTTCTAGCGTCTGAGACTCGCCCATGTCACATAAATGATCTGGTACCGCATTTATGACATTGGCTCTGTCCATATTTCTGCCTACTTGAATCGGGGCATTGTTTGCAAGAACGTCAGCACGCTCGTTACCCTGCCCTCCAGCATGTCCAGGTGTGTACAGCCAAGTTATCTTCTTGAGATGTGATCTCCGAATGATGTCCATCCATTCCACGCACATACTTCCAGATTCAATCATTTGAAGCATATTCATGGAGTCTGATATGATAATCGTATGGGTTACCTGTTGTCCAGCCACTCTTATGGACACTATTATTTGTTATTGGTGAAATACGATGTGCCTACGGGTCTAACGAGGGCGTGACATACAACATTCTCAGTTCACACCATAGAATGTATGTGGAGATCTGGTACATTAGCCTAAGCAGTGATCGCGAGAGAGAGTTCACACCACACATATCACAAAATGTAGGTAACTTAGTTGATAAGAATTAACACAAACAACAACAATCAGAAAAGACAGAATGAAAAACATAAATGTCAGAAAAATGGTGGGAACCATATCTGTTGTAGTCAAGGGAGAGGGATATTACATTGTGTGAGATGATGTCATAAGAACAAAAATCACGTGTTTAAGAGCCTGCATTTTTTCCTTGGCAACATATTGTTGTGAGACATGGAATATTGATAAAGCGGCATAGAGAAGATCATTAATTCCTTTAAATGCAAATGCTACAGAAGAGTGCTTAGAATATCATAGACAGAGAAAAGAACAAATGCTTTTGTTGTGCAACAGTTTGATATTAAAGAGAGTTGGTTATTAAAGAGCATAACATCAAGGAAAATTAAATATTTCGGACACATCAAACGACATGAGTGCCTAGAGAAAATAAATTTGGAAGGAATGATGCCTGGAAGAAAAATGAGAGGAAGACCTAGAAGACAACGGGTGCAAGATGTGATTAGCGATCTGAGAATGACTGCTGTCGAAGCCGGCCAACTTGCACAGAAAGGAGAATGTTTCAGGACTGCTGTCATGGGAGCCAAGTTCCGGAAGGGACATGCTACTTGATGATGATGATGTACTTGAGATAAGCAATCCATGGTTCTAAAAGTGACAAAAATGAGAAAAACAACTATCAAGACAGTTCATACTAACTACATCTGCCATATGCAAGATTGAATGATAATAGTGTGTGAGATGATGAGATAGTTAATGTTACAAAAGAGACTATTAGAACAAGTGTAGAATACGTGTAGAATACGTGTAGAATAAGTGTAGAATACGTGTAGAATACGTGTAGAATACGTGTAGAATACGTGTAGAATACGTGTAGAATACGTGTAGAACACGTGTAGAATACGTGTAGAATACGTGTAGAATACGTGTAGAATACGTGTAGAATACGTGTAGAATACGTGTAGAAGGGAGTTACGTGCTCGCTTTGGTTCCAAAGGTAATCGGTTCGCTCCCTCAAGAAGAATTTTGAATATTTTTCCAGAGACCCCTGATCTCAGTGTGGGTGCGATCAAGTTCCTAGTCCTCTCGGAGACGAACGATAAAACGTAGGTCCCATGTTCAAGTTTAGCACGTAAAAGAACCCATGGCAGTTCAAAATCGAGAAGAGCAGGCTGAAAAGCTACTGCCCGGGCAACATTAACAAAAATTAACAAAATAAAATTCCTGCAAAATATTTTCAATATCTTCTAAATTACACCGGGGACCCTCGACGGTACCACAGAGTTGGTGTACTGCCGCTGAGATCTTTCTGTGTAAGAAATAGTTCGGAGCACACATGGTTACTCACCGAAGTACAATGATGATGGTCATATCCATCAATCAACTAATCAATCTTTAACGCGGGGAAAGCGCTGTTTATAGCCAATAACTTGAACACTACCTGTGTAGGAGTCTCCGCAGCACCAGCGTATCACTACACGCCTGCAGCTAATGGAGGTTTCTGGGTTTTAAAGAAAGTTCGGGTGAACTTTGCATTATAAGAAAAAGAGTGAAAATTCATAATACCTGACTTGGGTTCGAAGAAGAATAAGAATCAATCAATCAAGTGTCGTTCCTGCCGGCGTAGGCGATCATGTCTCTCCACAACTCTCTCTGCTTGGTGCATGTAATCAGTTCTGCCGTCGATATTTTGTCGAACCATGATGTCAGGCCATCCAATATCTTCTCCCTCTGTCTTCCACGATCTCTCCTTCCCTTAATTTTACCTGTAGTCACCAAATGTTCTAAACCTCATCGCATTATATGCCCGAAGAACCTTTATTGTCAGATTCTTATTCTTTTGATAAGTTTTCTTTGTGTGCAGGCCTGATTTAAAACCTCCACATTTGTTTTCTTTGCTGTCCATGGAATTTTCAACATTCTTTTGTAAAACCACATCTCTGTGGCTTTCAATGATCGTATTGATTGTTTGTTCATTGTCCATGATTCGCTGCCATACATAAGTATTGGTTCAATAAAGCACTGGAGTACTCGTTTTCGCAATGTCATTGGTAGTGAGTTCACGCATAGTGTGTTATTCATTTTCATAAAAGATGCTTTCGTTTGAGCTATTCTACTCCTAATCTCTGTTGTAGATCTTCCATCTGATGTTAGGAATGTTCCCTGATACTTGAATCGATGGACTTGTTTCAGTGTTGTGTTATTTATTTTGATATTACATATTGGTGTTTCCTGTTTCTTGGAGACAACCATAACCTCTGTTTTCTTTATATTCATGCTATTCAGAATAGGAATAATAATAATAATAATAATAATAATAATTCCTCTCGTACCTTTATACGTTACATAAGGCCTGCAAGTAATTTCTCCATACCGCTCTATCCTGGGCAACTCGCTCAATCTCCTCCATGGAACTGAGATCGATATTTCCTGCTTCTCTCAACAAAGTTCGTTTCAGGGTCTCCTTAGGTCGACTTCTCTTTCTTGAACCCTTTGCATCCCACTTCAATGCCTGCTTTGATATTCGTTGATCATTTCTCCTCAAGATGTCCAACATATCTCCATCTTCTCTTTCTTATAACAGTTGTCCCTAGTGGTTGACCAGTCATGTCTCTGATTTCATCACTTCTCCTGAATTCGTTCCATTTTATATTCATTATTTTTCGCAGACATCTATTTTCAAATGCATTCAATTTGTTTTCTATATCTTTAGTCATTTTCCAACTCTCGCTAGCATATGTTAGGATTGATACAACATTTGAATTGAAAATTCGTAATTTAGTTTTAATACTATATAACTTGCAGTTCCATATTTTATTTAGATTTTAAAAGCTGATGTTGCTTTGCCAATTCGTATCATAATTTCTTTTAACATTTCCTGTGCAATCAAAATTGCTACCTAAGTAGGTGAACTGCTCTGTTATTTTTATCATTTTAGATTCCAGTGTGATATCTGCATTACTTGCCATAGGTGTCTTCATTATATTTGTTTTTTCATAGCTTATCTGCAGTCCAACTTTTGATGCTATAGATGACAAGTTGTCTGTTTTTCTTTGCATATCTTGGTTGTTTCTACTTAACAAGGCAATATCATCTGCAAAATCCAAATCTTCTAGTTGACTATTTTCTACCCAATCGATGCCAGTTTCGCCCCTGCAAACATTTTCGCATCACCCAGTCAATGGCCACTCCAAACAATAGCGGAGATAGAATACAGTCTTGCTTTACTCCGGTTTCAACCATAAACCAGTCGCTGTGTCACCATCAGTGCGAACTGCACACTGTGAACCAGCATAGAGGCTCTTTATAATGTTTATTAATTTGTCTGGTATTCCATAGCATCTCAGAATATTCCACAGAGAGATTATGTGTAGACTATCAAAGGCTTTTTAAAATCGATAAAATTTAGTATGAGTGGTTGTTGCTTCTCAATATGTTCCTCCAAAATTAGTCGTAGGGTAATTATTTGGTCTAAGCAGCTTCTACCAGGTCTAAAACCAGCTTGTTCTTCTCTCAGGGTTGTGTCCACTGCTCCTTTGATTCTATTAAGAATGATTTTGCAGAAAGTCTTGGTCATTACTGATAATAGGGTGATCCCTCTTCAGTTGTTGCAATCTTTGAGATCACCTTTTTGGGGATCTTAACAATTATTCCTTCTTCCATTGATCTGGGACAGTTTCTTCTTCACATACTTTATTAAATAGTTCTTGCACCTGGCTAATAGTTGTATCATCAGCCGCTTTGAGCATTTCTGCAGTAATGTTGTCATCACCGCTGCCTTATTGTTTATCAAGGAATTGATTGCCTCCTGGACCTCAGCTACACTTATCATTTCTTCGTTAATTGGTAGGGAGCTGTTTCTTGCCTCTTCGTCAAACTTGAGTAGTACTGGTGGATCAGGTCTATTTAATATTTCTTCAAAATGTTCTGCCCATCTTTTCTTCTGCTCGGTATCTGATGTTAGAACTTTACCATCTTTGCTCTTGATTGGGCCACCCTTTGAAACAAATGTTCCAGTAAGTTGGTTTAGTGTGTTGTATAGCATTTTACTGTTTCCAGTCTTAGCTGCCTTTTCCCTTCTTCGGCCAGTCGATTGACATATGCTCTTTTATCTCTTCTAGCTGCTCTTTTCACTTCCTTGTCTTTTAGTCTATATTCCTCTTTAGCTTGGATTTCATCTGTTGCATCCTTAGTATTAAATATTGCTAGTTTCATCTTTCTTGAATACATTTCCAGGTGTCATCGCTTATCCAGGGTTTTCTGTCTTTCGTCTTTAATCCTGCGAAAAAAGGCGATTTGTCAAATTGCAACAACTGGCGCGGAATAACTCTGCTATCAACACCTGGCAAGCTATTCTGCAGTATTTTGATGGAGAGGCTGAAAAAGCCGTCGACGCAAGGCTAAGAGAAGAACAAGATGGCTTTCGTCCACATCGTTCTTGTACCGATCATATCTTCACGCTGAGATCCATTATAGAAGAATCAATTGAATTCCAGTCACCACTAGTGATAAATTTTATAGACTTTCAGAAAGCATTTGATAGTCTTCATCGTTCTGCTCTCTGGGAGATTCTTAAGACCTACGGCTTCCAGGAAAAGTACATCAATATTATAAAGCCTTCTATTCTGAAGCATCCTGCTGTGTAAGAACAGATGCAGGAAACTCAGACTGGTTCACAGTCAATTCGGGTGTGAAGCAGGGCTGCGTGATGTCACCTATGCTTTTGGGATAGCTATAGACTGGATCATGCGCAAATGCACCAAGATGATCAACTAGGCATCAAATGGCTTAATAACAGCAGACTATTTGATCTTGACTTTGCCGATGACGTGGCCATATTGAATTCAACCACACAAGCAACCCACAAACTAACGAGCAATCTTTGCACACTTGCAGAACAGGTTGGTCTCCAGATTAATTCTGCCAAGACCAAAATTATGGACCTCACAAACTCGACAGACAACATCGTAATAAATGGCCAAACACTGGAGAAAGTTGAACATTTTACATATTTGGGTAGTAAAGTGTCAAACAACGGAGACACGATGAAAGAAATAAACTCTCGTATTGCTATAGCAGCTAGTGCCTTCACTAAATTAACGAATATCTGGCAATCTCAAGACCTTAGTATATGCACAAAAGTTAAATTATTTAGGTCATGTGTGATTCCTGTACTGACCTACGGTTGTGAAAGTTGGAAATCAACAAAGAAAATTGATAAGAAACTGGACAGCTTTGAGAATAAATGTCTACGAAAATTATTAAAAGTAAAATGGAGTGATTTCGTTTCTAACAACACAGTGAGAGATAGAACACACCAACAACCCGTATCAAATATTATAAGGAAACGAAGGTGGAAGTATTTAGGTCATGTTCTTAGATCAGACGAAAAGAGACTAAATCGACAAGTCCTTATGTGGTCACCAGTTGGGAAAAGAAAACGTGGAAGACCAAAGAGCACTCTTCGAAGAACCATCCAACAAGAAAGTAAACTATTGGGATGTAAAACCATACAAGATCTCCAACTGCTAGCAAAGAACCGTATCACATGGAGATCTAAAACCTCTGCCCTATGTGCCGTCTTTGGCTCGAAAGGAATAAACTAACTAACTATAACTATTTGCTGCCCCCAATAGCGTGTCCTTTATCTTAGTCCATCTGTCTTCAATGTTCTGTTCATTTTCACCATTGAGTAACTCTTCTTAAGTTCGAGCTGATATTCCTCTTTTACCTCATTATTTTGTAGTCTTTGACTGTCTATTCGCAGTTGTTCTTTTTAGTATGGTGAATTTTCAGTTTCAATTTACCTATGCATAAATTATTATCACTTCCTACATCTGCCCTCTGTATGCAGTACGGACATCCAGCAATGATGTCCTAAATTCTAAGAATAGGAATAGCCAATAATAAACGTCCGTTTTTCAACTGCTGCCTACAACAAAATGGCGGAAAACACGGTAGTGAGTGATATCGAGTGGTTGTACCCTGATCTTATATCGGAGGAGGGTCTTATTTTTATACTGCGACAGGTAATTAGACACAATTAAATAATGTATGCATTGTCTATGTACATTTAAATAGTAAGTTGAACTACCAACGTTTGCAAAGCAGCACGCGCACTATAGTTAACACTGTACAAACACTTGAAACAGTAACACTGAGTCACTGACTTTTAGTCTTACTCAACTTACTCTTACTCAACTGTATTATTTAATTATGTATAATGCGAATTGTTAATTGTAGCAAAACCATCAATTCCACAGTAATGAGTAACAAAACTTTCGCAAATGTCTGATGGCGAAAATTGTTATAGGAAACCTGGATTTTGTAATATAACGGTTTCCTTTGATGTTGACAGCATATCATCCATATGATATTTGGCTAGTCTGAAACGAAATTTTAGTTTTTACAGTATACGCACCAATAATTATAATAGGACATTGATGACAAGTCTCATGCAAAGACGTATCATCTCAGCTTATACATGAGGGTCAATGTTGGTACTGCAATGAGTCATGAAATAAACAAGAAATGTAGACATTCTTCTTCACCCTTCGCCCTAGGAAGCATAGGTCCGCAACAAGGCCTCTCAAGCCGCCTATCCAAGGTCATCCTTTCCAGATCTCGCCACTCTCTCCCCGTCTTTTTGCGTTCCATCTCTAACTCCCGTCTCCAGGTGTTTCTGGGTCTTCCTTACTTCTATTGCCCTGGGGTTCCATCGAGAGCCTGTCTCGCGATGCTGTCAGGGTTTCTCAGTGTCACAGTGTGTGTCCTATCCATCGCCACCTTCTGCTCATTATCTCCTGTTCCACCTGCCGTTGTCCTGCTCTATCCCACAGTTCTCTGTTTGTGGTCTTGTCATACCATCTCAAATGGAGTATCCTCCGTAGGCATCTATTGATGAATGTCTGCAGCTTTTTGGTGTTCACCTTAGTTGTTCTCCATGTCTCCGCTCCATACAGAAGGACAGACTTGACATTTGAATTAAATATCATTATCTTAGTTTTATTCCTGATCATTCTTGAACTCCATATGTTCTTCAGAATGGCAAATGCTGATCTTGCCTTTTGTATTCTAACCCTAACATCTTCATCTGTGCCACCTTGAATGTTGACCACACTTCCCAGATATGTAAATGTGTCACCTCTTTTAGTGGTGATCCTCTCAGTAAGATTGGGTCTCTGGAACCAGCATTTAATCTCATGATCTTTATTTTCTCCCCGTGAATAGTCAGGCCTAGTTGCTGTGAGACTGTTTCTACTTTTGTTGTTTTCTCTTGCATCTGCTGATGGTTGTGAGAGAGGAGTGCTAGATCATCTGCAATTTCCAGATCTTCCAATTGACTCATCATGGTCCATTGTATTCCATTTCTTCCCTGGCAGTTGTTGATCTCATTATCCAGTCAATAGCCAGCAGGAAAAGGAGCGATAAAAGGCAGCCTTGTCGCACACCAGTCTTTATTTCAAAGGCCTCTGTCAGTTTTCCTTCATGCAGTACTCTAGCGGTTGTCTCCTCATACATTTTCTTTATTAGGTTGGTTAGCTTCTGGGGACGCCATAGTGTCGTAGAAGTTTCCAGAGTGTTTCCCTGTCTAGGCTATCAAATGCCTTTTCATAGTACACAAAGTTGATATAGAGGGATGAGTTCCACTCGATGCTCTGCTCCACTATGATATGCAGCGTCGATATTTGATCTGTGCAGGATCTGTTTGCCTAAATCCTGCTTGTTCATCCCTTAGTACTGCATCTGTAGTTTCCTTGAGTCTCTCTAGGATGATTCGACTTAGTATTTTGCCTGGTACAGACAGGAGCATTATTCCTCTATAGTTCGAGCATTCTTGGAGGTCACCCTTTTTAGGTAGTTTGACTATATATCCCTCTCTCCAGTCTTTTGGTATTTCTTCCCTCTCCCAAATTTTCCCCAACATGCCATGTAGCATGTCTGTTGAGATGTCAGCATTTGTCTTTATGGCCTCTGCAGGTATACCATCTGGGCCTGTAGCTTTACCATTTCGTAGTTGGAGAATGGCCTTTATTTCTGCTTTGCTTGGCTTGCTACAGTCGATTGTTAGATCTTTTGCAGCTGGATCTATGTCCGGTTGGCCTTGGGGAACTGGCCTGTTTAAAAGGTCCTTGAAGTGTTCTGCCCACCTCTGCATCTGTTCTTGAGCATTGCAGAGTAATCTTCCAGCCTTGTCCTTAATCGGTTTATTTGTTTGTTGATATTTCCCTGTCAATTTCCTTGTGTTATCGTATAAATCTTTCAGGTTACCCTTAGCTGCTGCCTCTTCTGCTTCTCTTGTCAGGTCCTCTATATACTTTCTTTTATCTGCTTTTATACTCTCTTCACCTCCTGTTGGCTTTTGTGTACTTTTCTTGTGCTGCGGCCTTTGCTGATCTTGTTCTACTATTACAGAGGTCAGCCTTTCTACCTCTTCTCTCTGTTATCTTATCTAACGTTGACTCTGATAGCCATTCCTTGTGGTGGTGTGTCTTTTTCCAAGGGTAGTTTCACATGTACTAGTCCAGGCTTCTTTAACTTTATGCCAGTGGTCTTCAATACTTCCTTCATCAACTTCTAGGGCCTCGAATTTGTTGGAAATCGTGACACTAAATACATCCTTTCCCTTCTGCTCCTTCAGATGTCCCATATTGTATCTCACCCTGTTTCCATGCATGGTCGTCATGAATCTCATTGAGTTTCATTTGCACCTTTGCTATAACAAGGTGGTGGTCAGAGGCCACATCTGCTCCTCTATAGACTTTTACATCGTACAGTGACCTTCTGAACTTCCCTGTTATGCAGATGTGGTCGATTTGGTTTTCTGTCCTGTGGTCTGGTGATATCCATGTAGCTGTGTGGATTCTTTTGTGCTGAAAGAGGCTACCTCCTATAACCAACTGGTTTGCTGGCAAAGATCCACGAACATCTCTCCATTTTCATTTATTTCCCCTAGTCCATGTTTACCCATGGTTTCTCAAGCCCCAGTTGTCTCTGCCTATCTTTACATTAAAGTCTCCTAGCAAAATAGTAAGATCCTTACTTTTAAATTTGCCTAATACACCCTGTAACTTGTTGTAAAACTCTTCTTTTATTTGTTCTTTGCTGTCATTTGTTGGGGCGTAGCATTGGACTATGTTCAGTTTAATTTTTGCATTGGAGGTTTTGAAAGTTGCCCGGATCATTCTTGGTCCTAACGGCTCCCATTCAATTAATGCCTTTTGTGCTTGTTTGACCAACATCAATGCTACTCCTCCATGTGTGGTGCGCTTCCTCCTCTCTTCCGGAGTACAGTATTGATTCCCCGTTATAAGTCTAGTGTGTCCTGCCTTTGTCCATCTGGTTTCGCCCAGTCCCAGGATGGCCAGTCCATATGTCCTCATTTCCCGTGCCACCTGTGCCGTCTTCCCAGTTTCGAACATCGTGCGGACATTCCAGGTGCCAATCCTGGAGATCTTCCGGTTGAAAGAAGGTCAGTCGGCAGCCCGATTTTCTTCGAATTTCACCGGGTCGCTTCATGAGTCCCTCTATTTGGGGTCCCTCTTCTTCCTCGGGTGGCGAGCTTTGAATTTTCTTGGCTGTGGTTTCTGTAGCTATCTGGTGTTTTTACGGTGTGGGTAGTCAGCTACACTCACTTATGCCTCTTACGACATGAATGGCAGGTGACAGTGGTTATATTCTTTACATCCCCAATTTGGGCCCGGTAACCACTGAGGAAATGTAGACATAAGTTGTATTATTGTTTTTAAATAACTTACATTACAGTTAAAGTTAGTTAGCTGCCCGCCCGAGTGGTTACCGGGGCCCAAATGTGGGTGTAAAGAATAGAACCACTGTTACCTACCAGACATGTCGTAAGAGGCGACTAATGAGGTTTGGCTGAAATCTGATGCACATGTCCTAAACATGTAGAAGTCTATACGGTTAGGGGCCTACCAAACCAATGTGCAACGTATACACGTTCTTCGCAAAGATCAAACATATCACAAAGAGTGATTAAAATTGGTCGAAAGAACGAATGCAAAGAAGAAGGAGGAGTTAGCCGCCATGTTTTAATCAGATAACGCTCATCCCCTTTAACGTCCAGGCTTGGGACTGGCAATGACGGAGCTACTTTGAGACGTTCTTTTCCAATCACAACTTCTTTGTTACAATGCTCCTGTGTTAACATATGTGGTAGGGAGGTATCACTACAATAAAATAGCTCTTTTCTATGGTTCTTGTATACTGTCGTACAGATGACCCATATGTGCCTCTTTGCGGAAATGCGCATATAGTAGATAGTATTAATGATACTTTTTGAATTATAACTTCAAACCCGTTAGAAATGTTATATCAATGTCTGTTTTGAGAACTCAACATTATGACCCAATAGCCTAACACTAATTTCGGTATACACCTTTAACTAAAAGTCTGTCTCGCACTTATGACGTCATTTGTTTTACCACGGTCAATCACGAGTCTCCCCGAGTGGTTACCGGGCCCAAATTTGGGGTGTAAAGAATAGAACCACTGTTACCTGCTACGCATGTCGTGAGGCGACTACGGAGGTTTCGCTGAAATCGGATCACGCGGTCCGCTAGGAATGCTAACCCAAAACAAATGCTTGCAGAAAACGGATGCACCAGGTCGTAAGGCGCATAACATGGGGCAACGACCCCTCACAATGAGGAATGGGATGATGGATTCTACGGTCGCCAATCTGCCTCGGAGATTTAGCCACGCGTTAAGAATGTCAGACCTACCATCACGAGGCGGCCAAAACTTACTGCGGAAGAGGTCGACACAACGGGCAAGCAGAAATCATAGGAATTATATCCTACAGAACTGCCCCCAGTATACAGACTTGAGAAGAAAGAGGTGGCCCACTTACACTAGCGTCCAAAAAAAACTGTATGGCGTGGCTGATAATCTAAGGCAGACGGCTGCCTTTATTAGAGAATCCGAAATCATAATCTAGTGAGAATGCAGAAGAGGAAGAATCCCGAGTCGATTTGGTGCACAGAACATGCAAGAATTGTTTTAAAAAATCAAGGAATTCATCCTGAATGTTGCTATTTTTGTCATCAATGTATTAAATGGCTGTAAACATTAGTTTTCTTCAACCATCCACGCATGTCGTAAGAGCGACTAAGGAGGTTTGGCTGAAATCGGATACACATGTCCTAAACATGTAGAAGTCTATGCGTTTAGGGCCTACCAAACCAATGTGTAACATATAGCGTTCTTGGCAAAGATCAAACATATCACAGAGTGATTAAAATTAGCCAGTAAGAGCAGACGAAGGAGATATAAGAATACAGAATGCAAGAGGAGCTTTCATCGTGCTAGGAAATCTAAAGAAATCAAATCTAGAACAAATTTATAATAATTATCTCCAATGTTAATGCAGTTGTGTTGTATAGTTCAGAAACATAAACGACTAAAACAATTACAAGTAAATTGTAAACTTTTATCAACTGGTGCTTGCACAGAATTGAGGGACTGAGATGGTAATGATAGGAACACAAACGATGAGCTTATGGAATGAGACAGACGCAAGTGAACGAAGTGAAGAAAATATGCTGGATGGGACCCATCTTGAGAAAACAAGATGGGAATATAACAAAAGCAACGACCTCTACTGGAATCTACAAGGAAAGCCACGGAGAAGAGATTTAGATGCAGAGATTAATGATATACAGAAGAGCTGGGACAGGATGCAAAACATAGAAAGACTTGGCATAAGTTGGTTGAGGGCCTATGCCCCAACTGGGGTTTAAAAGCCACAAGAGACTGAGGAGAGATATGCACCAAGGGAGATATAGTTTTGCTTTCGTAGTAACTGAACGTAGTGTTTAGTTAGTATTGTGTATTTTGACTATTATAGTCACATTTTGTGTGTAGTTTAGTCACCTGTCTTGGTATAAGCCATAAATCATGATGATGACAGGAATAATGAACTTGCTATGTTTAAGAATGAGCTCAAAGAGAATAATAGCCTCGGATGATTTTCTGGATCTCCGTTTACTGGGGTCGCTAATGTGTCTGGCTATCAGACAATGCTTCTGAGGGTCCAAAATGGCAGGTTGCAGAATGAGTGGATGTTGTCTTCCAACCACCAGGGGCATAGGTGAATCTGCTGTCCTGAAGATGTAAGTATTCTCAGCAATGAAAGAGCAGAAATTTATTTGTATCAACAGGACTGATCATCAGGGAGTTGAAGATGTATGGAGGGATGTCCTCTGACTTCTCGTCAACCATCTGTTGGATGAAGATACTAAAATGGATATTGAATTTTTCTAGCGATTCTTTGAACGCTCCATATCAACCACTTGTTAAACTACTCTTTGTGATTTGTATGTGATCTGAGCCTATGAGCGATTGTACACTGCGTTTGCAAGTAGACCAGCACATCTGATTTCTGTGACACATTTTATTTACTAGGGTAGTTTCTCTAGGCCTCTACCTCAATCGCCTCTTACAACAAGCCTTGTAGGTCGTAGTGTTACAATTCTATGCTCCCCTTGAGAGCCCCAGCAAAACACTTATGTTTCCAACGATTACACTTTGTTACACATTGTTACACTTTGTGCAAGCGAAATCAATCTTTAAAGATCTCGTGAAACAAATCCTCTCATAGACAGAACAACATGGCTCTGATTTGAATCCACGACCTTCAGAGTGCATGGTAAACTGCTTAATCACTTTGCCGGAGACTAAAAATAAAACATAATCTGTTGTTAAGTCATTTGTCTTTCGTTCTGAAGGTTGTGAGTTTGAATCTGGACCGCACCATTTTGTTCACTGGTGCATTTTTTCATGAGGTGCTTTGTGCAATACTCTTGGCAAGTGTAGTGTTATTTCTATAGAGAGGTATCGAGACATATGGAGTAACCTGGTACAATGAAGTCAATACTTCGTCTTTATATCCTCAAGAATGTAAGGGTGTATCACAACAAACATTTCTAAAACCTGGTATATACTGTTTACCCATACATGTGTATATATGAGTTTGCATTCATACACACACTCTCAGTTAACCTTTTGTTCTATCTTCTTTATTTCTTTTCTCCAATCCTGTTTTGCCTCACAGCGTCAGGATAAGAAGAGATTTCTAGAACGAGCCCTTGTGTGTGCTTCATAAACAGTGTCTTTCGCCGCCTCTGTTTGCGTTTTTAATTTGTTCTACAATGTCTTGAACTTTCCCTAGTGATCCACAGATATTAACAGTGCAAATCTTGAAGCTATTTCTTGGTTCTCCCCCTGGTCCCTGCTTACTGGTTTTCTAAATCTCTTCATAATTCTACGAGCACAAATTAGTATATTCCACTGTCGGCTTGCTAGGCCTGTCCCAGTGGCTTCAGAATCCCCTAGATGGGTCACATGGTGTGCTAGTCTCACATTCAGGCTAGAATACACAAATTCCATCCAAAGAAAACTAAAAATCGACTTGGTTAGAAACGGCTGAAATTCACAACCAGCTCGCTGCACCATCTTGACCGGAAGTCACACACACTCTGTTAACCTTTTGTTCTATGAAAGAAATAATTGTCGATGTTTTATTTCATATATATACTTAAAATTGCTTTGCAAACAACAAATCTTTTAATCTGTTCATAACTAATGTAAAACTATTTTTAGCTGTTCGACATAATTTCTGTAGACTTCAAAAAATAATTTTGCTTAGTATTAACCCTTTCAACTACTGAATGTATAAGTGGTACCTAGTAAATAAACGACACGTTTACTGTGGTTGATGGTGACGTCCTGTAAAGGATATGCCACGGTTTACATTGCATTCATTAACCCTTTCACTCTGTAATATTTTTTTTACCTCTGTACGCATTTATACAATGTATACTGGCTTTTCGTCATCTTAAAAAGTAAATCCGAACCTGCTGCCTTGCAGGTCGGCTGGGGATAGCCATAGGTTGATGGAGAGTGAACCCAGTAAACGCTAGCTAAAACCGAATACATCGCCGAAGGATAAGCATCAGAGCTCCAAATGGTGATGAAACACACCAATGCTAAGGCTGCATGAATAAGATTTCCACATGGGGAAATCTGGTACATCGGTCTGGGCGGTGATCGCAAGAAAGAGAGAGAAAAGTAAATCCAGTAAATCGACTCAGTAGGGTAAAAGGGTTAAAGATATTGTTATTTATATAGTTACTAAAATGAGCACTTTAAATCTTTATCTCTTTCAGCGTTTTATTAGACTAGAGACACGTGAGCTGGAAAGTTTGCAAAAACCGGAACTTGTGGAGCTTTATAACCGACACATCTTACCCTTGCCACAGAGAAAATACAGAAACAACAGGAGAGGTCAAGAAATGACAAGAAAGCAGTTGTTGATTGACAAGAAATTAAAAAGGAAAGCTTCAGAAGATAGTTCTGATATGTCAAAAGCAAAGTATGTTATTGTTGTTTCTAGAATTATTGTTAAATGTAGCTTAACCCCTTGTGGACCAAACGCCACACTACGTGGCTTTGGGTTAGACCCCCTTTTTACCACAAGCCACACTAAAGGGTGTTTTTTTATTCTAAAAACAAATGGTTTGTAAATACATGGCTTTCACTCTGGTCCACTAAGAGTGGTTTATTATTTGTTTGGTTAGTTCAATAAACAGTGAACAGTTGAATCATAATAGCCATCCATCCCAAGCGATGATAACGGCCTCAGATGTATTCTGCTGCACCTCTGGTGTGTGCGGAGGTGACTGTAGAGTCCAATCATTGAACACAATCCCCTACCACAGGTGGGGCATACATGATCACGGTTAGACATGTGGGTGTTGTGTGTTCTGTCTTTTCGCGCAGTTCGCTTTCTCTGCACCTCAATACGCTTTCTCTTCACCTCAACGACATGACGATTCTCAGCTATGCGAGTTCCTCTTGTGTTGTTACAGCTCCACTTTTGGAGATCGTACACAAGGGATTCCCAGCATGTGGTAATTTGAATAAGTCATCGTCAAATAGTTTGTTCTAAGCAGAACTGCCACTCTAACAGTCCTTCACAAATTTTCTCTTATTGGTTCAAATCACAAAGAGTGGTTTATAAGTGGTTATTCTGCCCGCCTGCCCAGTGTGTTCGTAGCTTCTGGATCGGAAAATAAAAAAAGTGGTTATTCTAGTCAAGCATCTGGCAAAATGGATTAGTGCACTGGCTTCCATTTGGGAGACCCAGGTTCAATCCCCGGTAAGGCCAATGAGTTTTTTCTGTTGGGGGCATAAATAAAATATATCGTGAACAGTTTTGCGACTACACTAGCCATTAAATTCCACAGGCTCATGTCCTCCCTGTCCTACACCGCCCAAAAGAGTGGTATTACGAGCAGTAACGAAAGTTAAACATTTTTTAAAGTTATATAACCAGCGCAGATTATTGTTTCGTCAGTGCATGTCTATGTTACTAATAAATATAGCATTTTGTATGAAAATTAATATGTGAGTGTGAATAATTGAAACAATAATTTCAACTCTGAAAATATATTTCAGGAAAGAACAAACTGGTGGCAGATCATGTGACTTAATAAATAATTTTAGCAGACCTGGTATGACCGGGGACCGGTTAAAGCCTCCACCTTCCCAAGTTGATTTTGGAAAGAAAGTTGTAAAGCTGAATTCATCAAAACCTTCAAAGGACACAATCTCGGAAACAGACTCCATTGTCATAAAGGAATGGAACAAAAAGGGCGATAGTGCAGACATTAGTTTGTCTGAGAATAATACAGATTTATCAGAACAGACAGACAAAGATAGCCAGTCAAAGAAGAGATCTCACAGTATTTCTGCAAATGGAGATAATTCACAGGAGTCACCTCAGGTTGGTATCTACCCAAGTTGTAGTTATGTTCCGTAACTCTAGTTTTGTAGTTGCATACCATAACAATAGCTGTCCCTTAAGTGTAGTTGTAGTTGCATACCTCTTTTCACACTTTTCGCTGCACACTGCGCCATGGCGGAAGTCCGTTGAACGCCATTAGCCGCACACTGCACCATAGAGTTGCTTCCCTTATAAGAAGTCTTTCTAGTTTTACTTCTGCTGTTTTACTTATACTAATTTTTAACCTTATTTTATTAGATTGTCCAGTTTTCTTCAATTTAGTATATAATAATATATAAATGTTTATTTATTGACAAGTAGTTAGAATTTCTTTTTATTACAATTTTTTTACCTCCCTTGAATTAACTGTTTAAAAATTGAAGAAATAACTCCGCATGGAAAGAGTTAACGCTAGTTATAGTTATGTCCCTTAACTCTAGTTGTAATGTATTTTAAGTCTTGTTGTAGTTATGTCCCTTAAGTTTAGTTGTAATTACCACCCTTAATAAGACATTTATATATTCCTCTTGTACTTTACATGTTACATAGTGCTTGCAAGCAATTTATGTTCATCATTTTTAAATAAATAAATCATTCCATTTTTATGTTCATTATTTTTCGCAGACATCTATTTTCAAATGCATTCAACTTACTTTCTATATCTTTAGTCATTTTCCAACTCTCGCTGGCATATGTTAGGATTGATACAACATTGAAATATGAAAAGTTTTAATTTCGTTTTTTAAACCATATAGCTTGGGAGTTACTTTTAAAAGCCGATGTTGCTTTGCCAATTTGTATCATAATTTCTTTTTTAACATTTCCTGAGCAATCAAAATTGGACCCAATTATGTGAATTGCTCTGTAATTTTTATCATTTTGGATTCCAGGGTGATATCTGCATTACTTGCCATGGGTGTCTTCATTATATTTATCTTCTCATAGCTTATCTACAGTCCTACGTTTGATGCTATAGACATCAGTTTTTCTTTGCATATCTTGGTTGCACATATATTTGCAATTATATATATATTTGTTAGGAGTGTCTGGTCGAATGGATTGAGCGTGGCTCCTTGCGGGAGACCAGTGTTCAATTCACGGTAAGGATTTTTTCCGTTGTGGGCATAAAGTAAAAATCCTAATCTGAACAGCTCAGCGCGACTGTACTAGCCATGCGGCCATTAAATTCCTCAGGCTCTCATCCCACCTGCCCTACACTGCCCTACAAAGCGGTACTACAGGCAGTAGCGATAGTTTTTTTTTTTTTTAACCTGTATTTGCTATTATTGAATTTTCATTGACAACTAGTAAATAATATTGTGATCCAATAGTCATTGCTGTTGAATTATTATTTTTTCAGGACAGCACCACTAGTCCAGATAAGAAAAAAATTGCAAAGATAACGTGGCCATAGTTGGATGTTGCAGTTTTTCTTATTTTAAATAGTGAAGAAAGTATGTGAGATTATGTATATAGTGTTGGGTAAATGAGAGTCTGATGGATTGTCTAGTATTGCAGTGAGGTATGATGTGATGTAGTTGAATGTCTAGTGTTCAGGAATCATCAGTATGGATACCCTTTGACATCTGTTGGGGGAGACTGAGCACTTGTGGTCTGCCCGGAGTTCTGTTACGCCAGTTTAGTAACCAATGTAAAGTGTTGAATAAATGAAGGTCCAGTAGAACGTCCATAGTCAAACAATTGTTAACAAATGTATGTTAAAAAAAATGTATGTCAGCAAGAAGACTCCAGATTTTCTAAAATGGAAAATCAAACCTGGTATATTATTTTCTATGAAATTGAAGTTACAACAAAAATGATGTTTTGGAGATCTTCGCAGTATATCACTAAAAATAAATTAAGTATATGAGAGCTGCGTAGTAGGCGACTGAGTTAGGGGCCTAGGGAAGCTACCCTAGTAAATAAAAGCGTCACAGAAATCAGATGTGGCTGGCCTACTTGTGGGTGCATAACTGGCACAACATACAATCGCTCTTAGGCTCAGATCACAAAGAATGGTTAACAAGTGGTAGATATGAAGCATTCAAAGAAGAAGGTCCAGTCAAATCATACACAATGCTACAATACAGTAGTAGATGTGGTATTAGCAAAGGAATTTTTATGTTCCTATTGGTTGATATAACCATAGGCATTGCACTTTGGTGAATAACCATGTTTGCTTGGGTTCCCATTGTAATTATGATGATGGTTAAAATTGTAGGAATTTTAATTTTTAATAAATTTTACTCAGGCAGTGACTTTCCAGCCTACTCTTATCGATTTTTAAACTGCCAGATGTTCTTTTACATGTTCAACTTGAACATAGAACCTACATTTTATCGTCCATCTTCAATAGGACTAGGAATATGA
Organism: Arion vulgaris; assembly: GCA_020796225.1. NCBI lineage: Eukaryota > Metazoa > Mollusca > Gastropoda > Stylommatophora > Arionidae > Arion > Arion vulgaris. The sequence goes on along the minus strand of CM036755.1, from coordinate 48,282,313 downwards.
TCTCACCTACATTTAGTTCATGGATTACTGGAAAAATATCCAGATTACTCCACATGGGAAGTAAACCAAATTTTTTTTAAAGCGAAAGGCAAGCATGGTACCTCAACCAAATAGTTGACTCTCCTTATGTTCTTAAAATCCATGGTCCCCAGCACCATAAGGCCGACTAGCTCAGACGGGATATCAAAAATTCCTGTTTAATGGGGCTGGTTTTTTGTATGTTTGATAAAAACTACGCTTTTTTTTTTGCAATTTTACTCAATTCTATGAGTCCATGGTTATTTATTGATAACAAGTGTTAATAATACTGATATTCCTTAGCTTTGAACTTAACTTGTCACATAATATAGCCTTGATTTAACATGTTGTGTTGTTTTTCAAATGAATTAGACTATATACAACAATACTGCATTGCAAGGATCATGCGACAGTTGTAGTCTTATTTACTAGAATTTTTTACCAGAATCTGCCGGCTGTATGTTATCACGCTACATATGCATGGCTGTAAGGGGCCACGCTAAAATCATATCAGTAACTCATCTGTAGAAATTTGTGTTCTACCAGATTATCATGGGAAGGTGTGTGTGTTAGATCTAACAGCATTTGTCAAACTCACCTGTGTGGTGTCGGGCTCGCAAGGAAGCAAAGAATAGCACCACTGCAACCTACAAGGCATGTCGTAAAGGCGACTGATGTAGGACCTAGGGAAGCTACCCAAGAAAATAAAAAGCGTCGCAGAAATTGGATCTGCTGGCCTACTTGTATTCACATAACTGGCACAACGTACAATCGCTCTTAGGCTAAGATCACATACAAGTCACATAGAGCGGCTAACAAGTGGTCGTTGTGGAGATTTGTCAAACTTTGACGTTGTTACAAAAACTGCAATGAAAAACTAAGTGTTAGGTAGAATTTCAGCAATTTGTTGCATTAGTAACGCTGAATTGAAAGATTAATATAAATGTTATTAAGGGTCTAGAGTTGAAGGATTAACTTCATTGCACTGGGTTTTACTGCATATGGTTCAGTCCCTCTCTGCAGACATGTCAGCCACCTGACGAGATTATTGCACGAACTCCATAGCTCTAGCAACAATCCTAGGGTCTCTGGAAAGAATGCACATGTGAACAGAACATGTGATGAGGAGGGGAGGTTTAGAACACATTGTAACAATTGGTAAAATTGAGGGTAGGCGAGACAGAAAATTTTGGATAGCCTGACTTCATGGCACAGTAGAGCGTCAACATCTGAGTTGATAGCAAACACCAAAGATAGAGATTTGTGGAGATCCATGATCGCCTACGCCAGCTGACACATGAACAGAACGGCGTTGTCCGGATTCGAACCCACTACCTTCAGAGCGCACGGCAAGGGCTTAACCATGTAGCCACAATTGGGACATAGGCACTCAACTAGTTCATACCAAGTCTTCCTATCTTTAGCTATCTCTTGTATCTCCTTCCAACTCTTATGTATATCGTTAGTTTCTCGACCTCCAAATATCTTCTCCATGTAAACCTGTAATAGGTCCAGGCGGGGTATATTTGTAATAGTACGGGTTATATCTTCCTCTTTCTTTGAGTTTATTATGGTTTGTATATCGCTCTTCTTGTAGGTTATTGTCGTAGATGGCTACTCACTGGTATCATTGTTATAATCACATAATGATCGAGACATAGCCAATGATGCTAACCACTTTGAACAAGATGGTAATAAGACAAACTCTTTCCTTGTAGATTAAATCATGGTTTTATTTGACCTCTGGACAGAACACGTCCATTCGATCCAAAAATATATATCGTCTCTCTGTGTTTACTAATTCGTTACTAACACGTCACTATTTTACTACACAAAAACGTCGTGTCTTGTAGTTATGTGTTGCACTTCTGCATAGAGAGTACAACACATAGTCTCAACTATTAAATAATCTAATTATACTACTCTAACTATCTGGCTAACTGTCCATTCCTCCGCTGCCATCTGGGAACTATGACACCCCCTGGAGACCTCGCCGCGCCCGACGGCGAACTCCCAACAAAATCGCACAGGTAGTGTCCAATAGGGTGATTAGAGTGGTGAGAGCTGAAAGGGAACTAGTCACCTCACGTGATTAACGTGGCTCCACAACAACTAACTATAACAGCCAACCATGGTCGAAAAGGAAAAGAAAATCCTGACGGGATCTCAGGAAGACCCAGTTGAACGAGCTAAATGGGAACTAGTCACCACACGTCGTTGAACGTGACTCGTCAACTGGTCATAGGTGACCATGGTTAACAACAACAGTAAACCCTCTGTGCTCTTGTGCTGAAACCATAGTAATAGAAATTAATCAGCATTATATTAATTAATCTGGAAAAAATGCGCCATATAATTCCGACGGCGACCCAACAGCATAACACTTGGCCAATGTGAGGTGGCTGTACTGGGACATCCATTCCTCACATGAGGTAGTATGGGTTTGATGGCAGCTTGCATCAGTATGTCACTAACACTATGTCTTTCTTGCATGTCAGAGTCTTGTCACATTATCTGAAATCTCAAACAAAAAAACAAGTTACAAATCGAAAAAAAGGAAAAACATATATATAACGTTAAACTTTTCACGTTATATGTCCTCGATGAGGTAATATTAACCAACCCCAAGCCCATGGGAAATAATAAACTCCCAAGATTTAACATATGACCAATGAATATGGAACGACTTATATATGATGCCTAATTAACAACATCATATATTAATATTAACCAACCCCCAATCCCGGGCATAAATAATCCCAGAATCCAAAATACTCGGATCGACATCATATAACCTCCATATCTAGCAATGAACGGTGAGAAGTTAATGTTTGCCATCACCATCAACCGACCTCAAATATCCCCACCATTATCAAATATCAAATAATTAATGTTTGCCATCAACAGCAACCGACCTCAAATATCCCCACCATTATCAAATATCAAATAATTAATGAGGTAATTATCAATATCTCCCACCATTTGGGAGTGACCAAAAAAATATCACATTTCAACCTCTAATCACAAAGTAATCAAATTAATCCTCCCAACATTTGGAACAACATCATAATATCATCAACAGTAGAACCGTCCAACAACCACATCGGGGTTATTTTCTAGACCCCCCATAAGAGTGTATTGTCAATCCACAATTGTCCCAATGAACACGGCCTTTGTTGGAATAATACCATTTTACTAGGTTATCCTCAGGAGAGGAGACATTATAAGCATATAGCTTATAAATTATATTCATGAATTACTCAGAATTCTCACATCTTTTGATGTGGCGGCCAGATATCATTAGCCGAGATTGGCTCGCATCATTAATGGGGACTATAACATAATAGCCTGATTGAACATCGGGTGTTTGTACTACTCGGTACACCTGTTGGGAATAAAGGGTTCCTAATTTATTGACACCCCTAGTATGGTCTATTCGCCTGCGTACCATACTATCCAACGGTATAATGGTATCATAGTTCCCCAGATGGCAGCGGAGGAATGGACAGTTAGCCAGATAGTTAGAGTAGTATAATTAGATTATTTAATAGTTGAGACTATGTGTTGTACTCTCTATGCAGAAGTGCAACACATAACTACAAGACACGACGTTTTTGTGTAGTAAAATAGTGACGTGTTAGTAACAATTAGTAAACACAGAGAGACGATATATATTTTTGGATCGAATGGACGTGTTCTGTCCAGAGGTCAAATAAAACCATGATTTAATCTACAAGGAAAGAGTTTGTCTTATTACCATCTTGTTCAAAGTGGTTAGCATCATTGGCTATGTCTCGATCATTATGTGATTATAACAATGATACCAGTGAGTAGCCATCTACGACAATAACCTACAAGAAGAGCGATATACAAACCATAATAAACTCAAAGAAAGAGGAAGATATAACCCGTACTATTACAAATATACCCCGCCTGGACCTATTACAAATGGTGTCAGAAGTGGGATCAATATTGGACCACTCCACCAAAGATTCCATTGTATCGCAATCTTTAGAATCAATCTCCTCTACACAGGAAAAATGTAGAAATAAATTCGGCTCTGCATCTGAATCTTTGATAACGGAAATCAAATCGTGATTTTCCTCTACCCAGGGAAAATCTAATAAAAAATTAGGCATGGTACTTAACCCATCAACATCTGAAACAATCAAATTATTATATTGTTTCGTCTGGCGCTTGCCATCTGAAACTGGTAAAAATTTCTGAAGCTCATTCGACTCACCACCGAGTAAATCAGAACAATTAAATCTTGGTATCAGGCAGCTGCCTATTGATACAGAGGGACTAATGGGAGAGAAATGCTGCTCCTCTTCCCCTTCATCCCCAAGCACATCATATGTGTCAATGGTCTGGTTTTCCTGGGTCATGCCCCTGGACACCCAGGGTTGTGCGCTCCTTCTTATGTCCTGACTGTGGAAAGAAGAACATTTAAGGTGTTCACCCAAATCAGCTCTCATATCGCGCACCATGTAACCTCGTGGTCGATTTTGACGAAAATCATTCCCCCATGAGAGAGTTGTGGCGGGGAGTGGTCTGGCAGGGTTTCGGTAGCGTATCTCAGAGTGACGTTTCGCCACCTTCGATTCCAGAACGCCCATACTACTCTGTATTCCAGAAATTGTATGGGTGTCTGACGCGGGGATGGGATTAAGTTCCCATCGCCAAGCATCATCTCTGCAATGCAGGAAAGTGGTGGATGGGATTCCCGCCACCTTGGCCAACAACATCCCAGAACACAACCTGTTACTCAGGGACGCAACAAAATGATCCCTAAGATTGTTGGCATCTAGGGGGATTGAACCTTCCCGAGCTTGGGCCGCCGTGACCTTTTCAAACAGCCACGCTAGGCGATGGGAGAAGTCCAGGCAGGACTCACCAACTCGCTGGGAAGTGCCAAAGAAAACGGACAGGAGAGCATGGGCCGACTTATTGTCTCCATACACACCCATAAGACCAGTTAGTAAGCTTTCTGGGTCCTGCGTCGTCATCATTTGAATATCTAGTTCACATCGAACTGCGTCGGACACATGATCGAAAAGAGCATCGATCTTGTCCTGGCCCTCAAGACCATAGTACCTCTAATAGAGGCGGATGTCCCTTGCGAACTCGTCTATAGAAGGCCCATCTCGCCTCCAAGCGACCGCAGGGGCCTGCAGGGAGGACGAGGAAGTTCCATGGGGCTGGAGACATTGTTGGTACCTCTGGGTAAGCACCCCTAATCTGAACCTGAGGTTCAGACAGGGCACACAGGGCGTAATGGCTCCGGAGCGCAATTTCCACCACAGCATCCTCACACATTTTCCCCTCTCGTGTTTCTATGAGCCATGGAATCTCGAGACAATTTATCGCACCCTAGCAACGTAAATGAAGTAAAAAAATAGAATCGTCGCAATCAACAGCGTATAAAAAGTGGAAATACACACCCCTGAAAACAATGATACAAAATAGCTAGTATTAAAAATAGGTATTATCAGCTGTAAACATCAAAATTAAATTACATGCATTAAAAGGACACAGCGGAAAGGAAACACATACTTACTCGAAGTAAACCAATCGCAAAGAAACAGCATAAGTGGATATCACCAGCGTTCAATAGTTCAATTAATATGCCATGCGAACGAACAAGTGTATGGTTCAATTATAAAATTACAACATCTTCCAATGATATGGCGTGAGAATAATGACTGTCAAATCTAACAACGTTCAGTCCTTTGACAGAGGAAGCGAAGCTGTCCTCCGAATAAGTATGGTATAAAGCTGAAATCCTGATGTGTGGGTGAACACACCCAAATTAAACTGTAGTATAGTCAGAAAGGATGACCAATCACTCACGAGGAACCGAATTGTAGATCCTATCGTCATGCGAGCATTCTCAACAGCATACTTGAATGTGCCATAAAAGCCTTTTTTTTTTGTTTATTATTCACTCGACGACATTACGCAGCAGGTCAGGGTTAGAGAACCAACTGTAGAAGCAGGAATTAGATCTTAGTTGGATCGAGGAAATGTACCAAACAACGGAGATCCCTGGCTTGTAGAGTACTGATGTTCCAACCAACGGAGATCCCTGGCTTGTAGAGTACTGACCCCTATGCACTGGGGCACACCAAGAACAGGTACTAAGTTCTCAGGCCGATTGAAGAAAAAGTTGACATAGGCAGGCCAATGATCGGCGTCGTGATCCCTCAAGGTTGATTGAAGAATTGCCGGGAGTGTAGGACAGGCAATGACAAGCGTTGCGCTTCCTGATGGAAGGACTGACCAACTAGATGTGGAAACGGCCCAGACAGACCGAAAGCGAAAATAAAACAGGCAATATGTTCCTGAGACGTTTGAAGAAATGACACAATGACTTGGCACAGGAAAATCATAGTGTAAATAGCGACAAAAACTCACCCGCAGGCAACCATGTTCTGGTCCACGAATGCGATAACGCAGGACAAGCGTTGGAGTTGATTGAAGAATACTGGATTTAAGCAAGTGAGTAGCATCAGATTGATATAAAGTCACTTAGGACTATCACCCGCCATGAAGGTAAAAATACTATACAAATGGGCGGTATAGTATGAAAGCCAATCTTGTAAATGAATTATAAAAAATATACAGACCTCCCATTCTGGTCCACGAATCCAATACTCTCTCTAACGGTGGGCGATGTATTTTGATTAACGAACACCATTTGTAATAGGTCCAGGCGGGGTATATTTGTAATAGTACGGGTTATATCTTCCTCTTTCTTTGAGTTTATTATGGTTTGTATATCGCTCTTCTTGTAGGTTATTGTCGTAGATGGCTACTCACTGGTATCATTGTTATAATCACATAATGATCGAGACATAGCCAATGATGCTAACCACTTTGAACAAGATGGTAATAAGACAAACTCTTTCCTTGTAGATTAAATCATGGTTTTATTTGACCTCTGGACAGAACACGTCCATTCGATCCAAAAATATATATCGTCTCTCTGTGTTTACTAATTCGTTACTAACACGTCACTATTTTACTACACAAAACGTCGTGTCTTGTAGTTATGTGTTGCACTTCTGCATAGAGAGTACAACACATAGTCTCAACTATTAAATAATCTAATTATACTACTCTAACTATCTGGCTAACTGTCCATTCCTCCGCTGCCATCTGGGAACTATGACAAACCTCTTCTAGAAGAGATTCATTTCTTCTTGATTGGCTGCTATTATTTGCTTTCTATTTGACTTGTTTGGTTGAATTTTGTAGTTAAAATTTCCTACCAGGTGGGGTAGCTGACCGAAGGTCGAACCCTACCTTAGGTGCCTCTTACAACATGCCACTTTTCTTTGCTCCCCTTGCAAGCCCTGGCAACACACAAGCGAGAAACAGTATAGTAGGTGGTTAAAGAGAGAAAACGATGATGGATTTAATGTACCTTCCGGAAACAACTGTTCAACATAATCAGACATGCATTTGTCTGAAGCCCACAGGGAAGAGAGGGTATAAAGACAGGAGCACTTGTCAAAGAATAGTAGAAAAGGCAGTCGGAGAGATTGGAGCCTCACGGTCATTGCTGAAGAAGACTGCCCTACAATAATTTTCAGTGGAGAATGACAATTACAATTGTCTGTTTTACTAGTAACAGGAAGGCTTGATAGTAGCTTCTTCTTCTGCGATCAACTTCTGCTATGCGACTACTCCGGTATGTGTCATAAACAGGACGGACGGAAGACCTTTTTCCCCCATGGTTTGTCTTGTAAGGTTGTTTCTGTTGGCCAGATCTCCATTCTCACACTACTCAGACTGGGGCAGTCTTGCAAGATGTGCTCTAGGGACTGCTTAGGTGCTCCACAGGTGCAGGCTGCTGAGATCCATTCTGTGGAGGTGTGCTCTGAGACTTCTGCAATGTCCCGTTCTAAGTCTGAAGACTGTGCTTTTCCTTTTAGTGTATTTATACTGTCGAGCTCTGGGTTGTATCCTCCAATTGTTTTTCTCCAGATCATTTTCCTGGATTGTTTCAGGAGAGTCTATGCTTCCTTGATAGTAGCAAGTAGTATATGCCTGTTTGGGTGTTTACCCAACCATGGTACCACCAAAAGGAGAAATTAACTTCTGTTTGGCAGATTTGTAAAAAATAAACCAGTTTTTTGTGTTGGTATTTGCTGTTATAGTCTGTCCATTAATTCGTGAGCACGTTTGAAATTGATTTTCTCGAAAACTACCTGTTGGATCTCAGTGATTTTTTGCAAGCAGCCTTAGAATATCCATGACGCTAGAGAAATATTTTTTTCCAAGAAAATTTGATGTAGTTTGAAATATTTCTTCTTCAGGTTATATTAAAATCAACCTCACCGGATTGTACACAATAGTAACAGATCTACGGTACACAGACGCGTTGTTCTAAAAATACATTATGGTAACATTGAAATATCGTGAGTTTCACGAATTCCCGTGCACCTAACCCAGTCGACTTTGAAAGCGGAAAGCATATGACGTTATAATTGGGATACCGTTGTTTAGTTATAGGCGTATCTCGCTATTTGTATGAAGCTATTGTATCATATTTGTTGGCTTATCAAAACTGACATTGATATCACATTCATAATGAGTCTGAAGTGCACATTTATAACAATGCAGAAGGTTACAGTTTTACTATACCAACACTTCCGTAGGGAATCTAAGAGAGGTCATCTATATTGCGATATTCATAACCCTGAGAAACAACGCAACTGGCGCTTGGTCTGAATAGAGAATCCTTTTCCCGAAGGATTAAACAGGACACAAAGTGCACTAATGTCAAGCAAGGACGGAAAAGAACAATTGACGACTTTGACATAGATGTCATAAGACGGAGCTCTTGAAAATGTTTGCGACAAATCAACTTGTTACTTTCAGGAAACTGAAATTAAAACTGCAATCAGATTGCAGCATAGACATTTCTAAAAGTACTCTATGAAAATTGTAAGAGCCGCCGGCTTCACCTTCAGAAAACTATAGGCGGCAGGAATATTATTTGTGAAAAGCCACATTTAATTGCTGCCCGAAGTAAATACCTGAGGCAGATCCGTGAGCGGCGGAGGCAAGGCTATGATATTGTATATTTGGACGAATCCTGGGTCAATGCTCACCACACCAATGCTAAAGAATGGCAATCAGTAGACGGTGAACAGAAAAGAAAATACCAAGCAGCAAAGGCCAGCGTATTATACTAACACATGCAGGAAGCAGTGAAGAAGGTCTTGTCCATGACGCTGGACTTATTTTCCAATCAAAAGTACCGACGGTAGGGACTACCACACAGAAATGAATGGACATATTTTCAGACACTGGATGGAGAAAGATCTTCTTCCAATTCTAAACAGACCATCATGCTTGGTAATGGATAATGCATCCTATCACAACGCAGTATCAGCGGAAGACAAAGTACCAACTGCATCAAATACAAAATATCAAATTAGGACTTGGCTTGCTAAGGAAAATGTCAGCTTCGATGATACATTTTTGAAACCCGAGTTGTTGCACCTGGTGAGGATGGCAAATAAGACAAAGGTGTTTCATATTGACAAAATCATTGCGGAATACGGCCACACGTCTTTGCGACTACCTCCATATCATGCTCACCTCAATCCGATAGAGCTTGTATGGGCTAAAGTAAAAGGGCAAGTTGCCGAACAGAACAGGACGTTTAAAATGTGTGATGTTGAAGTTCTGACACGTGAGTCCCTCTCAATGATAGACATGCAGTTCTGGAAGAAGTGTGTTGAACATGTGCTCCGAGAGGAAGACGAGTACTGGCACCGAGATGGATTACAATTTGTCCAGCCAGTAACAATTATCAACCTCATGGAATCGTCAGATTCGGGATGATACAAATCATATTTTGATTACAGACTGAGAAATAGCAACGTATACATTTCCATATCCAAATCCGTCTACCATCATACAATTTGTGGTGAAGTTAAGACACCCTGGGGTCTAATGGTGACCGAAGGAGAGGACTAACTGTTGCATATTGTATCCAAGTTCACGATTGCACATAAAGGGCAACACAATTAATTACTTGACCTATCAAGTTAATATGGAGATACACCTATGAATAGAATTGACATGGACAAATTCTAGGATTACTGTAAAATCTAAAATTTGAGCCCCGTATTTGCAATTGTCATAAAAGATCAAAGGAATTCGCCGATGTGCAAAATCCGTAGCATCTATGGACTACTGGTTAGCTTTATTTTAGCGTCATGGATATTCTAAGGCTGCATGCAAAAATCACTGATATCCAACAGGTAGTTTTCGAGAAAATCAATTTCAAACGTGCTCACGAATTAATGGACAGACTATAATTGAATTTCTATTTACATCACATAATTATTTACAATGTGCTTCCTGGCAGCTACATTTATTTTATGTTTTTAAAAAAATGTAATTGGTCAGTTTTTGTTACAAGTTCTGCTGTGTAGTATTTAAACTATGTAAAATACAGAAACTCTGTGTACACGAATTTGTTCTTTGTTTGGTTTGTGTACACAAATTTGTTCTTTGTTTGGTTTGTGGCACTTTCCTAAACACTTCATGAGCGTGTAAACAATATAAATATAAGTTTTGTGGACAAGCAAATAACATTAAAATACAATATAATATCAGCAGTGTATTATATTATCTCTGAATTATTCGTTGTGCGCCTGTGTGGTGCCAGGGCCCTAAGGGAAGCAAAGATTAGTCATAAGAGGCAAGTGATGTAGGACCTAGGGAAGCTACCCTAGTAAATAAAAGCATCGCAGAAATTGGATGTGCTGGCCTACTTGTAGGCGCATAACTGGCACAACGTACAATTGCTCTCAGGCACAAATCACACAGAGTGGTTAACAAGTGGCCGATTTGGAGCATTCAAAGAATAATTCCTTGTGGAACATAGGCGCTCAATAGTTGTTTGCCATCTTTCCTGGTCTCTGGCTGTTTAATTTCTCTGCTGTAAATTTCTCTAATTTAGTTTATTCTGAAGTGTGGGATAACCATGTTTGGTTTGTCAAGGATGTAGTAGGGTCTCAAAGAAGAAGAGGTTAAAAACACTTACTCAACCAGTGGCATATAAACAAAATAAATGTTATGACTTAAAAAAAGAAAGGAACAAAATGATAAATCCTTATTGCATTATGTTTATTTATTGTGTTGTCTTCAAGTTCATTTGTTTGTATCTTCTTTGTAATACACTACAATAAATAATTTGTTCTGAAGCAATTTTCTTTAAAAACAAACAAAACAGTTTGAATACAACTTGCTCGAGTGCTTACCGGGGCCCAAATTGCAGTGTAAAGAATGGAATCACTGTTACCTGCCACGCATGTCGTAAGAGGCGACCTCACACCGTAAAAAAACCAAAACACTAGATAGCTATAGAACGGAGAGCGAACCGAGTAAACATTGGCTGAAACCGGACCAGAGCTCCAAATGATGCTGAAGATGTGACGTAAAACAAACCAATGCTAAGGCTGCATGAATCAGATTTCCACATAAATAGAATTTATGGGGAGGTCTGGTACATCGGTCTGGGCTGTGATCGTGCGAGAGAGAATACAACCACATCTAAATGACATATTAAGATTATTCTTCTTTCTTTCTCCAGTCCTGTTTTGCCTCACAGTGTCAAGATAAGAAGAGATTTCTAAAACAAGCCTTTGTGCGCGTTTCATAAATAGTGTCGTTCGTCGCCTCTGTTATCTCTGAGGTTCAACTTTTGCGTGGCCGGCCCTTTGCTTTGTATCCATTGCATCGGAGCAACATTGATCTTTGTGGCGCACTGTCTATTGGATCTGCTTATGTGGCCGAACCATTTCATTTGTTGTTTCCTGATGTCTTCATTTCTCAACCTGTCTGTTCTTGTTAACCCCAGCATTATGCGTAGACACTTCATTTCTGTCGTGACTAGTTTTCTTCTGTCATTTGATGTCAGCGTCCAGGTTTGGCACAGATAGCATAATATTAAGATTAACAAATGTTATACTATGAATGAAAACATTAGAGAGTTATCTGCCCATCAACTTTCCTGAAATCTGAAGTTTGGTGGACGGAGAAAACTTCAAGGGGATGTAACCATCAATGTTTGCTCCTAAGACACATGGGATACCATCTAGAAAATAGAAAAAAAAAAATAATTTACAGGAGGATGTACATTTTAGAAATATTGTAACAAGTTAATTAAATATGAGTTATCTTCACATTAAATAGTTGATAAAGTTAGCTGTGAAGTGCTGTTAGACAACCGCTAAGGATCCCCCGCCTACAAGCGGTGTGAGGCAACGGACAGTCAGTCGCTGGGCGGTGTTGGAGGTATTGTGAAGAAGATCAGAGCACCTATGGATATGTCTGTCAGGAGTGGAATGAAGATATTCCAAACTGAAACGAAAAACTGATAAACAGCTGAAAGACTAGTGTTAGAGTCATCTGATTGTGTCTCTCTACTGTTTCTATCAGGTTTATTTCTGCTTCAGATTAGACTGTTCAGAGACTAGAGTTAAAGTCTGTTCCAGACAGGTCTATTTCTGCTTCAGATTAGACAGTTCAAAGACTAGTGTTAAAGTCATCTGATCTGAGCTAAAGGAAAGAAGGATTGACAAAATAGAGAAATGACATTCTTCTTCTTGTGTTCGTCTGCTATGAATTCAGGCATAGTTAGGGCGTTGCTGACTGATTTTTGCGTGAAGGTCTGCTTTCCTTATTATCAGTGTCCCCACCATACATATGTGCGTTCTCCGACTTCAGAGGTAGAAATGAGATGTACTTGAAGACAGAAGATGGACAAGGTGACTACGTTTGGAAACAGAACATCATGCTCTCAAAGACACACAGGCTACCATGTGACAAGGGTTCTGCATGTCTGTTGCTTCTACAGAAGGAGAAAAGCAACATCATTTCTCAGACACTCTAAAGTGGAAAACTGTCCGGTGTTGAAAGAAATCTACAAATTTTATTATACAATTCGTCCATGTATTGCCGGGATCGGAAGGGAGCAAAGAATAGTAACACTGCAACCTACAAGGCATGTTGTAAGTGGCAACTGAGTTAGGGGCCTAGGAAAGCTACCCTAGTAAATAAAAAGTGTAGCAGAAATCAGATGTGCTAGCTTACTTCACATAACTGGCACAATCTACAATCACTCTTAGGTTCAGATTACATACAAATCACAAAGAGTGGTTTAACAAGTGGTCGATATGGAGAGTTTGAAGAAAGAGAAGATTATACGATTGAAATCTATGTGGTTATGTTGGAGTAAACACATAGAAGATAGGTGTTGGCCTCTTCCCAAAGGTACTCGGTTTGTTCCCTTGTGGAACTATCGGGATAATTTTCTAGAGATACCTGATCTCGGTGTAGATGAAATTGAGTTCCTAGTCCTATAGAAGATGGACGATAAAACGTAGGTTCCATGTTTTAAGTTGGGCACATAAAAGAACCAGTGGTAGCTCAAAATCGAGATCAGGCTGGAAGGCTACTGCTCGGGCAAAATTCATTAGAAAGATTATAAAAAATATTTTCACCATCTACTAAATTATGTCGAGGACCTTTGCCAGTCCAACGGAGTTTGTGCAATGCCACTGAGATCTTCCTGTGTAAGAAAGAGATCGGGGCACACATGGTTACTCACCGAAGTGCAATGGTGATTGTCCTATCAATGAATCAATCAAAGAAGAATGCCTCTGACTGCTACATTTTCTAAACTATGATACTGAGTCATAACTGGGTCATACTTACCAAGCCATAATTCAACTGTAGACAAACCAAATGAGAGTTTGATGGGGTCTAGCTGCAAGCGACCATTGTCTAGCAGAAATCTCTTTGTCTCTGTTCCCTCTGGTTTCTCACAGTAAATCTCAATAGTTTCTAGAACATAAGGAAAATATAGAGCAATTACTGGAATAGTTTAATATTTATTATTGTTAAGTGATAGAGCTGGCCATCTAGCCCCATTGTTAAGTCACCCACAAATTTCACTGAATGCTAAGCAACAGATGATCAACAGCATTTGCATACCTACTTTGCGTTACCAGAGCCAAAAATGGACAATGAGCAAAGCACAGTCACAAAAAATTACATGTGAAATGTGGTGCCTGTGAAAAGTTACCAACAACACCAGAAAGAGTCATCAGCATAAGAAAGAAAGTTGGCACAGAACCTTGCTTGAATTACATTGAGAAACAAAGAATGAAGTGGTTTGGTCCCTTTATAAGAATGCACCCAAACTCCACAGTATACAGTCTTCTACAACAGGAAAGAAGGTGGTTAGATGGTATAGCAGAATCCTGTCAAAGAGGAAAAATAACAATCATCCAAGCCACCAGAACAGCGCAAGACAAAAACTATGACACTGGGCAACAACCCGGTAGCAGTGTGATGACAAATGTAGAAGATAAAGCTGGATGCCTTCTGCAGCAAATTTCATCTTTGTCCCAGGTCATTCTGAGGTGAATGGCAATAAGACAGCTGATGCATTGGTGAGCAATGTAGCGATCGAGAATGGTCCTTCTATGGACAAAAAAGGAACATCATCAATGCTCTAAGAGAAAACATACGATCTGAAGGGTTGGAGAAGACCATCATGGAAGGAAGCATCCCGGCAAAGAGAAGAGGAAGACCATGGAGAGGATGGATTCAGGATTCTTGGGTTCTCTGCGAAGGATGGTCATGGGTCGAGCTTGATAGATAGATTTAGTCGCAGTACTACAAGGCATTTAGTAACTGATTACTTTGTCAGTCTGTGTTCAAGAAGAAGAATCAGAATACTCAGAGCTTACAAATGCCTAATGTTTTAGATACGCTCAAACCTGCTGCCTTGCAGGTTGGCTGGGGACAGTCAAAGGCTGACGGAGAGCGAACCTAGTAAACACTGGTTGAAATCGGACACGTCGCCGAAGGACAAGCACTAGAGCTCTAAACGGTACTGAAAATGTGACGTAAAACAAACGTTCTTGGCAAAGGCTATATATCACAATAAGAATGATAAAAATTTCAGAAAAATAACGATCGTGAGAGATATGCTCAGAATTTCAGTTCCACAACACCCCATAAAACATTGAATGACCCCCTTGGAGGTTATCACCTACTGATTGGGAACCACTACTCTGGCATGACAAATTACTTGTAGAAGACAGTGATGATCTTGAATAAACACACAGGTTATGATTGTCTCCCCTCTGTGGCATCTCTGATCAAATCGCAGTACATGTCCTGCAAGACTGTCCCCATGTATATCTTCCCTAGAAAGGAATGCTGGCCACACAAAACTACATGGCACAAGAGATGAGCTCCAGACAACAGTTGACTTCATCATAAGAACATGTCTCACAATATCATCACAAGAAGAAGACAGGAACAATCTTATGCTCTATAAGAAACATCAGATTGAAATGAAGAAGTAACAATATACCTGGTTCGTTCATGTCTTGGTAATGAGTGGGAAATACACAGGCTGTTTCCTCAACCATTCTGAAAAAAAAGAACAATTAAATTATGTTAGCATTGCTGTTAACAAGATGGTCTGATACAGTGTTTTAGCCCTTAGAAGCTGTGATCCCAATATTTTGGTATTGAATGTAAATACCTAATAACTCAACGTCCCAAAATTTCGATCTGAGAAGACTACATAGTTATTTGTCGTAGACCGAAGATAAATTGTGTACAAATGTGGCGTAAAACACAACCCATGTCCTTAATGGTTCTTCTTCTTCGAAAGCTCCGTATAGACCACTTGCTAAACCACTCTGTGATTTGTATGTGATCTACGCCTAAGAGCAATTGCAAGCTCTGCCAGTTATGTGCCCACAAGTAGGCCAGCACATCTGATTTCTGCTACGCTTTTTATTTACTAAGGTAGTTTCCCTAGGCCCCTACCTCAGTCACCTCTTACGACATGCCTTGTAGGTCGCAGTGTTACTATTCTTTGCTCCCTTACGGACCCTGGCAACACAGGGCGGTTTACTAGTTAAGATTGCAGACATATTTCTCACACTTTGTTTTGATAATTCTAATAATTTTAAAGAAAGCATTTTCACACATAAAAGAGACTGAGTTGGTAAAATTTCAACGTAACAAATTAAGTACAATGAGTAAATAACTTACGTAGACAACAACTCCAGGCGATGGTGTAAAGCATCAATGCTGTCTTTCTGAAAAACCACAAAACAAAAGTTGTTACTTAATAACTAGGACTAAAATATCAACCATACAGAAATTAATTATTCCAAATTATGACTTGATCAATAGTGGTAAAATATGACCTAGCAAAAGAAAGTTAATTTTCAACTTGAGTCGTCCTATGTATCTTCTTCTTCTTGCGTCGTTCTTTACAACAAATTTTAATCACTCTTTGCGATATGTTTGAACATTGCCAAGAACGTGTATACGTTGCACATTGGTTTGGTAGGCCCCTAAACGCGTAAGACTTCTACACGTTTAGGACACATGCACCGATTTCAGCCAAACCTCCTTAGTCGCCTCTTACGACATGCGTGGCAGGTAACAGTGGTTCTATTCTTTACACCCCAAATTTGGGCCCGTAACCACTCGGGCGGTCCTATGTATGATATGAAGTGAATCATACAATTTATTAAAGATAATTGTGATGTAATTTGATGACTGACATCACCCGTGTGTTGTCGGGGGGCTCTCAAGGGGAGCAAAGAATAGTAACACTGCGACCTGCAAGGCATGTCGTAAGAGACGAACGAATGAGGTAGAGGCCTAGGAAGCTACCTAGTAAATAAAAAGCAGCGCAGAAATCGGATGTGCTGGCCTACTTGTAGGCGCATAAGTGGCACAACGTAAATCACTCTAAGGCTCAGATCACAAAGAGTGGATTAACAAGTGGTCGATATGGAGGGTTGTAAGAAGAATATAAGTGTTACAGAAGTCCGTCATATATCATGGACAGAGAAGGGAACAAATAGATCTATCCAGAGAATTCAAAATCAAAGTAAACTGGCTGGTAACAAATAAGAACATTGAAGTACTGTGGACATATAAAGAGACATGAAGGGTTGGAGAAGACCATCGTGGAAGGAGGCATACCGGCAAAGAGAAGTGGAAGTCTACAGAGAAGATGGATTCAGGACATAACTGATGATTTGAACATGACGGCTGCAGAGGTGGGACATCAGACCTATGAGATAGAAATTTAGAAGGACTATTAGGGTAGCAAAGTTCTGCTAAGGACAAGCTATTTGATGATGATGATAGAAGCATTATACATTTGAGGATAACACTGAGTAACTTTTGCTACCATACCTGAGACTTTGTCTGCTTATCAAGTGCTTCCCACATAGAGTCAGCACTGTTATATGAGCTTTCAAAGCCGAGGTCTTCTCTTGCAGGATCAACGTCTTGTGTTCTCAGTGAATGATCCACATCTGATAACTGAATTCTTTCTTCATGAGTGTTTGGTTGAGGATCTGATTTTAAACTGCAAGCTTGGTCAGGAGAATCTCTGGAAGTTTGTATGACATCAGGTGTGGTTTGTATGACATTAGATGTGGTTTGTGGTTTTATATTAGGTGTGGTTTGTATGACGACAGATGTGGTTTGTGGTTTTATATTAGATGTGGTTTGTGGTTTTATATTAGGTGAGGTTTGTATGACAGATGTGATTTTTTGGGTTTTTTATTAGGTGTGGTTTGTATGACATCAGATGTGGTTTGTGGCTTTATATCAGATTGTAAATTGTAGTCTGGTGAACCTCTTGCAGTCTTTGATGTGTTCACAGTATGAGATATTATCTCGGACTCGAAATTGTCTGGTGAACCTCTTGCAGTCTTTGATGTGTTCACAGTATATGATATTATCTTGGACTCGAAATTGTCTGGTGAACCTCTTGCAGTCTTTGATGTGTTCACAGTATGAGATATTATCTCGGACTCGAAATTGTCTGGTGAACCTCTTGCAGTCTTTGATGCGTTCACAGCATGAGGTATTATCTCGGACTCAAAATTGTCTGGTGAACCTCCTGCAGTCTTTGAAGTGCTAACAGTATGAGATATTATCTCGGATTCCGAAATGGGGACAATGTCTGGGGAATATCTTGCAGACTTTGAAGAAGTCACAGTCTGAGGTATTATCTCGGATTCCGAAATGGGGACAATGCCTGGGAAATGTCTTGCAGACTTTGTAGAAGTTACAGTCTGAGGTATTATCTCGGATTCCAAAATGGGGACAATGCCTGGGAAATATCTTGCAGACTTTGTAGAAGTCACAGTCTGAGGTATTATCTCGGATTCCGAAATGGGGACAATGCCTGGGAAATATCTTGCAGACTTTGATGAAGTCACAGTCAGAGGTATTATTTCCGACTCCAAACTGGGAAAATGTCAGGGAATGTCTTGCAGACTTTGAAGTAGGGCTACAGTCTCAGATGTTATTTCAGGTTCCAAAATGGGAAAATTGTCAGAGGAAAATGTGACAGTCTTTGAAGTAATGGCTAATGTCTGAGGTATTATTTCAGACTCCAAACTGGGGAAAATGTCAGGGGAAAATCGTATAGGTTTTGAAGTAGTGACTACAGTCTGAGGTATTATCTCAGATTCCAAAATGGGAAAATTATCTAGGGAAAATCTTACAGGTTTTGATGAAGTGGCTACAGTCTGAGGTATTATTTCAGACTCTAAACTGGGGAAAATGTCTGGGGAAAATCTTGCAGGCCTTGAAGAAGTAATGGCTACAGTCTGAGGTACTATCTCAGATTCCAAAATAGGGAAATTATCTATGGAAAATATTACAGGTTTCGAAGACGTTACAGTTTGAGGTATTATTTCAGACTCCAAAATGGGGACAATGTCTGGGGAAAATCTTACAGGCCTTGAAGAAGTAGGTACAGTCTCGGGTACTATCTCAGATTCCAAACTGGGGAAAATGTCAGGGGAATCTCTTGCAGTCTTGGAAGAAGTAGGTACAGTCTGAGGTAATATCTCAGATTCTAAAATGGGGAAATTATTTGTAGAATCACTTAAACGTGTAAATACGTAAGTCGATGTGTATTTAGGAAAAATGTCATCCTTCACACAGCTTAAAGTATCTGGTGAATTCTGCGAGTGACTGTAGTTGGAAGCAGTATCTTTAGAACAGGTTTCTTGTTTTTCAAGTAAGGAGGTACCACTGTTCTCAACTTCCTGTGACTTGTGATCAATCTCTGCATATTTTTCTACAGAAGACTGAGACGCGGTTTGACTAGACCAACTTGATGAAATATTCTCAGCGTCTTCATCAACACATTGAACATTTTCTTGGCTGTGTTTATCTTCAGGCACGGGAAGATGTAAACCATCTGTTTGCTCATGTGGTCTGCTACTGGGTACATGATCTAGAGAATATTCAGCAGCAAGTTTGGAGTTGTTAAATGATGGAGTCTGGGAAGAAAATGACACTGTATCAGTTTCAAGGCTTTCTGGATCAGATTCCATACTTGACATGTCAGCAATAATATGTCCATTTCGAATGATGCCATTTTGTGAAGTCTTTAGCAGAATTTCAGATTCTGGGGAGAAAATTAATAATGTACATGTTATTTAAGATGATTAAAACAGAAAATTGAGATCAGAATGAGTTATACAGTGCTACATAAAACCAATACTGACAGAGGGAAGCGAGTCATGGACAATAAACAAACAGATCGAAAAATCTCTGAAGGCCACAGAGATGGGGGTTTTACAGAAGAATGATGAGAATTGCATGGACTGCTAAAATGAATAATGTTGAATGAGTTCAAGACACAGAGAAAGCTTATCATCAATATAAGAAAGAGGCAGTCATCATTTTTCGGACATGTGCTGAGGAGGGGAGGTTTAGAACAGATTATGACAACTGGTAAAATTGAGGGTAGACGAGACACGGAGAGAAGATTTTGAAGCATAAGTGGCATCTAGAAAAATGATGACTCGTTGACTATGCTTAATGGTGAAGTCCTGTAAATGATATGCCACTAATTTTATTTCAATATTACCAAAAAAACACAACCAAACTTGCATATAAATTATAGTTTTACAAATTACAAAAACAATATACAGCAACGTTTCGACCAACAAGGTCTTTATCAAGCAAACGAACAACAGGAGTGACGAATTTAAAATACTAACATATGGACGACTACAAATGGACACAAACATTTCTAATGAAAATCTGGTAATAAAAACGAATTCATTCTGGCCTTGTTGGTCGAAACATTGCTGTATATTGTCATTGTTTTTGTAATTTGTAAAACTACAGTACTTTGTTTAAGTGTTTCGCCAATCAAATAGTTTTATGGCAGTCTTATCTATATATAAATTTTACAATTACCCAAAGGAGATTCTTCCGTAGATGATGATGCTGGCATCTTGATATCATCTTCTGAGGATCTAGTGTGTGATGTCTGTTGATCTTGTGGCCCACTATCACTCCATTTGTTTACACTTGAATCACTAAGGTTTTCCACATGATGTGTTTTCATGTTCTCAGACTTTGGCAGACTTGATCTTTTCTGTTTGTTGAATCTTTCTTTGATGTTATCCTCATGGCCATTTTGTCTTGAATAGTGGTTGTTACCTACCAGATAATTGAACAAAATTGATAGAAATATATTTATGTATTGGGTACCCGCCCGTAATGTACATAGGAAGTTAGATGAGATTAGTTGCCTGTGTGGTGCTGGGGCCCTCAAGGGGAGAAAATAATAGTACCGCTGCAACCTACAAGGCATGTCGTAAGAGGCGACTGATATAGGACCTAGGAAGATACCTAATAAATAAAAACATAGTAGAAATCGGATGTGAGATTGGATCGATTCAGCATCAATTTTAGTGTCATCCAATCGCCGAGTGGTTACGGGCATAAATTTGGGGTGTAAAGAATAGAACCACTGTTACCTGCCACACATGTCGTAAGAGGCGACGAAGGAGGTTTGGCTGAAATCGGATGCATGTGTCCTAATTGTGTAGAAGTCTATGCGTTTAGGGGCCTACCAAACCAATGTGCAACGTATACACGTTCTTGGAAAAGATCAAACATATCACAAAGAGTGATTAAAATTGGTCATAAAGAACGAACGCAAAGAAGAAGAAGAAGTGTCATCTAATAGGAGGTCAATAAAGGGGCAGAAGAACACATCACCCTTATCCATCCTAGACTCCTTTTCGGGAGATTTTGTTACAAAGCCTGTCCTTACTCTCTCTAATACCACTTTTTAGAACAGTGTAGGACAGAGGTCATCATTTTTCGGGCACTATGATGAGGAGAGGAGGTTTAGAACACATTGTGACAACCGGTAAAATCGAAGGTAGACGAAATAGAGGAAGACAAGAGAGAGAAAATTTTGGATAGCCTGACTTCATGGCACGGTAGAGCGTCAACATCTGAGTTGATAACAAACACCAACGACAGAGATTTGTGAAGATCCATGAGGGGCACCTGATGATGAGCCTGTAGAATTTAATAGCTGCATGATTGTGCAGTCGTCGTGTTTCGGTCCTGATTTTAAAAAATACAGAAACAGCTTCTTAGTCTCACCGGGAATTTCTTCTTTGAACACCATATCGACCACTTCTTAACTGCTCTTTGTGATTTGTATGTGATCCGAGCCTAAGAGTGATTATACGCTGTGCCAGTTATGCACCTACAAGTAGGCCAGCACATCCGATTTATGCGACCCATTTTATTTACTAGGGTAGCTTCCTACCCTACCTCAGTCGCCTTTTACGGTAAACCTTGCAGGTCGCAGTGTTACTATTCTTTTGTCCCCTTGCGGACAATTGCAACAAACATGCGTATCGAATTGAACCCATGTCTCCTGAATGGGAGCCCATGATCTAATTCATTCAGCCAGAAATTCCACTTACCAAAGCCATATATGTGAAATAATAGTAAATCTGAAATATCTACTTACCTACTTTAAGAATGATATACTTCAAAGACAGTCTAAACTCAGACTCAATAGACGGAGCCATTATAGCAGATTCATCTACTTCTCTCTGTCCTACAAGTATCAACAGAGCAGCTCCACGATCATCAAAGAATGTCGGCATAGAGCATAATCCCTTCGGTCTCTGGCCTGTATCCAACTGCTGTTGGAAATAAATATGGATGTATATTAGTTTAGTTGGCAAGGCAACATCAGCTTTTAAAAGTCTAAATAAAATATGGAACTGCAAGGTATATAGTATTAAAAATTAAATTACGAATTTTCAATTCAAATGTTGTATCAATCCTAACATATGCCAGCGAGAGTTGGAAAATGACTAAAGATATAAAAAGCAAGTTGAATGCATTTGAAAATAGTTGTCTGCGAAAAATAATGAATATAAAATGGAACGAATTCAGGAGAAGTGATGAAATCAGAGACATGTCTGGTCAACCACTAGTGACAACTGTTATAAGAAGGAGAAGATGGAGATATGTTGGACACACCTTGAGGAGAAATGATCAACGAATATCAAAGCAGGCATTGAAGTGGGATGCAAAGGGTTCAAGAAAGAGAGGTCGACCTAAGGAGACCCTGAAATTAACTTTGCTGAGAGAGGCAGGAAATATCGGTCTCAGTTCCATGAAGGAGATTGAGCGAGTTGCCCAGGATAGAGGGGTATGGAGAAATTACTTGCAGGCCCTATGTAAAGTATAACGGTACGAGAGGAATTATTATTATTATTAGTTTAGTTGTTGGATCACCATCACTGCATGTCGAACCAATTAGTTCATAAGTGCTCTGATTTCCCCCTCAGTATGTACCTCAGCATGTGGCAACTAATGACCCCTGTTCTTTGTTGATTTACTATTTTTCTTTGACTACCAGCATAGTGTTCTTGTCTAGCTACACCACACTTGATTTGAAATTCTTGCAGTTATTAGTTGCAACAAATAAGTGAAAGAATGTCAAATACTAAGCATTAAAGATTTGAAAGCAATGGATGCTGGCCCTACAATACAACACTACATTCAAAACTACATAGCATCAGAGATGAGATCCAGACAACAGTCGACTTCATCACAAGAACACGTTGGATGGTATAATCATCAAATAGCGATCGCAAGAAGGTTTGAAAGTGAAGGATTCGGCTTCATTGCATCAGGTTTTTGTCCCATATGGCTTGGTAACGCTCAGCAGAAATAGCCTGTCTTTTGCTGAGAGTATTACACAAAACAAGGACTCAATAGATCCAGCAACAATCCCAGGGGTGTCTGGAAAAAGGCACCCGAACTTAATAACAAGGTCTGGACTCAAAACACACAACTTTCAGAATGCAAGGCAAATGATTTGAACTCTTTCAACATGTGAACCTTCAAAACATACTAACCTAAGGAAGTTAATTGAGATATCAAATAAGCCCTAGCAGGGTCAAGATCACTCGGTCTTTACCGGCGACCTCACCCAGTCAGCGCAAAGTAAGCTAATACTCTTTGGTATAGATCCAAGCCCAAATTTACGATACAAAAAGATCATTAAAGAGTGTTTATCTTACGATGTGTACGGAACGACCTCACCAAAGGCAGGAAAGCCGATAGAGAAGTCATCTGTTCTGCCTTCAGTAACTAACTCTGTCCGAGAAAGAATTACAGGGAGAACAGGTCTCCTGCAACGATCACACTTGAAGGATCTACACTTCAAGTACCTTTGAAGTCGGTGAGGCTATCCATATGGTTGAGGGATGCCTGTAAAAGGGTAATATAGGTCTCACGCAAAAATCAGTCTGAAAAGCAATACCATGCGTCATGACTTTCCGCCTGAATTAACAGCAGGGGTATGAGAGAAGAAGAAGAAATCAAATTAGTCCTTATGTATGACTTTAACACATTTAACTTTATGTTCAGAGGTCTCAGGCTATGAAATACCCGGGGTTGTGATTTGATCAAAGCTTTGCTTTTATAGAACACATGGACCATGGGGTAATGAGGACTTGGAAAAACATAAACAACGACTGTGACAAATTGTGAATAGCACCACCTATGTCTCTTATACCAGGATCCTGTCTGTGATTGAGTATACTCTGATGATCCCAACTCTCAGCTATGTGCAGTTGGAAAAAACTAAAAAGAATACAGAATGGTTGCTACCTAGATCTGGGGAAGACTGATATTTATTGATTGATTGGACCATCATCATTGGACTTTGGTGAGTAACTATGTGTGCTCTGATCTCTTTCTTACACAGGAAGATCTCAGCTGTAGTGCACAAACTCCATAGCACTGGCGAGGGTCCCCGATGTAATTTTGAAGATGGTGAAGATAGTTTTGTAAGAATTTTATTCTCAATCTATTCGAATGAATTTTGCATGGGAGCAGCTTTCTAAATTTTGAACAGCCAAGGGTTCTTTTACGTGCTCAAATTGAACACAGGACCTACGTTTATTGCCAGTCTCCGATAAGACTAGGAACTTGATTTCACCTACACTGAGATCAGGGATCTCTGGAAAAATATCCAGATGACTCCACAAGGAGCGAACGTGGTACCTTTGACATGGGAGACGAGCACCTAACCTCTACGCCACAGAGAACCCTGTGGGGAAGAATGAGGACTTTGTCCTGAGCTTGATGATCTGGCATGACAAATGACCAAACAAACTTAAGAATAAAAAAATGTTTACATAAAATCAGGTCACAGAATAAATGAACAAGCAGACTATAAAGGGAAACTACTCACAATATTTCCACAGTATGCAAGATGCTTTTCTAAAAGAGCATAGATATGTAGCTGACTCTGAGAGTTACTGCCCACAATCACACATTGGCTACTCTTCTGGAAAACAGACAACATTTGACAACTCATTAATGTATCTTTCTTTCCTTTGTGTACACTTTCATACATTGCCTTGAATATGTTTGTACTTTTGTAGCACTGCTCAAAGTTTACACTTGCATACTGTATGTTTTACAATTGATATTAATATTTCTCAATATGAAACAAATACCAGCTAGCCACATTGTTAAGGCCCCAAACATCTCATTGACAGCTAAGCATAGCTAGCTCTATTGTTAAGGCCCCCCAAATATCTCACTGACAGCTAAGCATAGCTAGCCTCATTGTTAATGCCCCAAACATCTCACTGACAGCTAAGCACAGCTAGCCACATTGTTAAGGACCCCTAAACATCTCACTGACAGCTAAGCATAGCTAGCCTCATTGTTAATGCCCCAAACATCTCACTGACAGCTAAGCATAGCTAGCCCTATTGTTAAGGCCCCCAAACATCTCACTGACAGCTAAGCACAGCTAGCCACATTGTTAAGGACCCCTAAACATCTCATTGACAGCTAAGCATAGCTAGCCCTATTGTTAAGGCCCCCAAACATCTCACTGACAGCTAAGCATAGCTAGCCCCATTGTTAAGACCTCAAACATCTCACTGACAGCTAAGCACAGCTAGCCCCATTGTTAAGGCCTCCAAACATCTCATTGACAGCTAAGCACAGCTAGCCCCATTGTTAAGGCCTCCAAACATCTCATTGACAGCTAAGCACAGTTAGCCCCATTGTTAAGGCCTCCAAACATCTCATTGACAGCTAAGCACAGCTAGCCCCATTGTTAAGGCCACCAAACATCTCATTGACAGCTAAGCACAGTTAGCCCCATTGTTAAGACCTCCAAACATCTCATTGACAGCTAAGCACAGTTAGCCCCATTGTTAAGACCTCCAAACATCTCATTGACAGCTAAGCACAGTTAGCCCCATTGTTAAGACCTCCAAACATCTCATTGACAGCTAAGCACAGCTAGCCCCATTGTTAAGGCCACCAAACATCTCATTGACAGCTAAGCACAGTTAGCCCCATTGTTAAGACCTCCAAACATCTCATTGACAGCTAAGCACAGCTAGCCCCATTGTTAAGGCCACCAAACATCTCATTGACAGCTAAGCACAGTTAGCCCCATTGTTAAGACCTCCAAACATCTCATTGACAGCTAAGCACAGTTAGCCCCATTGTTAAGACCTCCAAACATCTCATTGACAGCTAAGCACAGTTAGCCCCATTGTTAAGACCTCCAAACATCTCATTGACAGCTAAGCACAGCTAGCCCCATTGTTAAGGCCACCAAACATCTCATTGACAGCTAAGCACAGCTAGCCCCATTGTTAAGGCCTCCAAACATACCACTGATAGCTAAGCCTGACAGATAACCAAAAGCAATTTCATGCCTACTGTGTGTTACCAGAACTAAACATTCATTCATTGGCCTCTTTGTCGCAGGAGACAATAGGTTTTGCGTTACATAGTTTGTTCCGTGCTGAATTGCAACGTCTGTTGTGACTGTAATGGTCTATTCTGGAGTGGCAATCTTTGTCACAGTTGCTGCAGGTAAAACTGGAGACTGGAGCTGATACATAGGATGGTCTCCCTGCACTCTCTTTTCCCTCCATATGTGATGGTGTTTTTCTTCTTTTCTTTTTGAGCCACCCTCAATTCCGCTCGCCATGCTTGTCTGTCTTTGGTCGACCGCTCCCAATTTTCATTGTCTATGCCGCATGAAGTTAGATCGCGCTTGCAGGGGTCAATGAAGTGTAGTAATGGGCGCACATGCTGTCTAGTACCAGTTGCCCATATAGAATTTCCTTTGGGATTCTACCATTGCTCATATAGCATAATGTCCCACCCATCTTCAACGTCGCTGTCACCACGCAATGTGTGCATGCTTGAAATACCAGCACTGTCCTGAATTTTTATATTGGAGATTCAGTCTTGCCATCATATGTTGTACATTTGCCAGAGACAGCGCAGGTGGAAGGTATTACGGCAATGTTCTTGTCTGGCATATGTGGTCCACGTCTCACTACCATACAGCAGAGTGCAGAAAACAGTCTTCATATATGTGTGTCTTGGTGTTTTGTGTGTGTGCGCTATTGTCCCATACATGCTTTCCTAATTTGAATATAGCAGTGTATGCTTTCCCAATGCGGCTGCTAATTTCATCATCGAAGGAGAGGTTGCTGCTGATGACAGAGCCAAGGTATGCAAAGGTGTTGACTACTTCGAGCATATGACTACCAATGTTGATAAATGGGGCTCTGCTAATATCTTGGAACATGATATTTGTTTTCTTCATATTGATGATCAGGCCGAATTCGTTGGATGCTGAACTGATAAACTGAATATAAATGTTAGCGATCAATTGTAGTCCCAAGTTTTATTGGGTACGTAAAGAAATAAGAGATGATCATTTAAAGAAAATTGTAGAAATTGTGAAATAAATAAAACCCAAACTATAAAAAAAAAAGTATGTAATTAAATCATTAATTTAACTGTCATGTTGTCAATATTTGTTCTTCTTCATTCTCATACTCCCACTGGTTATAGCAGGATACAGCCGGAAGAACGGAATGCGATGTGCAGTTTTTAGTGTGATATGTGGTATCTGCATATTTCGGTCCAACACATCCGATTTCAGCGTAGCTTTTTTGGTGGGTTCCTGGTTAGTTTGATTTTCACAAACTTAGCCATCTGTTTCTGGGATCATCATGGAGAGGCAGAGTAGAGTCTTGGTCGGCTTTGTTCTTGCGCTGGCAGTCAGCTATGAGTCGCTGACTGCTACAAGTCCACACAGCTTGTGTATAGTCCCCCCAAAGGGGAATGAAGCGACTGGCCTCTATCAGTATTTCAAAACATAAGATTAAATAAAACAGAAATAGGAGCAATTGGTAGTTTTACTAAATTAAAGAGACATAAACAAAAACAGTGTATCAACCAATGTGCCCTCATCATGGTACAACAGAACAAACAAATTAAATGACTATTGCAACTATTTTTATATTCATCTTCCGAACTATCAGTTCTACAGCTGTCATACAGGTTATAATGGGAATCAAACTAGCTCCTACCTCATACATCAGAATGTCAGGTGTAGGCACATCCTTCAATGGAACAGTTGATAGTTTGATAGGGTCACGAGATCCATCATGCAGATGTATCAATGTAAGAGATGATCTGGAATCTGCGACTGCCTAGATAAAATTACAAAAATTAAAAACAGATCCAGCAGAAAAATCTGTCCTCTTCTTAAAAGAAGTAATAAAATCGTTTGACAACTTTGCCATAAAGACAAGAAGAAGAACACAGCCAGCAAGCTTTCCAAAAGAAGAGCTTTACTAAGTCATGTCTTTCATAAACAGTGCAGTCTGTTGAACAAAGAATAACCAGGTCAGATTAGATCGAACAGTGTTTGCACAAACACATGCGATAAGCTTTTTGTGCTTGTATATTTGAGATGAAACAACAGCATACATATACACACAAGTAATGTTTTTTCAGGAAGTCCCAAATACTTGTTCAATGTCTATTTATTAATTATATTCATTGACTCTGGTGCTTCCCCTGGTGTTCTTAAAAAAACCATTCTTTTTCTCTTCTTCTAATGCTCAAATCAAACAGAAATGACAAGGAGTTGTTCATAAAGTGATGATACTTCAGTGAACGACCAAGATTTTCTTCTTCAAATGCTCCACCTGTTAGCCACTCTAATTTGTATACGACCTAAATCTAAGAGCGATTATACATTGTGCCAGTTATGCGCCAACAAGTAGGTCAGCACATCCGATTTCTGTGACGCTTTTTATTTACTAGGGTAGCTTCTCTAGGTCCTATATCAGTCACCTTTTATGACATGCCTTGTAGGTTCCGGTGGCACTATTCTTTGCTTCCCCTGCGGGCCCCGGCACCACATGGGCGCAACTAAGATCTAAAGTTGTTGATACAGCATTTTAAAAAAAGTAGAAATCTCTACAAAGTAGTTATTTAAAAACATGACTATACCAAAAAAAAATGTAAACAATTAAAAACAGTGTGGAATGGAACTGATAAGGAAAACAAAGATCAGAATACTAAGAGAGCATGCATATTTCCAGTGGCAGCATATGTTTGTAAAGCATGGACATTTAATAAGGCAGTGGATAAACATAGATGTGTTTTTTAAATATAAGTGTTACAAAAGAATCCTACGCATATCACAGACAGAGAGTGAAACAAATAGATCTATCGCCCCAAAAAATCCTCAAAATCAAAGAAAACTGGATGATGCTTTAAATAAGAAAATTGAAGTATTTTGGCAATATTTATATATATGGCCTTTTTCGTCTTTACAGACGGTCAATTGGCAGAGTGTTTCACTGTGACAACTTCTGAGTTTTCGCTTGTCTCTCAGCTCATCCCTAAGTCTCTCTTCCAAAGATTCTGCACCTTTGCGCAATGTTGTTTTCCATATATCACGGTCATCAGCCAGTTGTTCCCATTTGCTGGGACCTATAGAAAAGTTATTCATTGAGGCCTTGCAGACATCTTTATATCTGAGCAGTGGTCTGCCTTGGTGCCTCCTCCCCTTCGAAAGTTCACAGAACAACATTTGTTTTGGAATGCGGCCATTGTCCATTCTTCGCACATGCCCTAGCCATCTAAGTCTTCTACCGCTGAGCATGCCTATGATGGAAGGCAAGTTTGCACGTTGCAGTACTTCAGAGTTGGTTATCTTGTCGTACTACCTGATGTTCATAATCTTGAGGAGACATCGAAGGTGAAAGATGTTAAGTCTTCTCTTGTGCCTTGAGTAGGCTGTCCATGTTTCTGAGCCATATAGTAAAGAGCTAATTACACAGGCTGGATATATATTTGAATCTTCGTCTGCATTGTTAATTTTTTGTTTTGGGCATATTTTTTTTTTTGTGGATCTAGAAGCACTTGAGCTTTTAGCTCTTGCTCGGTACCATGGACATCGTAACCTTTGGTTCGGTGCCACGAACACCGTAAATCTGGGGAATCTGTGGCTTTCTCTGCCATCCTGCGGAATTGAACCCGCACACACAGAGGGATAGTCACCCGTAGTCCAACGCGCTACGAACACGCTGGGTAGACGGGCTCTTTTGGGCATATAAAGAGACACAAAGGGTTAGAGAAGTCTATTATGGTAGTGAAAGAGAAGAGGAAGACCATAAAGAAGATGGATTCAAGATGTAACTGATGGTTTGATCATGAAGGCTGCAGAGGCGGGACATCTGGTCTATGAGAGAGAAATTCTGAAGGACTGTTAGGGTGACAAAGTTCTGCTCAGGACAAGCTATTTGATGATGATGAGTTATTTAAGAATATGTAATAAAATATAGAACAAATGATGAATTCATTACTTGAGTATATTGTTTTAGATTGAGCAAACTCTCTGTTACTGAGGTTGTCTTGTTGGGTCTGATTACACCATCATTGTTATTCTGGCCATCTCCATGTGCACCTAAGAAATAACAAAATAAAATAACTAAATATAAGAAGGGGTTCAAGACTTAGTGAATGTAATGAGAGATGTCAATGAAACAGAGCTGATGAAGATCCTACTCCATATCTAAGTGGTAATCTATGGGCAGACCCATTAGTCTCCCCCAAAATTGTCAACGGATATGCATACTGAAGGTTCCTGTGATTCGCTGGTTAAACACACTCCTTTATCTGCCCCTTAAGTATCCAGCTCTATTTGTACAATATGTATTTCCAAACTCCTTATATAGCTGGATTGATTCAACGTCTATTTTAGTGTCCTCAGTATCCAACAGTAGGTCGCTAAGAGATCAAAGAACATCCCTGTCATCTACGCTAAACTCAAGAACAATCAATGTTTTTGATGCAAGCTTGTCTGTGCTCTTGTTGCAGCGAACACCTGCATGCCCAGGATAGTAGATCCACATAAGCATATGGAGATGGGTAACCTCTATAGACGACATCCACTCATACAACAACCTGTCATTATGGATCTACTGAGTGTCAGATACAATAATAGCTCCAGTAAACACAGCTCAAGAGAGCCACTAGAGGGCAGCTGTAGCGACCTCAACCCCCATCCTCATTCTGGAAGTAGTCGTTCTGTATGCTCTGCGTTGATTTGCAATTTTCCTACCCTGCACGCAAGCCAGGAAACCTCAGCCCAACTTCTCACCATGATGCCCAGACCCATTGGTACAAACAACCACATTGGAAGAAGAAAAGACTGATAACTCAAACAGAAAACACAACCAAATCTGTCCTAGGCATGGTGTATCAATGATGGTAGAAGAGCATGGACAAGTGATAATCTGATTTATCAACATGGCATCGCACATATCATCTAGAACATAGATTCCCAAACTTTTTCGGCCCACCACCCACTTTGCAAGACATAAACTTTGTAACATTCTTGGCAAAGGTTCTTGGCAAAGGCTGTTTATATCACAACAAGAATGATCAAAATGGTAGAAAAGAACGATCTACGAAGAAGAACCTGCAGGGAAAAAGGAGTAGAGGAAGGCCTAGAAATACATGATGAAGAGAGCTGGAGACTGATATTAAAAGGATAGGCAAGACGTCGAAAGAATTGGAAGGGGTGGCAAGAAAAAAGGAATGGCTGGAAGAAGTTTGATGAAGACCTGTGTTCTGTTGGAAGTTGAAAGATGAAGATCAGTGTCCCGTCCCACTTTGCTGACAGAAGACACAGCAAGCAGAACAATAGTACATGATACTTGTTTACCAGATGTCATTGTTTCAATCTTCAAAGAAAAATCTCATGAAAAGAAACTAAAACTGTACTGACAAACGAAAAACCTCACCTGGGACTTTGAACACATCCTGTTGTTTACATAAACTTTCTAGTGGAATTTCTGCAGCAACCACAACAGAATCTTTCAGCACTGGCGCAATGGATGTTAGCTTGCCTTCCAAACTATAGATACAATGTCAATACACTGTTCATTAAATATAACTTTAGTTAATAATTGCATTTTACACTTCTACTTGAACGCTCCATATCGAGCACTTCTTAAACCACCCATTGTGATTTGTATGTGATCTGAGCATAAGAGTAGTTGTACGGTGTGCCAGCATATCTGATTTCTGCTACGCTTTTTATTTACTAGGTAGCTTCCATAGGCCCCTACCCCAGTCGCCTCTTAAGACATGCTTTGTAGGTCACAGTATTATTATTCTTTGCTCTGCTTGTGGGCCCCGGCAACAAACAGGCGGCATTTCTACTCAATATGTCTTCATTATTTTCTTTCATGATCATGTCTATGAATGACTACCTGTCCAAGCATTGCTAGGCTATGATCTCATCTTATAAAAGAAACAAATGTTTTCCATACATAATTTTTCTTGCAGTTTAAACAGTTTACCATTAACGTTATTTTTCATGAGGATTTTTGTGAGATTACAAGAAGAAAAATGTTTCCATGTCAGGCCTCTATCTTTTCACAGTTCTTTTCCATGTTTCATTTGGACAACCTGGTCTTCTTTTTCCATCTGCTACCCATAGGATGGAGGTGAAAAGACAGATGATAAAAAGCATTTTTCGACCAACACTTTATTACCAGTGCAAAAATTTGTCTCTGACAGCAACACACCACAGAAAGCTCACCACATGTGAAATGAAATGCTTGAGGAAGGCAGTGGGGGTCACCAGGAAAGATAGACTATGAAATGAAGACATCAGAAGCATAGTGTGCATAACTTCATGCACTGAATACATCGAAAGACAACAAATGCAGTGGTTTGGACATTTATTGAGAATGGAATACAACTAACCACCAATAACAGCATACAATAAAAAGAGATCAGGTACTAGAGCCAAGGGAAGACCAAGAAAAGATGGATAGACAATATCAAGACCAAACTACTTAAACATAACACAATAAGGGTGACTCATCTGGCGCTGGAACGCAAATTAAAGCTCCCACCCCTATGCTTATCGGCAAGAGTGGACAACCAATTCAATCATCCACCTGGGAATAGACAATAGATCCATAAGAGAGCTGTGCTAGCCAATGCCGCCACTGACATTCAGAAAAGGCAGAAATTCACTTGCAGTGGATTCCATCTCACTGTGGCATTGCAGGCAATGAGAGTGCTGATGTCTTAGCTAAGGAGGGCAGTGCCAAAGAGCAAATTTACCAACCCTTGTCTTTTCAAGAGGTCAAAACCCTCATACAGAGAAAATCTGCAGTAGACTGGAAGACAAACACTGGATATGATTATGGAAAAGACTCCCTCAAAGACCTAAGCAGAACAGACCAGGTCATTATATTTCGACTACGCACCGGACACTGCAGACTCAACAAACACTTATACAGACTAGGAATAAGTCAAACAGCTCTCTGCCAGTGTCAGCAGGCAGAACAGACACCAGAGCATATCCTGCAAGACTGTCCTCTTCTGTGTGAGCTGAGAAGCAACATGTGGCCACACCCAGTCGACCTGAAAACTAAGCTTTGGGGAAACCTGACAGACCTGAAGCTGTCTGCCCAGTTTGTGGTCCACAGTAAATTAAGCGCATGACCAGAGATCGCTGAAGAAGAAGAAGAATACAACTAACCACCAATAACAGCATACAATAAAAAGAGATCAGGTACTAGAGCCAAGGGAAGACCAAGAAAAGATGGATAGACAATATCAAGACCAAACTACTTAAACATAACACAATAAGGGTGACTCATCTGGCGCTGGAACGCAAATTAAAGCTCCCACCCTATGCTTATCGGCAAGAGTGGACAACCAATTCAATCATCCACCTGGGAATAGACAATAGATCCATAAGAGAGCTGTGCTAGCCAATGCCGCCACTGACATTACAACATACATGCTCAATCCATTTCCATCTTCTAATGATTATCTCCAATCATGCACAGTTTATTCGTTTTAAGAGCTAGGTTTACACAATAGAAATACTGGTGTCCATAAAGACAATAAATGACAAGAGTAAATGAGTTAATGCAATCTTAGACAAGTTCAGTAAAACAGATAAGGCTGACTAGGAACTGTGGGATATAGCAGGACAACGACAAGTGGAACAAGAGATGAGGGGCAGAAGGTGACGATGGATATGACTCACACTGAGGAGACCCTCTGACAGCATCATGAGGCAGGCCCTCCGATGGAACCCCTAGGGTGTTAGAGGTAAGGGCAGATCCAGGAACACCTGGAGACAGAGTGCAAGAAAATGGGGAGAGAGTGGAGAGATCTGGAAAAGGTGGCCTTGGATACGAGGGTTTGGAAGGCATTGGTTGTGGATCTATGCCTCCCTAGGGGTGAAGAAGAAACAACCAATACCAGAACTCCCCATAAAGCAAAGCAAATCCTAACAAGTAAAGAAATCTGGCTGAACAGATGGGCAATGGGAGACACGGGAAGAGAGGTTTACAGACACAATGTCAACCCTAACAACAACATCAACCACCTTACAAGGAGGGATCATCATCAAATAGCTTGTCCTGAGCAGAACTTTGCCACCCCAACAGTTCTCCGAAATTTTTCTCTCTCATAGGCCAGATGTCCTGCCTCTGCAGCCGTCATGTTCAAACCATCAGATACATCCTGAATCCATCTTCTCGTGGTCTTCCTCTTCTTCTCTTTGCCGGTATGCCTCCTTCCATGATGGTCTTCTCCAGCCCTTCATGTCTTTTTATATGTCCAAAATATCTAAATTTTCTCTTTCTTATTTGTAGCATCAGCCAGTTTTCTTTGATTTTGAGTTCTTTCTGGATAGATCTATTTGTTCTCTTCTGGCAGACTACCTTCCAAGACAATGCCTAGAAAATCCTAACATAATATACAAGGAGGGACCAGAGAATAATTATTAGATTCCAAACACAACACATAACATTTAATAAAACACATGAACAGAATTCAACCACAACAGACTCCAGAGTGCTATCTGTGTGCACATCATCATGAAACCATTCACCACCACCTCTTCAAGTGTCAAGCACTAGATGATGTCAGGAAGACCCTCCTTCTTCCAACTCCAGATAAATGGAACAAATTATATGGAACAAAAGAACAGCTTACAAACACATGAAGATACTACTACATAGCATTAGACCAAATGACAAGAGCTCAAGTGCCACTAGGTCATTGAAGAAGAAAATTCCAGAACATTATTTCCTTCAGGCCTAATTAAATTTTGTTGTTCAACTGATCAAATACTATGAACAAAACATAAAAACCATTGCATTGCACATAGAAAAATTACCCAGGAATCCTCCATGCGGCTGCTGCGAAGCCATCTATTGATGTATTCACGTCTGTCCATCTGTATATCTGAAAGTCATGATTATAATTTTATATATAGGATGGATACGATATCAAAATCAACTACAATGAACTGAAATGGCATTCTTAACACAATGAGAGAACCTTTATGAACAGAGGAGTTTCAGGGTTGTAAATCCAACTCGCTGACCAGATTGAAAGAGATGGGTATCGATATTAGTACAGTACCGCCAGTGGGGTGCAGGTGCCAGCAAGGCAAGCAAAGAATAGTACCACTGCGACCTACAAGGCATGTCATAAGAGGCGACTGATGTAGGACCTAGGAAAGCTACCTTAGTAAATAAAAATCGTAGCAGAACTCGAATGTGTTGGCCTACTTGTAGGTGCGTAACTGGTACAATGTACAATCGCTCTTAGGCTTAGATCACATACAAATCACACAGAGTGGTTTAACAAGTGGTCGATGTGGTGTATTCAAAGAAGAAAATGAAGTACAGTTTGAAAAGACGACATATTAAATATGCAAAAATATTGATAAATCAACATTGAACTGACATGTTGGACCACTGCTTAATTTGTTGAGGCAGAGATCGGAGTACCTATGGAAATGTCCAGATTGTTACAATGATAGCCCTCATATAAACTGATAATACTATCAGTTTATATGAGGAGCTATCATTGAACAATCTGGACATTTCCATAGGTACTCCGATCTCTGCCTCAACAAATCAAGCAGTGGTCTATTGTTTATTATTGATTAATTTTGGAATATTGTTTATTATTGATAAGTTTGGAATATTAATTAATTTATTATATAAAGTGGAAAACTGTGGCAACAGACACAGCAAATAAGATGATAGAAATCAGAGATCGATCTCACACTGCTGACCTTCTCCTTCTTCAAATGCTCCGTATCGACCACTTGTTAACCCCTCTGTTTGATTTGTATGTGATCTGAGCCTAAGAGCGATTGTAAATTGTGTTAGTTATGCGCCTACAAGTAGGCCAGCACATCTGATTTCTGCGATGCTTTTTATTTACTAGGTAGCTTCCCTATGTCATACGGTTGCCTCTTACAACATGCCTTGCAGGTCACAGTGGTACTATTCTTTGCTTCCCTTGCGGGCCCGGCACCACATGGGCGTCACACTGACCAAGATCTTACTTCACCTCCATGCTGTACATCTAGAAACAGACTGCAATGTTGCAGTCTGACAAAGCAAGTTAGGATTAAAGAAGGATGCTATGATTGAGTTGTTGTAGTAGTGTGACATGTCCGATTTGTTACCGGCTCCCAAATTATGGGTATGAAGAATAGAACCACTATTACTTGCCACGCATGGCATAAGTGGCGACTAAGGAGATTGGGGCTAGCTACCCCACCCTGTAAAAACACTAGATAGCTATAGAAACCACAACCAGGGAAATTCATAGTTCACCACCCAAGGAAGAAGGACCCCACAAGTTCGGACTAATGGAACCCCCAGGATAACAGAGGTAAGTGAATATCCAGGAACTTCTGGAGGTGAGAGTTGGAGATGGAATGCAAGAAAATGGGGAGAGAGAGAGAGGAGATCTGGAAAAGATTACTTCTTCTTCTTCTTTGCGTTCGTTCTTTACGACCAATATTAATCACTCTTTGTGATATGTTTGATCTTTGCCAAGAACGTGTATACGTTGCACATTGGTTTGGTAGGCCCTAAACGCATAGACTTCTACACGCTTAGGACACGTGCATCCGATTTCAGCCAAAAGATTACTTTGGATAGGAGGGATTGGAAAGCCTTGGTTGCGGACCTATGCCTCCCTAGAGGTGAAGAGTGAAGAAGAAGTAATGTGACATCTGTGCTTAGTGTGAGATTTGACAACACACCAGACAACATCT
The DNA here is from genome assembly GCA_020796225.1 of Arion vulgaris. Classification (NCBI taxonomy): domain Eukaryota; kingdom Metazoa; phylum Mollusca; class Gastropoda; order Stylommatophora; family Arionidae; genus Arion; species Arion vulgaris. The sequence goes on along the minus strand of CM036755.1, from coordinate 48,245,427 downwards.
TAGAGTGCTAGCCGCCCGAGTGGTTACCGGGCTCCAAATTAGGGTGTAAAGAATAGAACCACTGTTATCTGCCACGCATGTCGCAAGAGGCGAGTAAGGAAGTTGGGTGTGGAGCTAACTACAGCCCACCGTAAAAAAACATTAGATGGCTACAGAACGGAGAGCGAACCGAGTAACGCGGCCGAAACCGGACACACGCCGAAGGATAAGCACCAGAACTCTAAATGGTGCTGAAGATGTGACGTAAAACACACCAATGCTAAGGCTGCATGAATCAGATTTCCACATAAATAGAATTTATGGGGAGGTCTGGTACATTGGTCTGGGCGGTGATCGAGAGAGTGCTAGCATCCATTAAGTAATTTTCCTTGTTGATACTTGAGTACCAAGTTCCAGCGCTTGTACTGTGCAGTTATGTTAATGATAGCTATTTTAATCAGCATCACCACTTTGTCAAAGTAACATGGCTCTGACAGTTTTTCTGGTTGTTCTTGCAAGAGTGTCTAGTGTCTGGTCCTATAAATTTCTGTCAGTGGCTGTTGTATATGTGTAAGTGGTTTCTGGAATGAGCTGTGTTCAGTCACTGGTTTGGTGAAGTAATGATGACATGATACATTAGATGGTTGGACTAGCCAGAATGCTTGGTCTTAGCAATTTCTGCCAGGGGCATAATAATTTTATCTATAATTGACTTAACATAAAGGAAACTTCCCACAAACCTATGTAGGAAAGATAGATCTCAAATAAAAGACCAAACCACTAACAAAAATACTGCTTTGCAGAAAGCCAAAATGCTAAGAGATAGCAGTCCCCAAACAAATGTGAGCTGAATGTTAATATGTCGAACCAGACGGCACAATATATAGTTGAATGGTCAACAAAATATGAAGAAAACACTTACAGATCTATGAAATGCTTTAGGAAGCGTGGGGTCACCAGGAAAGAAAGACTACGAAACAAGGACATCAGAAGCAGATTGGGCATAACTTCATGCACCGAATACACTGAATGACAGCAAATGCAGTGGTTTGGACATTTAATGAGAATGGAATACAACCAACCACCAATATCCGCAAACAATAAAAAGAGATCAGGTACTAGAGCCAAGGGAGGACCAAGAAAAAGATGGATAGACAATATCAAGACCACACTAAATAAACATGGATATAACAACAATGGCAACTCATCTGGTCCTGGAACGCAAATTAAAGCTCACACCCCTAAGCTTAACGGCAAGAGTGGACAACCAATTCCATCTTCCACCTGGGAAAGACAATAGACTTACCAAAAGAGCTGAACCAACACAAAGAACAAGTTTTTTCCCATCTGGACTCCAGGATCCACATGCAATACTGCCGCTGAAAAATGTGTAAAATAACACCTGAAAGTTAAAAATATGTCAGAGTAGACTGCAAAGCCACTGTCCAGCAAAATTCATTAAAAAGATTAAAATAAAATTTCAACAACAATTTTAACTATCTTCATAATTAAATCAGGGATCTACTGTCCTGGTCATGTGGGTGTTCGCCAGCAACAAGAGAGCTGACATGCTTGCATCAAAAGCATCAATTGTTTGGATTTTAGGGTGGTTAAGGGAGATGTTCTTCGGTCTCTTGGCAACCTACTGTTAAACAAGGATACTAAAATTAATGTTGAATCAATTTAAATATTTAGGGAGTTTGGAATTACCTGTTGTACAATAAAAGTTAGGTGCTTGAGGTGCAAAAGAGGAGTGCATTTAACCAGCAAGCCACAGGTACCATCAGTATGCATACCCATCGACATCTGTAGGGGGAGACCGAGCACCTTTGGGTCTGCCCGGAGTGCTGTGATGTCAGTTTAGTAACCAATAACATTGGAGACCCTAGTCATCGTTATGGTGTTTGTGCACTGCCACTGAGATCTTCCTGTGTAAGAAAGAGATCGGAGCACATATAGTTACTCACCAAAGTGAAATGATGATGGTCCTATCAATCAATCAATCAATCATTCAAGTCTGTATTTGTATGGGCTCTCAGTGCTATGACTGTTGACCAGCATAGCTTTCAGATCTTACCAGTTATGTATACCTTTCTAAAGCAGGAAATGCATAACTGCCTTTGTTCACATCATGCCTGAAGTAGAAGCTGCATTGGTGCCGACTCAGTAAACATAGGACATCATTGCAAGGATTCCATAAACAGCCTGGAGACAAGCAGGAAATAGGAATTTTAAAAACTATATTGGCCAGTTTGGCTGACAGAAAGTAATAAAATGTAATTTGAAAACAATAATCAGAATATGGATGCTCAACTTTCATGAAAATAACTTACCTGGTCAAAATGGCAGAAAGATGTGCAAGGTGTTAAGACATTGACGTTTTGTTTGACTATGGGTGTGGTTGTTAGCACATTTTACCTCATGTTTGAACTTGTTGAATCCGGTTTTGTCGCCGAGCTACTATTTTTTTTTTTACTGGACCCTATTCGTAAGTGCCACAAAGAGTGAACCCAGTACGGGTGAACATGTACACCCCGAGGGTCGTCATCCTTTCAAATGAGAGCGGTTCAGAGTTTGTTTAAATATGTTTGATTGTACCATTTGGGTTTTTGAAGGCTCCCACCCTTTGGCCATGATCAAGTGGGCACTACACTTTGTTCTTAGCCAAACGTGTAACAGGGTGAAGGGTGAGATGCAAAATAATGTCCCCTTGAGTCAGAGATAAAAAGTGACCGACAATTACCTGGTTAAAAAAATAGGGAGTATAGCTCCTTGGTCGACGGATGTGGAAAGCAGGCTGGCCATTGGTCAATCCAAGTCCAGATGAAAAGTGCATAAAAGAAGCGACAAAGGCAGTCCAGAGGAAACAGTCACACAGGAAAGAACTCTGAGAGACAAGCTGTCTGGCGTCGAGTCGAAGTTTGGCACGGTAGGGTAGACCATGCGGTCTTCAGTGGACTTGGGCAGAAAAGTAGTAATTTACGTAAAGCAAGCACAAAGGGTAATTCATATACAGCAGGAGTTAGGTAGTTCAGGACGCAGACCCCGAGAAACTAGCAGGAAGTGACCATCTATCGTCAGTGACCGTCTGTCGGCATATCAGAGTTGAGCAAGGTCGTTCATCCACGTGGGTCCATTGAGGAATTCTTTACAGGTAGTAGAGTTAATATTTTCCAGTGTTTTTTCATTTGCGCGCTAAGCGAAACCAGTTGATGATAGCCAAGGCAGACAGTTGATAATATATTCAACGTTTTCTCAATTAACCACGCGCTGGGCAGATACACCATTCTTCGATAAGTGATCCAGTCATCTGATAATATATTCCAGCATTTTCTCAATTAACCACGTGCTGGCAGATACACCAGTCTACGATAGTGATTCAGTCATCTTGATAGAACTTTCCATTCTTCTCGTCGGACAGGCGTTGGTCAGAGGCAGTTTAGTAGTGAACAGGTTTGTTTAGGTGTGCTTTTATTTATCATTTTATTTCAGTCTTTTATTTTAGGAGTTGGTAAAACACTATATGTATGAATTTGTGTTATCATTTGTAGAATTGCAGTTTCAATAAAAGTTGAGAATCATATCGATTCTCACATAGCTAACTATTCAAGAACGGCTTGTTGCTTAACAAAAGAAAATAGAGTTAATATATTGTTTTGTGGTTAGATGTAAGGGAAGAATTATAGGCATACTATATTATTAGATAGGACCTGCAACCGATACGGTTATAAAAGGCAGAGTAGCTATCCCTGGAGCCATATGTGAAAAAAAAAAGTGCAGATCAACAGTTGATGCTCAATGTTTCATAGGAAATAGTAAGGTTTGGTAGAGCATTTACCTTCCTATCATTTCTTCTGCAAGCATTTATAATTCTTACCCAACTGGCACAAAGATTTGAATTTTTCAAATTAAAATAAATAAATAAAAAATTGTTAATATTATATTAGAGAGTCTTGAAATATGTGCTCTACATTCTGGGATCTCTCTGAGGTTTCTTCACACTACTTTGGTTTCTGTTTTAACCTTTCTTTCAAGCCTTCCTATCCTCTGTAGATCGTGAATGTAGCAGCATATGCCTATGCTCTTCTTCTTCTTTCAACTCCCAGTGGAGCACAGGTCTTCAACAAACTTCTTCCAGCTCTTCCTCTCTCCTACCACCCCTTATAATTCTTTCCATGTTTTACCTATCCTTTTAATATCAACCTCCAGCTCTCTTCTCCATATTTATCTAGGACTTCCCCTACCCCTCTTTCCCTGCGGGTTCCAGAACAGTGCCTGTCTTGCAATGCTTCCAGTCAGTCTTCTCAATCATTTATCAGTTATATGAGGACTATCATCATAGCACTCTGGACATGTCCACAGGTGCTCCGATCTCTGCAAATCCAGCAGCGTCCAGCGGCCCAACAAGCGATGTTGATTAATCAATCTTTCTGCATATTTAGTATGTCGTTCTTTTCGGGTTGCACCAATATTGACACCCATCTCTTTCAATCTGGTCAGCAAGTGGGATTCACAGCCCTGAAGCTCCTCTGTTCGGAAAGACTCTCTCAATGTGTGAAGAATGTCATTTCGATCCATGACAGATCCCTTTGATATTGTAGCCAAGCCAGCCAATCTATCAACTCGTTCATTACCCCTAACTCCTGCGTGCCCAGGGACAAAAATGAAGGTGATTTCTCTGATCATTGTCTGTACCAGTACCTCCACCCAGTTGCGTCTCACCATTCCTGATTCGACTTTACGAATCATGTCCATGGAGTCACAGAGTATGAAAACACAAGAGTAGTTGTGAGGTGCCAACCATTTCACCGCCTCCGTAACCACCCAAACCGTCATTGTCAAACTACTTGTGGTTGTTGCGTAGGCCCCACTGGCCTCTCTTATTATTTTCCTCCTGAGTGTGCTGAAAAGCCCACGCACAGCGTGGTTGGCGAATCACTGAACCATCATTGTAAATAACCACATCTGTATCATTGATGATGTCTTCTCAATGTATTTCCTATCCAGTGTCTCTTCCTTAGCTCTTTCTCCGCTGGTAACAAATGCCTATGTTACTTCACAAATATTCTTCGCAAAGTGTCTTCGTTTATAGTGTTTAACCGGAGGGAAAAACCAGTTAACAGATACTCTACATACTGTAGCAAATATTTGATTGCTATGAGATGTACTCACTCACCTTGAGGCACTGGTCGCACATTGATCTTTCGCACCTGTTTGAAGTTGAGTTTCGGGACAGTCCCACTAACTCGCCAGACTGTCACATTCTGCAGATGCACCACACACATGTGGCAGGAATCCCCATATGTGGCACTGCTCCAGTGAACACTTGTAACATGCCTGTAAGAACAATAGATAATTCTTCAGTATTACACACAGTCAAGTCAGCGTCGGATTAAGCCAGCTCACGGCCTGTAGCAAATGTTACCAAGAGGCCCTAGGTTTTGTATGATGATAAAATAAAACACAACTTTTACAGACTTTTCTCGATTTAATGTAAGCAAATTTAGAGATAACACTAGACAAGTGTTCACGTTCTCTAAGTAAATTAAGGTGAGGTTATTTAGATGATCTTGTCCCATCTCGTGTTTCTTAACTCATTTTTTATATTTCACGCATCTTGCTCTAATGAGAAAAATGAAAGGTTAAATATTTATCAGGAAATTTATCTTTTGCTGAAAAAAGCTAAATCTTAAAAAAAATATTTAAACCGAAATTTTACAAGTTAAACATTTTCTGCTCTTGGCGCATGACCTCCAGAAATACGGGGTCTGTAGCAGTTTCTATTTCTGCTATATGGCTAATCCGCCACTGAGTCAAGCATGAGTCAGCTGTGATGTCCTCTACTATGCCCAATCAGAACTGACAACATGCTACAGTTTAAAGTAGGGATTTCCAGCGCTCTGACTTCAACGTTAATCAGAATTTAATAAATGTTTCTGAATAACAGTATGATTAAGTCGCCTGTGTGGTGCCAGAGCCCGCAAGGGAAGCAAAGAATAGTACCACTATGATCTACAAGGCATGTCGTAAGAGGCGACTGAGGTAGGGGCCTAGGAAGCTACCCTAGTAAATAAAAAGCATAGCATAAATCGGATGTGCTGGCCTACTTGTAGGCGCATAACTGGCACAATGTACAATTGATCTTGGTATCAGATCACATACAAGTCACAAAAAGTGGTTAACAAGTGGTCCATGTGGAGTGTTCAAAGAAGAAGTATGATTAAGTGTTTACATAAGAACAATATTTTAAAATAATAAACATGTAGTCAGGATAAAGTTTTCATCTGTTATTATTTTTAGTCATGTTACTATCAACCAGCAGACATCTGCCACCTTCAAGCTCACCATACATCAACTGTTTTGAGATGTGTTTATCGGGCATCCAAGCAACGTGACCGGCCCATCTCACTTGGGCCTTCTTCAACAGATACTGCAAGAATGTCCAACATACAGTGAACAGAGGAAAAGACATATGGCCAAGCCCCATATCAGTCCAAGAAAGCTATATGGAGATGTACATAGACTCCAGTTGACAACTAACTACTTTAGAAGTATACAAATCGATGTCTGAAAACGTTGGAAGAAGAATTGAATATCACAGCACCCCATCTTTCCCCTTGAATGTCATATCAACTGTAAGTGCTCTCCCACTAAACTATATAATACCCGGTTAACTTTGCTCTCTCTCTTAGCTGTGCATATATACTAACATTAAGCTGTCACTTCTTAGTAAACACTTCATGCTAATATCCACATACCCCTATTTGTATCTCTCTCTCTCTTATGCTTTTTTAACCATGGTTGGGACATAGACCCTCAACAAAGTCATGCCAAGTTTTCCTATATTTAGCTATTACTTGCAGCTCTTCTAAGAGAAACTAAAGAAACCCCATTCATATCTCGAGGTATATAGGATAATACGGTGTTAGGCCCATATTTGTCACCGACCATCGGTACATGATGGGTGATGTGATCAACATCATGCCAGCCACCTTTACTTCCCAGTACTTTTCCTGGCACCCAATTACGGTGGGATCGACCTGAGAGCCAATACAGTCAGAAAGATATTTCACATCCATTGTAGAATTGAACACGGATCACTCACTAAAAACTACGCCTCTCGTATCAGCTCTTCTATATATTGTTAATCTCTGCCGCCAAATTTCTTCTCTGTGTATTTCTAGACTTTCTTCTCTTTTGCTTTCCCTGTGGGTCTCTCTCTCGTGATCACCGCCCAGACCAATGTACCAGATTTCCCCATAAATTCTCTTATTCATGTGGAAATCTGATTCATGCAGCCTTATCATGGGTGTGTTTCGTCACATCTTCTGCACCATTTGGAGTTCTGGTGCTTAACCTTCGGCGATGTGTCCAGTTTTAGCAAGCATTTACTGGGTTTGCTCTCTGTCAGCCTTGGGCTGTCCCCATCCAACCTGAAAGACAGCAGGTTGCTATTTTCTTTTGTAGGGTAGCTACTCTTATACAACATTCCCTCCCGGATTGTTGAGCGTCATCTGCCCAGATTGTGGGTTTCAGAAAATGAATCTCCATATGTATATAAGCAGAGTCTATTTTCTATGTATCTTTGACTATCATCTAATATGTGTGCGCATGTGGCTTAGTCAAGCTGGCGCTGGATAGGACACACTTTGTGAAAACCTGAGGGAAATATAACAAGAAGGGTCCTTTCCTGGAATCATACCAGCAAAAGAAGGAGGCCCAGAAATACACAGAGACGAGATTTGGAGGCAGAGATCAACAATATAAAGAAGAGCTGGAGAGCGCTGCAGGAGATAGCTAGAGATAGGAAGACTGGTATGAGTTGACTGAGGGCATATGCCCCAATCAGGGTTAAAAAGGCAGAGAGAGAGAGAGAGATGTGACTTAGTCAGTGCATAATCTTTGTCAGTTATACTAAGTTAAGTGTTCTGCTTTCGACATTTTCAGCTACCTAAAATGGACTGACATGGCTTTACAAAAAATTTAACAACTAAAAACAGTATGGAATGGAACTGATATGCTGATAGGAAAACAAAATCAGAAAACTAAGAGCATGCATATTTCAAGTGGCAACGTGTGGGTGTGAAGCATGGACATTTAACAAGGCAGTTGAAAAATATATGAGTGCTTTTGAATATAAATGTTGCAGAAGAGTCCTCCGTGTATCATGGACGGAGAAGAGAACAAATAGATCTATCCAGAAAGAACTCAAAATCAAAGAGAACTGGCTGATGCTACAAATAAGAAAGATAAAATTAAAGTATTTTGGATATATAAAGAGACACAAAGGGTGGAGAAGACCATTATGGAAGGAGGCATCCTGGCTAAGAGGAAGACCATGGAGAAGATGGATTCAGTTTGTAACTGATGGTTTGAGAATGCAGAGGCAGGACATCTGGCCTATGAGAGAAAGAAATTCAAAGAACTGTTAAGGTGGCAAAGTTCTGCTCAGGACAAGCTATTTGATGATGATAAAAGTGACTGGGATTTTAAAGGTGTGCCCTTTGCGCCGAGACTATGATTAAAACACATTTTTTATAATGTAACCCACTTGAATTCTAAATGAAATCATTACACAAAGTAAACAAATCACACAAGTTTCAAGCGTTTAAAATTAAGAAGAATTACAGTAACACTTTATAGAGGAGAAACGCCTATGGTAAACGAAGTCAACCCTACATATTTAAACATCCCCCAACATATTTGACACAATTAACCTACTGAAGCATGTCACGACTCACTGTACGCGGCGTATACATGTGTCTGAAGGAACCAGGGCTGTGATAAAGAATTATACAATGTCTCCGCATACCTAACGTATTAGTCACTAGATGACACTAAATACTGACGAAGTGTTTAAACAACCACCACCTGCTCATTGTTAGTAAAACATTTCAAAACAAACAGGATATAAAGGAACGTGAAAAATTGGGTCAAATATCTTTCGGTGTAGGTAATCTATAACATATGTCATCCTGGTTCAGTATTCAAGGTCTTCAAGTACTGGGTGTTTCAACATCAATCAAAATCAATTAAAGGTCTATTTTACACAAAAACCTCAGGAAAACAAACTACTTAACGAAGTCTTTTTAGAACTAGTCCCAGGCCACACCAAGAAGAAAGCCATTGCCTTTGATATAACCAAAATGACACCCGTCTTAGGTTGAAAGATGCGTGGCTCGGCCACATACAGGCTTAATCCACCACCTAACTACTTTTTTCGAACGCTCCATATCGATCACTTGTGTGTGTGTTTTGTTTCCGAGCCTAAAAGTACATTGTGCGTTGTGTCAGTTATGCGCCTACAAGTAGGCTAGCACATCCGATTTCTGCAACGCTTTTTATTTACTAGGGTAGCTTCCCTCCTCAGTCGCCTCTTATGATATACCTTTTAGGTCGCAGTGTTTCTATTCGTTGCTCCCCTTGCGAGTCCCGGCAACACACGGGCGGGAATTGAGTCCGATATTTCTTGTCTCTCTCAACAAAATTCATTTCATGATTTCCATAGGACGCCCTTTCTTTCTTTAACCCTTTGTCTCCCCACTTAAATGTCTGCTTTGTTATTTTTTCATTACTTGTTTCTCAGTAATTACCCAGCATATCTCCATCTTCTCTCTCTTTTTTTATAACAGTTATTATTATTGGTTAACCATACATTTTTCTGATTTCATCACATTCTATATTCATTTCTTTTGACATCTATTTTTAAAATGCATTCAACTTACTTTCTATATCTTTAGTCATTTTACAACTCACGGTGTCATATGTTAGGGTTGATACAACATTGGAATTAGAAATACTAACTGAGTTAGACTTAACTGGAGTTACACACACACACACTATTATATACTTACTCAAATTCTCCTACTTTCATTGATGTTGCATTCTGCACATGGTGTCCCTCCACTTGTATGGGAGCTAGATATATGCCTTTACCATCTGTCCAGATCACTCCATGGTGGGGATGAACAGCTGAGAATATACACAAGTCACAGAACACATTTGGACACTGTTATAGCAAGAGTTCTCATGAAGACAACAAAATGAAACAGCAGTTTCCGATTTCCTCCCCATTATGTCTCTCAGCGTGTGGCAACTAACGACACCGGTTCTTAGTTTAGTTGTCGAATCGTCATCACTGCACATCGAACCAATTAGTGACACCGATCTCATTACTATATCTTTCAGTTTAGTTGTTGGATCATAATCACTGTACACTGAACCAATTCATAACGGCTCCGATCTCCTCTTCAGTAAGTCTCTCAGTTTAGTTCGGTTTAGTCGTCGGATCATCATCTCTGCAACATTGAACCAATTAGTACATAAGTGTTCCGATCTTTTCAGTATGTATCTCAGTTTAGTTTAGTTGTCAGATCATCCTCACTGCACATCGAACCAATTAGTAAATAAGTGCTTCGATCTTTTCCTCGGTATGTCTCTCAGTTTGTTAGTCGTCAGATCATCATCACTGCACTTGAAACCAATTAGTCATAAGTGTTTCATCTCCTTAGTATATCTCAGTTTAGTTTAGTGGTCGGATCATCATTACCGCACATCGAAGCAATTAGTCCATAAGTGCTCCGATATCCTCCTCAATAAGTCTCTCAGTGTATGGCGACTAATGACATCGGTTCTTTATTGATTTACTATTCTTTTTTTGGCAACCAGTATAATGCTCTTGTCTAGCTATACCACATTTGACTTGAAGTTCTTGTAGTCTGGTTAGGGTTGTAGATACACCACAACTGCTTGAATCATTTATATGCCCTCTCTCCCGTAGGGAATTTAGAATATCAGCCCGGTCCTTTGCTCACACGCTTTTTACAGCAGCCATCCGTGCAAACCTATCGGAGTGTTCATTTACCTTTACACCTGCGTGCGCTGGAACCAAAATAAAACACCAGCCTAAACCTCATCAGTGACTCCAACCATTGTCTTGGAGCCCAGCCAGTGTTAAACAATAGTGTTACTATCAATATCACAAAACGGGATCGAGAAAATAATGGATAGAGAAAATAATGAAAGTGCAAGAGAAAAACGAAAAAAAACAAACATCTAGTATCCCAATGTGGCAAAAACAAACATAATTACATCTGATAAAACAAACATGACAAAAGATATTTTATTTATCAACGGAGAGTAAACAGACAATGTGAACAGTTTTTTTTTTTAAATGTACAGTATTTACAGTAATAAACGGAACAAATCAACATCTACAGTTAGTATAAATAGTATAATTACCAATCTGCATTTATATACAGTCTATGACCAGCTGTTGACGAGTTTATGACACGTTGTTGATACTCTATGACCAGTTTATGGTAGCCATGACCAGCTGAAGGCAGTCTATGACAATTTGCGGGTAGTCTATGACCAGCTGTTGGCAGTCTATGATAAGATGATGAAATCTATGACAGGATGATGGTAGTCTACGGCCAGTCTATGACCAGTTCATCAGCCAATGTCCACTTGAGGAGCAGAGTGACCAGCTGATAAGCCAATGAGCAGTTGATTAATCAGTGACCAACTGACTGAGGAGCAGCGACCAACTAAAGAAACAACGACCAGTTGATGAGCCAATAACCAGCTGCTGAGCCAGTGACCAACTGATAAGTCAGTGACTAACTGATGAGCCAATGACCAGCATATATTCATAAACGGTAATCTCTAAATGAAGTCTATAGAAGATGGTAGCATGTTACAGCCGCGAATAGAGAATGGTATATATATAACACGAAATCCAGATGATATTTTCAAAGAAGAACCACAAAAATAGGAAGTCATATGATCACAGAATGTACACATAAAATCTCCTTGTTGTGTTCATTAAGTACTGCCTGCATGCAACAAGTATATACACATATACATGGGCGGCTCGTCATTAAGGGCCAGTGGGTCCCGGCCCCACCAAAAATCGAAAGGGGGAATAACTTCCCGGAATAGTAAATACTAAAAAAACATGATTTTTCCGAAAATTTGTGTCTGGCCCCACCAAGAAAAATGACATCGAGCCGCCACTGCATATATATATATAGTACACTAATACGAGTATGGTAAGTAAACGTATCCATTATTGGCAAATTTTAACCCACATCGGAAGGATATATCTTTAAAAAGTGAACCGATCGAAACTAAATCGAGAAAAAACCGAAAAGCTAACTTAAAACTGTGCATCAAGGTCAATTTAAAGAAGTGTGAGGTTTTAAAGTCGAAAGAGGTCGCCCGCCTGCCCAGCGTGTTCGTAGCGCATTGGACGACGGGTGACAGCCCCTCCTCCCTGTGAGTGCGGTTCAATTCCGCGGGCTGGCAGAAAAGTACACGTTCTCCAGGTTTACGGTGTTCGTGGCACCGAACCGAAGGGTTACGCTGTCCATGGCACCGAGCCGAAGAGCTGAAAAGCTCAAGTGCTTCTGGATCGAAAAAGTTGAAGGATTGACTTCATTGCACTGTGTTTTATCCATATGGTCGGTCCTCTCCGCAGAAATGGACGCCACCTGCTGAGAGTATTGCACAAGCATGAACTCCGTAGCTCAACAACAATCCTAGTGATTTCATGACAAAAATGCTACGCATGTGACTCAGTCGGATTCAGAACTCACAATCTTCAGAACGACATGAAAATGTCTTAACAACTTCACAATATAGACCACATCATCAAATAACTTCACAATATAGACCACATCATCAAACAACTTCACAATATAGACCACATCATCAAATAACTTCACAATATAGACCACATCATCAAATAACTTCACAATATAGACCACATCATCAAATAACTTCACAATATAGACCACATCATCAAATAACTTCACAATATAGACCACATCATCAAATAACTTCACAATATAGACCACATCATCAAAAACTTCAATATAGACCAACATCACAATATAGACCATCATCAAATAACTTCACAATATAGAACATCATCAATAACAAATAACCTCACAATATAGACCACATCATCAAATAACATATCAACTCACAATATAGACCACATCATCAAATAACTTACAATATAGACATCATCAAATCAATATAACCATCATCAAATAACTTCACAATATAGACCACATCATCAAATAACTTCACAATATAGACCACATCATCAAATAACTTAACAACTTCACAATATAGACCACATCATCAAATAACTTCACAATATAGACCACATCATCAAATAACTAACAACTTCACAATATAGACCACATCATCAAATAACTTAACAACTTCACAATATAGACCACATCATCAAATAACAATATAAACATCACTTCACAATATAGACCGCATCATCAAATAACTTAACAACTTCACAATATAGACCGCATCATCAAATAACTTAACAACTTCACAATATAGACCATCATCAAAACTCAAATAACTATCATCAAAACTTCACAATATAGACCACATCATCAAATAACTTAACAACTTCACAATATAGACCACATCATCAAATAACTTAACAACTTCACAATATAGACCGCATCATCAAATAACTTCACAATATAGACCGCATCATCAAATAACTTCACAATATAGACCGCATCATCAAATAACTTAACAATATAGACCGCATCATCAAATAACTTAACAACTTCACAATATAGACGCATCATCAAAATAACTTCACAATATAGACCACATCATCAAATAACTTCACAACTTCACAATATAGACCACATCATCAAATAACTTAACTTCACAATATAGACCACATCATCAAATAACTTAACTTCACAATATAGACCACATCATCAAATAACTTAACAACTTCACAATATAGACCACATCATCAAATAACTTCACAACTTCACAATATAGACCACATCATCAAATAACTTCACAATATAGACCACATCATCAAATAACTTAACAACTTCACAATATAGACCACATCATCAAATAACTTCACAATATAGACACATCATCAATAACTTAATAACTTCACAATATAGACCACATCATCAAATAACTTCACAATATAACCGGATCATCAAACAATCTACAATATAGACCACATCATCAAATAACTTGTTCTGGCAGAACTTTCCACCAAACAGTCCTTGAATTTCTCTCTCATAGACCAGATGTCCTGCCTCTGCAGCGGTCATGTTCAAACCATCAGTTACATGCTGAATCCATCTTCTCCGTGGTCTTCATCATCTTCTCTTTGCCGGTATGTCTCCTTTCATGACGGTCTTCTCCTCAGTATGTCTCTCAGTTTAGTCGTCGGATCATCATCACTGTATATCGAACCAATTAGTACATGGTGCTCGATCTCCTCCTCAGTATGTCTCTCGTTTAGTTGAGTCGAAGGTCGTGGGTTCGAATCCAGACGCGTATTCTGTTACAGTGCAGTTTTCCAGAGACCCCTAGGATTGTTGCTGGAGCTACGGAGTTCGTGCTTTGTGCAATACTCTTGGCAGGTAGCGTACCATTTCTGCGGAGGGACGAGCCATATGGGGTAAACCCGGTGCAATGAAGTCAATCCATCGGCTTTAAAACCCTTTAGATGGTCTTCTCAGCCCTTCATGTCTTTTATATGTCCAAAATACTTCAATTTTCTCTTTCTTATTTGTAGCATTAGCCAAATAAAGAGACCACATATCTGACATTATGCTATCAGTGCCAATCTGGACGCTGACATCAAATGATAGAAGAAAACTAGTCATGACAGAGATGAAGTGTCTCTGCAGAATGCTGGGGGTAACAAGAAGAGACCGAATGAGAAATGAAGACATCAGGAAAAAAGCGGGTACAACATCAGTAATAAACTTCATCAAGAAACAACAAATTAAATGGTTCAGCCACATAAGCAGATTACCATAACAGACAGTGCACCTCAAAGAGCAATGCTGCTCCATACAATGGGTACAAAGCAAAAGACCGCCACGCAAAAGATGGATCTCAGAGATAACAGAGGCGACAAAAGACGCTATCTACGAAGCGCACACAAAGGCCCGTTTTAGAAAGCTCTTCTTGACCTGACACTGTGAGACAAAACAGGATTGGAGAAAAGAAAGAAAGATGGAGAGTTGGAAAATGACTAGAGATATAGAGAGCAAGTTGAATGTCAGCCAGAGTTGGAAAATGACTATAGAGATATAGAGTGCAAGTTGAATGTCAGCCAGAGTTGGAAAATGACTAGAGATATAGAGAGCAAGTTGAATGTCAGCCAGAGTTGGAAAATGACTATAGAGATATAGAGAGCAAGTTGAATGCCAGCCAGAGTTGGAAAATGACTATAGAGATATAGAGTGCAAGTTGAATGCCAGCCAGAGTTGGAAAATGACTATAGAGATATAGAGAGCAAGTTGAATGTCAGCCAGAGTTGGAAAATGACTAGAGATATAGAGAGCAAGTTGAATGTCAGCCAGAGTTGGAAAATGACTATAGAGATATAGAGAGCAAGTTGAATGTCAGCCAGAGTTGGAAAATGACTATAGAGATATAGAGAGCAAGTTGAATGTCAGCCAGAGTTGGAAAATGACTATAGAGATATAGAGAGCAAGTTGAATGTCAGCCAGAGTTGGAAAATGACTAGAGATATAGAGAGCAAGTTGAATGTCAGCCAGAGTTGGAAAATGACTATAGAGATATAGAGAGCAAGTTGAATGCCAGCCAGAGTTGGAAAATGACTATAGAGATATAGAGTGCAAGTTGAATGCCAGCCAGAGTTGGAAAATGACTATAGAGATATAGAGAGCAAGTTGAATGTCAGCCAGAGTTGGAAAATGACTAGAGATATAGAGAGCAAGTTGAATGTCAGCCAGAGTTGGAAAATGACTATAGAGATATAGAGAGCAAGTTGAATGTCAGCCAGAGTTGGAAAATGACTATAGAGATATAGAGAGCAAGTTGAATGTCAGCCAGAGTTGGAAAATGACTATAGAGATATAGAGAGCAAGTTGAATGTCAGCCAGAGTTGGAAAATGACTAGAAATATAGAGAGCAAGTTGAATGTCAGCCAGAGTTGGAAAATGACTAGAGATATAGAGAGCAAGTTGAATGCCAGCCAGAGTTGGAAAATGACTATAGAGATATAGAGTGCAAGTTGAATGTCAGCCAGAGTTGGAAAATGACTAGAGATATAGAGAGCAAGTTGAATGCATTTGAAAATAGATGTCTGTGAAAAATAATGAACATAAAATGGCATGAATTCAGAAGTGATGAAATCAGAGAAATGTCTGGTCAACCACTAGTGACAACTGTTATAAGAAAGAGAGGATGGAGATATGTTGGGCACACCTTGAGGAGAAATGATCAACGAATATAATACATGCATTGAAGTAGGATGCAAAGGGTTCAAGAAAGAGAGACGACCTAAGGAGACCCTGAAACGAACGTTGCTGAGAGAGGCAAGAAATACGGACAGTTCCATGGATGAGATTGAACGAGTTGCCCAGGATAGAGCAGTGTGGAGAAATTGCTTGCAAGCCCTATGTAACGTATAACGGTACGAGAGGAATTATTATTATATCTAATATAAACACATAGGATTCAAACTGATAATTTAATTGAACACAAGATTCTTCTTCTTCTTCGAACGCTCCATATCGACCACCTGTCAATCACTCTGTGTGATTTGTATGTGATCTGAGACTAAGAGAGATTGTGCGTTCTGCCAGTTATGCGTCTACAAGTAGGCCAGCACATCCGATTTCTGCGCTGCTTTTATTTACTAGGTAGCATCCTAGGCCCTATATCAGTCACCCTTACCACATGCATTATAGGTCGCAGTGTTACTATTCTTTGCTTCCCTTGCGGGCCCCGGCACCAAACGGGCGACTAAGAAAGTAACTTCTAGCGCAACATTTCAACAGAATACATAACACAAGATTAACATGTTATGTATGAAATATCACACTGCCAGGAAATATCACATCACTTTGTATGAAAATATGTAATCAGGTGTGTGTTTAGTGAATCTGTATCAGAACTATCCTAACATGTGTCAAGGTGTACCCGGACTAAGTGACAACAGCGCAATAAAGCAACGAGTCTCAGGAACACATAAAATGAAATTCGAATCACTTCCTGTACCTTCTTTAGAAATCAGGCACTAAAATATTTGCATTAAAGGAATGACAAATATTGCGTCTGAGAAACTGTGTGAACACGATGATGGTTTAAATATAATATTATTCGAAAGTTTCATCGAATTTCTGGTACATGTATATCAAATATTAATCCTCAAGTGTATTGCTGGGGCTCGGAAGGGGATCAAAGAATAGTACCACTGCGACCTACAAGGCATGTCGTAAGTGGTGACTGAGGCAGGGGGCTAGGGTAGCTACACTAGTTTTTTTAAAAAGCGTCACAGAAATCGGATATGCTGGCTTACTTGTAGCTGCATAACAGACATAACGTACAATCGCTCTTAGGATCATAGCGCATACAAATCACAAAGAGCAGTTAAACTAGTGGTCGATATGAAACGTTTGAAAAGAAGAAAAATCGGATATGCTGGCTTACTTGTAGCTGCATAACAGACATAACGTACAATCTCACCGAGGCTCGGATTACATACAAATCATACAGAGTACTTAACAAGTGGACGATATGAAGCGTTCAAAGTAGAAATCCGATGTACTGACTTACTTGTAGGCGCATAACTGGCACAACATACAATCGCTCTTAGACTCAGATCACATAGAGTGGTTTAACAAGTGGTCGATACGGAGCGATCGAAGAAGAAGAAATCCGATGTGATGGCCTACTAGTAGGTGCATAACTGGCACAACGTACAATCATTATTAGGCTCAGATTACATACAGATCACAAAGAGGGGTTAACAAGTGGTCGATATGGAGCGTTCGAAGAAGAAGATAGAAAGTAAACAACAGATAGTACTGGCATCAGACACTTGGTTAAGATAGAAAGTAAACAACAGATAGTACTGGCATCAGACACTTGGTTAAGATAGAAAGTAAACAACAGATAGTACTGGCATCAGACACTTGGTTACGATAGAAAGTACAGGTTTTATCTGTATGTGCTAACATAGACTGATAACTGTTGGAGTCGCTGGGGAGGTATAAGTTGACAAAAATCAGTTTTATTTTTGTGTCAGGGCGTGCAGGTGCAAGTGAACACACCGATAGGCTTGCATGTATCATTATAATCATCAAATAGCTTGTCCTGAGCAGAACTTTGTCACCTCAACAGTCCTCCGGAACTTCTCTCTCTCTCATAGACCAGATGTCCTGCCTCTGCAGCCGTCATGTTCAAATTATCAGTTACATCCTGAATCCATCTTCTTCTCTTTGCGGTATGCCTCCTTCCATGATGGTCTTCTCCAGCCCTTCATGTCTTTTTATATGTTCAAAATATCTCAGTTTTCGCTTTCTTATTTGTAGCATCAGCCAATTGTCTTTGATTTTGAGTTCTTTCTGGATAGATCTATTTGTTCTCTTTTCTATCCAAGATATACGAAGGACTCTTCTGTAACACTTATATTCAAAAGCACATATATGTTGTCCACTGCCTTATTAAATGTCCATGCTTCACACCCATACGTTGCCACTGGGAATATGCATGCTCTTAGTATTCTGATCTTTGTTTTCTTATCAGTTCCGTTCTATACTTTTTTTTAGCTCTTTAATTTTTTGTAAAACCATGTTTGTTCTTTTAATTTCTTTCATCCCATTTCCATCTGTTGTTAGCAGTGAACCAAGATATTCAAAACTGTTCACATTGTCTACTTTTTCTCCGTTGATAAAAATATCTTTAGTCGTGTTCGTTTTATCTGTTGTCATTATTTTTGTTTTGCCACATTGAGATATCGATTTTGTTTTTCGCTTTTATCTTTCACTTCTCCTTGCAGATATGGCTGCTGTAAAAAGCAGACGAGCAATGGACTAGGCTGATATTATAAATTCCCTAAGAAGAGAGGACGCGTACATGATTCAAGTAATAGTGATGAATCTACAACACTAACCAGACTTCAAGAATTCCAAGTCAAGTGTGGTGTAGCTAGACAAGAACACTATGCTGGTAGCCAAAGAAGAATAGTACAGCAACAACAACCGGTGTTGCTAGTCAAGGAGAGATACATACTGAGGGAGAGATCGGGGCACTTATGGACTAATTAGTTTTCAAGGTGCAGTATTGATGATCCGACGACTAAACTAAACTGAGAGACATACTGAGGAGATTTGAGCACTTGTGGACTAATTATTTCGACGTGTAGTGATGATGACCCGATGACTAAAATAAACTAAATAGATTGATAACTGACATGGAACAACAAATAAAACACGACTTATGGTAATCTTACAAATAGAAGTAAAAAAAAAGTCAGCGTTTCTACCAACAGATCTTCATTTAGTACATGACGCGATAATAATTCCCACGTTAAGTTACTCAATGAAACAACACAGCACAAATCAAAGTCAAAATTAATCCAGCCACGTTTAGCACAAAGAGTGCACACCACTTAGCAATTGTATCCGACACAATATTTGAATGTAGAATGCAATGAAAATGATGCGCTTGGTTAGCATCAACGCGTATGTTCCACGGCGGAGGCTATATTCCTAAACTGCCAAATAACAGAAGCGGATGAAAGTCACTGCGAAAAATGCAACAAATAATACATGTTCAATCTGTCTGTGTCATTTGAAAACATTGTCACGTGGGTGACAACTCTCTCTACGATCTCATCAAATACGACTACTTCAACATGGTTGGTTTTATCGGGAATTGCAAAACAAGGAGGTCTTTGTATTTCGTGTTGTTTGGAGTTCTAAGTGTACTTTTGAAAAGAGTTTCAATAACGGGACACTCGGAGAGGGGCAGTCGCGAGGTCGGAAGTTAACAGGAAGATTTCTATGCTAACTTTAGATCACATCCTCATGGCAAGATTGCGGCGGAGCTCGACACACTGACCAGATCAACATAGAAATACTTTGGGCCCAGTTAAGCACATCAAATCAAGTAAAGTTCTCTGAAATATTCCATTCTCTTGTTGATGGCTGTTTATTTCTTAACAGGGATAAACATTGAAAGAATTTCGGGGGTGTCTAGTAAGATGGTTTGGAGGGCAGGGGTTATCAAACGGCACACGTAACTCTACTGTCCTGGACATGCGAGTATTTGCGGCAATGAGAGAACGGACAGACGGTTTGCATTAACAGCATTGATTATCGGGAAGTTAAGGATCGATAAGGGGATCTTCCTCAGTCTCTTCACGACAGCCTGTTAGATCGTGTGTCGTTGGTCAAAGAAAATATACGGGAATAACACCATATTACCAAATACACACCGAGGTAACTTCTTGTTTTCTTCTTCTTCGTCCGCTTTGTATTAACCAGTTGTGGTCTAACCATACATTGTGGTATGTATGTGATTTATGCCGTAGCGGGATAGTTCGATGCACCAGTAAGGCTCCTACAGACCCGTAGGTTAGTACAACCGGTTTCTTGTATGTTTTTTAAATTCGGGTTCGGCTTCTGGCCAGTAAAGTCTCCGCACTGACTACATGGCACCATCCGCTGAGACGGGTGTGGTGTACCAAGTGGTCGATATGGAGCGTTTGAAGAAGAAGACTATGGTAACATACTTTGGAATTCACATTAAACATAACACCGCACGTCCTTGCAAACCAATAACAATGAACAATAAGGTAACATAATAATAATCGATACAACAGTTTTGTTTTACAACACACCATGATATTATTTGAAAAACACACATTGGCAAGCATACACTATTGTCGGTGACATGTTGCTTAACTCAGATTCTCGTGGGTATCAACACGGAACGTTAACATTACATACATCATAAACAATGTGCACTGAATGAGGTCAATCTATCTCATGCTTTTTAACCCGATTATCTTCTTCTCCGAACGCTCCATATCGACCACTTGTTAACCACTCTGTGTGAAATGTATGTGACGTTGTGCCAGTTCATCATCATCAAGGTGCGTATCCTTTATAGGACGTTGCTCTCTTTGCAGCGCATCTGAAATTCACTATGTCTCTAGCCAGTTCACCCACTTCGTCGATGGTCATATTCATGGTTTCTTTAATATCTTGTATCCATCTTCTTCTTGGTCTACCTCTGCGTCCTGGGACCCTGCCCTCTAATATTGTGCCAGTTATGCGCCTACAAATAGGCCAGCACATCCGATTTCTGCGATGCTTTTTATTTACTAGGGTAGTTTCCCCTATGCCCCTACCTCAGTCACCCTTACAACATGCCTTGTAGGTCGCAGTGTTACTATTCTTTGCTCCCCTATCGAGCCCCGACAACACATGGGCGGCAAATGCATTCAATTTGTGTTATATGAACTGTGTTATATGAACTGTGTTATATGCGCTGTGTTAACAAAACTAGAACAAGGACTTTCACAGGGTTAGTGCCGTCACACACACTGTTACTAATATACATCAATATTTATGTTCCTGATATAATGATAATACATAATATAAGATAATAGATAATATACACCGACGGACCCACTAGGCACTGTATGTGGATGACCTGGTCCTGTGAACATCAGTGGAGCACATTACCGTTGCAACACGCAGAATACAACAGGCCCTCACATACCTCGACCAATGGTCCAACACATGGCTGATCAAAGTAAATGAAAAGAAAACGACATACACGATTTTGCCCATATCAACCAGGCCCGAAGTCCAAAGCTCTCGCTAAATAACCATGTATTACTCCCAGAAAAAAACCCACATACATTCAAGTCAAGTTTGATCAACGCACGACGTGGAAAGCTGAGACTGAAAACAACCAGACCTGAGCACAATCCAGGATGACAATCATGAAAAAACTAGCTGGCGCAACCTGGAGGGAGTGGGGGCAGATGAAAGTGTTTTAAAGAAGCTCTATATGGAATATGTTCGCCCGACTCTGGACTATGGAATTTCTGCATGGGCAAATTGTAGCCCAATCCAACTTTAACAAAATCAACCGTGTTCAGAACCAAGCTATGAGAATTATTATGGGAGCAATGATATCTACCCCAATACAAAAAAGTGAGAAGACTACAGGCCTACAACCAAAGAAGGATATAAGAGACAGCATAACACAAAAACAAGCAGAAAAGTTCAAGAGACTAGAAGACCCCAATGTACTACAGGATGAATGGACTGGGATGGGGCAGATTAAAAAGAACCAACTTTGCAGTGACAGCCAAGCGATGATGAGCAAACAACCATCATGTGCTGAAGTTACACCCAAACCCCTAAAATATACCAACACAAGACAGACATGGAAAGATATAAAATTTACCAGAATTAAGTGAGAACATCACAAGGACAGCAGGCAAAAACCACCAGATACAAAGAATAAAAATTCCTGGCCCCTGAGTACATAGAAGAACACTTCCTTAACAGCAGGTGGACCCATGTATATACAGATGGATCCACACCAAATACAACTGAAAATGGAGGAGCCCTCAGTGACATGAAACATAGGAAGCTAAAAATAGCGGCAGGAAGATTCTCCAGCAACTATAGAGCAGGGGCCCTAAAATCGGCAGCATAAGCCATAATGTAAGAGCAACATGTAAAATAAAATATTTTCAAATATTTTTGACTAAATTACTGCTTTAAAAAATCAAGAAGATCACAACTTAAAGGAACTGCAATCATCACTACCCCCAGTATGCAACATTTTTTCGAGTGGTAATACAGTAGATACCACCCCACTGAGGTATATACGTGGCAAACGAGACAGCCAACATATTGACAAAAGCAGATGTCAAGCCACCATAGAAAGACACCAGTATACATCTTTATTCAAAACGTGCACTTGTTCCTCATCTTTAAATATGCCCCAGGTTAACCTTATGTAACTTTACCACAGGTGTAAATAATCATTAATAACAACCAGGGGCCATAAAATATGCAAAATCTTTGTTGTCAATGTTCAGTTTGCAAGGCTACAGTTAAATACTTAAAAAGTTACTATAGTGCGTTTCAAAACGTTCGGTCAACGATTAACCTCAAATATCTCTATATTCATTGCATGGATGAACGTGATTTTTGCATGTGGTGTTGTATTTCCGATGTCCCAACGATTGTCTAAAATTCAATGTTGCAGGTAGTGTACTTTTCTTGCAACGGCTAATTCCTTTGATCTTTTCAAACCTAGTAATTATCTGGTGCTGGAAGAAAATAATTTACCGTAAATTTAAAAAATCACATATTTTCGGCATAGGCGTATGTACAATTCGAATTTTGGAGGATGAGATAACTCATATTATATAAATCGTATAAAGTGTTTACTCACTTTGATGAGCCTAACATTTTGTAATACACCTATGCTCTGAAAACACAAACGGTAAATTGTAACTGAACACACCGGAAAGATCATTATACATTTTTTAAAGTGCGATAAAGCGATTAAAATCGGGAAAACCATGTGAAAAACGTGCAAGTCGCGAAACTTGCAACATCTCACAAATATTCTTTCTTCTTTTGTCGTCACACTGCTACCGGGTTGTTGCCCAGTGTCGTGGTTTTCTGTTTTTGTCTTGCGCTGTTCTGGTGGCTTGTGTGATTGTTATCTTTGCTCTTTCACAGGATGCTGCCACGCCATCTAACCATCTTTTCCGTGGTCTTCCTCTTGCCTTCTTTCCCGATGTTCTGTTGTAGAAGACTCTGTATACTGTGGAGTTTGGATGCATTCTTATTAAGTGGCCAAACCACTTCATTCTTTGTTTATCTATATAATTCAAGCACGGTTTTGTGCCAACTTTCTTTCTTATGCTGATGTTGGTGATTCTGTCTTTTCTTGTGTTGTTGGTAACTTTTCTCAGGCAACGCATTTCACATGTAGTTATTTTTGTGACTGCGCTTTGCTCAATGTCCATGTTTGGCTCTGGTAACACAAAGTAGGTATAAAAAGTTCTCACAAATATGAAGGGGTAAAACTTCTCATTATATGGTTAGCTAAGGAGATGGTCACTTTTATATACTTTACATAAAGAAAATTTTAAACCATACGTTTGTTATTGAGTAAAAAATATCAACCTCAGGACATTACGATCATTAGATCATATGCAAAGTTACAACAATTACGGTCAAGCGGTTGCAGAGATATTAAATTTTCCCGGCGGAAAATCAATTTGAAACGCACTATAGCTTATTATATACACCTAAGGCTAAGACACTTAACAGTTGTGAATACTGCTTAATTAATTCTTTCTTGTTACCGCGACAGTATACATTTTTTTTTTTTTCAATCTTGAACAGAATTGATTAAATAGGTAAAAACAATGAACCGTATTTTTACAAAGTACAAAAACAATATACAGCAACATTTCAACCAAAAGGACTTTATCAAGCAAAGGATACAACAGAAGTGAAGATGGACTTCTTATAAGGCATATATAACATATACAATCTGACAACAAATCTCTTTAAGGTCTGCCAAGGATTTATTGTTACATAGTTTTACTGCAGTCTTCCCTTATATCAATTAAATAAGTATGAACTAGTTTAGAGCAGGAAATGATGATGTGCTTCTGGGGAAGTGTAGTTCACTATTTTTTTAGAGTTTGTCTTTCCAAGATAGCTATAAACTGAGTGTCACCCTTTAAATGAAATAAGCCAGTTTGGTAACTGTGTAATGTATATTTGAACTCGTCCAAATTCTAGGAATGATGGGTTTAATTATGCAGGAAGCGACTTAGGAACTTAGGAAGCGACATTTAAACCGACTCATCATCATCAAAAAGCTTGTCCTGAGTAGAACTTTGCCAACCTAACAGTCCTTCGGAATTTCTCAAAGGCCAGATGTCCCACCTCTGCAGCCAACATGCTCAAATCAGTTACATTCAGAACCCATCTTCTCTGTGGTCTTACTCATCTCCTCTTTGCCGGGATGCTTCCTTCCATAATGGTCTTCTTCAACTCTTCATGTCTCTTGATATGTCCAAAATACTTACATTTTCTTACTATTATCTGCAACAGAAGCTTGTTTTCTTTGATTTTGAGTTGTTTCTGGATAGATCAATTTGTTCTCCTCTCTTAAAGCGATTAGTATATAGAAAAAGCTTGTAAGTCATAAGGCTTATCCTTATAAGTTACAAATGTTCCCATCTGTTGCTGTAATCTCCTAGTTAAAACATCGCAGCCATTAGATCAATATGAGGCCAGATGCTCTGCCCCCCACCCCACCGGGGACTACACAGAAGCTGCATGGGCTTGTAGCAGTCAGTGACTCATAGCCAACTGCTAGTGTCAAAATCAGCGTAAGGACAAAGGTGACTAAGACTCAACTCAGCATCCATGTGGTGGCCTCTAAAACAGATGACTACCAAGAAGTCTAACTAAGTTTGTGGAGATTGACGAGGGAGAAGCTAGCCCGGTACCCAAAAAAAGGCTATGCTGAAGTCGGATGTGTTAGACCAAAAGGTGTAGATATCACAGCTCCAGCTGAAAACTACGATACAATGTATTCTGTTCTCCGGACTGCATCCTGCTATAACCAGCGGGAGTATGAGAATGAAAGACAAAGAAGAACATTATATTCAAAACAAAATAACAACACATATCTTCGTTGAACTGATTCAAAAGTAATTTCTCACGCGTTACATTTATGTATTACCACACAAATTCTTCTTCGAACGCTCCATATCGACCACTTGTTAACCACTCTGTGTGTGATCTGAGCCTAAGAGTGATTGTACATTGTGCCAGTTATGCATCTACAAGTAGGCCAGAACATCTGATTTCTGTGACGCCTTTTATTTACTAGGGTGGCTTCCTAGGCCCTCCCTACCTGTCGCCTCTTTCGACATGTTTGTAGGTTGCAGTGGTACTATTCTTTGCATCCCTTCGGCTCCATCACTACTCTGGCGACCACACAAATGAAACTTAATAAAGAACAAAACTTTTAACTTCACGGTATTCACACACACACAAAGTATATTAAGCGAGTAAATAAGTGACGCAAACTCAAACTGAACAATACATACAAATTGACACAGGTCTTAAGTCAACATGAAATTTTAATGCAGTGTCCTAGAGTTTAAGATATGCTACAGAAAGTGTATAATTAAAAAACCCAAAATAAAACAGATGAGCTTGTTTACCATATAGTACATATTTAGACCTGTTAGTATTCTGGGCACAGTAAGCTGATTAGTATAGTTTAGCCGGACAGCTAAATAATGATACTGGTCTATTATCTTGAGAATCCGGAACAAATCAACCTGAGACCCTATTTGTATTTGGTGGAGGTGGGGGAGTGAAATTTTACAAATATGAACACATACTCTAATGTCTACATCACAGCCCAACTTAACCTACAAATCTCCTTGCCTCCTAACTGTGAATAACAAAATACCACGAGAAGTTGCTTTCTGTTTCCAACTCATCTACTAGCGGCAAATATCCAATATATTTATCAAGGGAAAAAAGGTTTTGAATATTCCAGTGCACTGCTAACAAGCGATTTAAATGAAATGATGGAGATCAAAGTAATAACAAACATGCCCAGTGGTTACGGGCCCAAATTTGGGGTGTAAAGAATAGAACCACTGTTGCCTGCCGCGCATGTCGTAAGAAGCGACTAAGGAGGTTTGGTTGAAATCGGATGCACGTCCTAAACATGTAGAAGTCTTCAATGAGAAGACATTTAGGGGCCCATCAAACCAATGTGCAACGTATACATGTTCTTGGCAAAGATCAAACATATCACAAAGAGTGATTAAAATTGATCGTAAAGAACATATGCAAAGAAGAAGATAACAAATATAGCCTTAAAAAAACTAAAATTGTACGGAATAGACAGAATAACAAAGATCAGAATACTAAAAGCATGCATATTTTCAGTAGCAATGTATGTGTGAGAGAGAAGAGTTCTCGGTATACCATGGACAGAGAAGAGAACATAAATCTATCCTGAGGAAACTCAGAATTTAAGAAAACTGGTTGATGGCATTAATCATAATTTTTTTAAGTGAAATATGTTTAACTCATAAAAATAAATGAGGAGTTGGAGAGTTATCCCAGTAAAGATAACAAGAGGAAGACTGAAGTTGGATTGAAGAGGTGATAGACAATTTGAGTATCTCAGCAACCGAGGCGGGACATCTGGCCTATGAGAGAGAGAAACTTTTAAGGATTGTTAGTGGTAATGTTTTGCTAAGGACAAGTTATTAGACAATGATGATGCCTACTGATTGAATGATAAAACTAGAGTATAACATATTCTGTGACTAATACTAACACTATTGCTATTAAACCGTTCTTATTCCAAGTTTAGCATAGACAAGTAGCTGTCGCTCTCTATCAAATTTTTATTCTGGCCCACTTTTTTCAACCTCTGACCTCCGCTTGTACTTTTATTCACAAAGTATTTTTTGGTCATCATATTCTTTTCTTCCTCTGAGTTCCAATCAAGTGTATGCCTGGTTAAATTTTGCTGCTAATACCAGCTGTATTTTTTAATGTCATGTTCTCATTCATATATTTGTATGGGGTGCAGATTGTAAAGTCGATAAAGTGCCATCCCTGGAAAATGGATTTTTTATGTAACAATTTTTTGGGGGCGAATCTGGTTTTCTCCATTTCCGTGTAGTAAACTACCCAAAGTATTTATTTTTCTTTTGCTCCTCCATGGAAAATCTGAGAGCCGCTGTAGCGTAGTTGTTAGTGAACTCGCTTCCCAAGGCTGGTGGTCTGGAGTTCAGCTACCGCAATGCGCGTAAATTTTCCCACCATGACGGTTTCTCAGGTCGACTCCAGCCTCAACTGGGTACCAGACATGCTCTGGGAAAGTAAAGGCGGCGGCGTGATGCTGACCACATCACCCATCATGTGCCGACGGTCAATGAAAAATACAGGCCTAACACTGTATTGACCCATATACCACGAGGTATGAAAGGGTTCCTTTACTTTACTTACTTATGGAAAATCTGTGGACGCCCATGTTTGTAGCTCATGCAGAGGTCAGTGTTATTTTCTTTCTGGTATTGTTTCAACTTTACTACAAAACACGTAGATAATAAGATAGACCATATTGTAATTTATAAAGGTAGTTAGTTTTAGTTAGTTATCATAGTTAGTAGTTAAGCATAAACACAGCTGTTACTTTTAGCTAAGTGTAAGTTAGTATTAGAGTATATTACAATTACCATATTACCAATCATTAAATTCAATGATTATCAGTTAAGGAACTTCTAGTGTCCAGTTACTACAGTAAGGTACACTGAGTTAGTGAGTACAGGTGAGTCACTGTTACACACTACAGTACACACTGAGTGTCATGTGTTAGCTCCCTACCACCCAATCCTGTTCCATTAAATATAATAACATTTTACACCTTTAACGAAACTACGTGTCACTGCTGCGCAATTATAGAAATCAGAAATGTTATTAACAACTTGTTAAATTAAATGTGCCTATATTGTTAACACCATTTAACAAATATGACAACAATTATTTTTACAATGAGTAACAGTAGTAACACTTCTATATAATATTAATGCTATATATTACTACATAATAATATGTCAACAGATGATAAATGTTATAAATGATAGATAGTTAAGATTGAAACTTAAGACTAAGAAACTGAGCAAAAAAATCTTAACGCAACAGAGTATATTTACCACAACGGAGATTGTTTATGCCAATTTTCCTGAGTCTTGCTAGGCCTAGATCCATTTAAGAAACTCGAGTTGGTGTTGTTTCACCGTTCTCCCAAAAAAGAATGATAAATAGATATCATAGTTGACGTTGAACAGCAAGTTTAAGTATTCACAACAAACCACTATCGCTATTATAGTTGAATTTGTGCAACAAGTAACCACCAAGCCAGATTTTTTCAGCTACTGAATACATTTTGTAAAATCTAGTAATCACTGAATCCAAACACTTGTGGTTATATTTTCTTCTTCTCTTCCATTTACTTCTTTATAGAAGTGGAGGGGGTGATGTTAGTGATCTTGTGTGTGCTTGTTTTAAGGTATTTTGTAAGCTGTTATTCATTGTCGTAAGGCTGTTTACGCTTGTGTGTTGTCGGTGCTCGCAAGGGTAACAAAGAATAACAGATTTTCATTAGAAACGTTTGAATGTCTCTGATTGTTGTCGCCCATATGTTTCTGGGTTTTTTAAATTCGTCACTCCTGTTGTTCGTTTGCTTGATAAAGGCCTTGTTGGTCGAAACGTTGCTGTATATTGTCATTGTTTTTGTTATTTGTAAAACTACAGTACTTTGTTATTACTTGTTTCGCCAATCAAATAGTTTTACTGCAGTCTCATCTATATTGTAACAAAGAATAGTAACACTGCGACCTACAAGGCATGTCGTAAGAGGCGACGTAGGGGCCTATGACCTGGAAGCTACCCTAGTAAATAAAAAGCGTCGCAGAGATCGGATGTACTGGCCTACTTGTAGGCGTATAACTGGCACAACGTGCAATCGCTCTTAGGCTCAGATCACATACAAATCACAAAGATTGGTTTAACAAGTGGTCGATATGGAGCGTTCAAAGAAGTAAGACTGTTCTTGATGCCGTCGCTTCAACTTTTGCGTGGTCTTCCTCTTGCTATGTACTCATTATACTTTTTCTGTGCGGCTCTCTGTGGTAGACGATACCAGGGCATTCTTGACAGGTGTCCAAACCATTTAATCTGTTATTCTTTTATGAATTGCATGACTGGTTTCACATCCAATTTTCTGATTTCATTTCTAATTTTGTCTCTTATTGTCACACCTTCAGCTCTTCTAAGACACCTCATCTCCGTTGTTATGATTTCCCTCTCATTAGCTGCAGTTATTGACAATGTTTGACACTGGTAACATATTGTTGGCCATCACAAGACAAGCTCTCTGATGGAACCCCCAGGGCAATAGAGGTGGGGAAGACCCAGGAACACCTGGAGACGGGAGTTGGAGACGGAATGCAAGAAAACAGAGAGAGAGAGGAGAGATCTGGAAAAGATGGCATTGGATAAGCCGGCTTGGAAGACCTTGGTTGCGGACCTATGCTTCCCTAGGGACGAAGGGTGAAGAATAAAAAGGTATCTCTGTATGGAACAACAGTGGTGTTAACTACCCAAGTACCTGGTTAGCTTCTGCCCATCGATTGCTGTGATTATATAAATATATATATATATATATACATATATATATTATTCTTTACCCTTCGCCCCTAGGGAAGCATAGGTTCGCAACCAAGACCTTCCACGCCAGCATATCCAAGGCCATCCTTTCCAGATCTCTCCACTCTCTCCCCATTTTCTTGCATTCCGTCTCCAACTCCCGACTCCAGGTGTTCCTGGGTCTTCCCCTACCTCTATTGCCCTGGTGGTTCCATCGGAGAGCCTGTCTTGTGATGCCGTTAGGGGTTTCCTCAGTGTGTGTCCTATCCATCGCCACCTTCTGCTCATTATTTCTTGTTCCACCTGTCATTGTCCTGTTCTATCCCAGAGTTCCCTGTTTGTAGTCTTGTCATACCATCGCAGATGGAGTATCCTGCGCATGCATCTATTGATGAATGTCTGCAACTGTATATATATATATATATATATATATATATATATATATATATATATATATATATATATATATATGTTGTGTGTTAATTCACTTTTTAATTGAATTATTTCTTATTTAATTCAGAGAATATTTGATTGCCAATTTCCATCCACTATACGTGCAATTATTATTATCATCAGACTTTAAATAAATATGCACTATTTTATGTAGCACATTCTGCAAAATTAAATAAATGACCTGAGCAGGACTTATGTGTGGTGAATTCAGGTTTACGGTGTGCTGTACTTTATTACTGTATTGGATAAGTTTAATGCGGTAACAGCTGGTAGCTCATATCAGTATTTATATCTGCTAAGAACGTATATATAATCAACTTGTTGTGTCCAGAGTCTGGACCAGTCCAAACCTGCGCTAAACAGTTTCCAAGCTGACCTATTTAATTTGGATGTGTGTATCACGCATGCATGCGTCTTCTCAAAATCTAAAATAGGATATGTAGTGATCTCAAATTCTTACTGTTTAATCTGTCATTTCACTTTGTTCCCACACAACATCAATCGGGTTGACTATAGCCGTCCATCGCAAGCGACGATGACAACAGCCTCAGACGTGTGCTGCTGCATCTCTCTGGTGTGTTCGGAGGTGACTGTAGAGTCCAATCTTCGAACACAATCCCTATCACAGGTGGGGCATACATGATCAAGTCTAGACATGTGGGTGTTGTGTGTTGTTTTTTCGCGCAGCTCGTTTTCTCTGTCAGTCGGGTTACGGTACGAATGGTAGTTGACGCACTGTTGGTAATCAGCTTATGTGGCCGAACAATTTAATTTATTGTTTCTTGTAAAGTTCAGTACTAATGGTGTACCCACTTTTTTCCCGATGTCTTCATTTCTAAACAGGCCTCATCTTGATACCACCAGCATTCTGCGTAGACACTTCATCTCTGCCGTGACTAGCTTGCTTCTATCGTTTTATGTCAGCGTCCAGGTTAGGCACTGATAGCATAATGTTGGAAGATTGTGTTGAACATTGCTCTTTTTATGTTCAAGGTACATTTAAATATAATATCTCAGCTTTAACCACCAGAGTACTTGCACTCTGCTGGCTCCAGTCATAAACTTTAAAAAAACCTGTTAAAAATACAGATCAAAGAATACAATTCTAGGGCTCCGAATGATTCGGATCTTAAGACTTAGCTTAAGACTTAGCTTTAAAAAGTTGAAAAAAATTGTTTATGCTTCTCTATTGGACATTTAAACAAACATTTCAAACAATAAAAAATCATCATCATCAGGTGCCGTGCCGGCTGGCGTAGGTGATCATGGATCTCCACAAATCTCTGTCGTTGGTGTTTGCTATCAACTCCGATGTTGACGCTTTACCGTGCCATGAAGTCAGGCTATCCAAAATTTTCCTCTCTGTCTTCCTCTGTCTCGTCTACTCTCGATTTTACCGGTTGTCACAATGTGTTCTAAACCTCCCGTCCTTATAACATGCTCGAAAAATGATGACTGCCTCTTTCTTATATTGATGATAAACTTTCTCAGTCTGGATCTCATTCAGCACCTCAAAATACGTTAACTTATAATATGAATATTATTTAATATATTAGAAAAAATATAAATAAACATAAAATATATTTGTTGAGTTTATAGATACCTATTAAACAAACCCGGTGGCAGTGTGACGACAAAAGGAGAAATATTTGTAAAAAGCTTTTTATGAAAAACAATTATTGTTCTGTTTCCAAATGAGGACGCTTTTGTGAAAGCCATGCTTTTGTAGTGACAATGTTGACAGTTGAGTTTTTCAATGTGCGGTCATGGTCAATAAACAGTGTCTGCTGCGAACATTTTTGTCAACGACCCATCCCGCTTACAAAAACGTAAACAGCAGAAGCAATACTATTCGGCCATATCATATATTAGTTAATGTTATTTGGCAAATAAATATATTTACAGCCTTCGGTAAAAACTTGTGACTTAAATAAAAAATCCGTACCAGAATATTTAACTATTCGTAATTATCTTTTTTGCCCAGGGTCAAACTTGGCCAAAGTATTTAATTAAGTAAAGTAAAGTACTTAAAAAGTTTCAGATTAGTAAATTAAAATTCACTTAATTTAGTTACTTTTGCTGTTAATTCCCATCTACAATTTCCCATGCATACAATTACATACGAAATTTGGAGCTTATAATTAGAAAATAGTTGTTTTCCAAAATGTTTCCATAGAGCTTAATTATATTATATACGATTTTGTGGGTAAAGACTAAGATGTGCAGGGCTGTGGTTTAGTTTTTATTATTCATCATTATGATTATCCATTCATATTCGCGTCAATATGTATGCGATTCACCACTGCGACTAACCTTGCAGCAAACCTGTTTCTAAGTTTTCTGTGCTAATATTTATTACTTTTGTAATCCATTTATTTTCCATAGTAGGGTTGCTAGTCTCATGCACAATTCCTCCTAGTCTGCAGAGCTTCTGCACTGCCACCTTCCTACGTAATGAAAAAGCTGGAGCACACGTAGTTATTCATAAAAATGCAGTGATGATAGGCCAACCAATCAGTCATAAATAATGGTTTTGAATTTTTCCTCCCATAATAGTGAACTATGAAATCCACATATTGATTTCATTATCCATGTAAACCATTCACAACAGAATAATGTATTTTAATATTGATTGACCATATTTATTCAACATCTATGCAGAACACATAATCAGAAATGTTAGGAATGACAAAAGCCACAAATCTTTTGACCCATTTGCAGCTGGTGAAAAAATGATCCCAGAATTAAGAGACACAGATGACACGGTTCTCTCAAATAGTGTCAAGGAGTTGGAACAGCTAATTCAGTCCGTTAAAAAACACAGCAAAGATCAGAACCTTTTTTCCGAATACAAATAAAACTAAAATAATGTCCACCAACAAAACACGATTTCAAGCAAAAAATACCATAAATAATGAAGACATTGAGAATGCCACATACTTTGAATATCTTCTTTCCCCATCCTCTTTGGGTTTATATATGATTTATGAATATACTGCATGTATCACTTTCTCGCAGGCTTGACTCCCATCAGAACATGAATCATATGAGATTAGCATCAGCATTTTCTTGGAGATCAGTACATTGTATAAGGAAAGACATATTTGCAGTTTCTACTGCTTCCAGCTGGAATAATGACATCGTGAATAAATATACCAGAGTACCTTATGTTTATAATAGAAGATCTATTTTCACAGACAAGTTAACAGCTCTGGATAGACCATACATACCTCGACGATCACTTATTTATGTTCCTGGTCATGATGCAAAGAAATTACAGAAAATTTCAAGCATGAAAGGGGACTGTGCAATCTTGGAGTGTGAAGATGGAGTAGCTGTTAATATGAAGGTCAGCATTTGTGTCTGTGTTTGGTAAATTTTATATATTTTTTTAATAATGGTAAGTACCTCTGAAGTTAGAAAAGGCAGGCCTGTATGGCGGGGGACACTAATAATAAGGAAAGCAGGTCTTCATGCAAAAATCAGTCAGAAGTTCCATACCAAGGCGCTCTTACTACGCCTGAATTTATAGCAAGAGAACTTAGAAGAAGAACAACAACAATGGTAAGTTACTAAAATTTTAAGTCATGTGGTAAAATAATGTATTATGGCAGCAAGTTGCAAACATTTGTTTTAATATCTAGGTCGGGCGAGGCAGTAGCTATTATATGTAAATAAAAATGTCTTAAAGCCGAAGGATTGACTTCATTGCACCAGGTTTTACCCCATGTGGCTCAGTTCCTCTCTGCAGAAATTGTGCGCCACCTGCAGAGAGTATTTGCATAAAACACAAACTCAATAGTTTCCGCAACAATCCTACAGGTCTCTGGAAAAAATGCACATCTGAACAGAACGGCCTGGTCCGGATTCGAATATACGACCTTCGGAACATAAGGCCAGGGCTTAACCACAGAGATCCCCTTTAATAAGGTTTTGATTATTGTATCATGTCACTTTATGTGTCCAAAACATTTTATTTGTTTCATTATGTACAAATATTCAAATTCATTACAATTGAATATGTGCTGTTCTATTTACCAGGCCCAAGCAAGAAAAAATATTCGAGAAGCATTAGACTACATAGAGGCTGACAATTTTGATCTTGCATTAAGAGTAAACTCCAGAACTAGTGGCCTGATGGAGGCTGATCTGGCAGCTATTATTGGGGATGACCTTGGTACTCCTGCAGATGTAACTCGATTGCCAAGAACAATTTTGCTTCCTAAAGTTGATACTGTGGATGATATCATTATTGTGAGCTCTATTTGTTGTATTTGTTACGGTTATGCAGAAGACTAGAGGAGTAAACCTTGACCACAAATCTGGAGGAAGGGACCTTAAAGCAGTTGATGGTTATGTGTATTCCATCTTCTGATGTTCCCTGCTTGATTCCAAACATATGGACTTTGTCTTTCCTTTGGGATTAAAAAGTAGTGTGGATAGAGATTTGTGTAAAATAGGCACGGTACATTCCCCATATCAGCTGCCCAGGCTAGACATAAATAGAGAGGACTTGCTTTCAGTTTGAACTCAGATTTAGGGATAACTGAAAGGCAAGAGAGACAAGCGCAAACTCAGAAGTTGTCACAGTAAAAACACTTGCCAATTGATCGTCTGTAAAGATGTAAAAGGCCATATACATATATATTTGTTGAATATTTTTTTAAGGACGTTGA
This sequence comes from Arion vulgaris, assembly GCA_020796225.1. Lineage (NCBI taxonomy): Eukaryota > Metazoa > Mollusca > Gastropoda > Stylommatophora > Arionidae > Arion > Arion vulgaris. The sequence continues at coordinate 48,210,224 of CM036755.1, read as the reverse complement.
ATAGTTCATCATCGTAGTATACCCTCAGGGAGTATGGGTTGCAAATGATCTGATATGCTATATGATTGTAATCAAGTCAAATATACTTTTTGAGTGGTCCAATGTCTATTGAAGTTTCCAACCTCCAGAGACTCACGTGGATCTACTGTCCTAGGCATGCAAGTGTTTGCGAAAACTAGAGAGTGGACAGGCTTGCATCGATTGTTGTAGAGTTTAGGATGGATAAGGGGGCTGTTCTTCAGTCTCTTGGTGACCTACTGTTGGACGAGGGCACTCAAATTCATTTTGAATCAATCCAGTGATTTAAGGAGTTTGGAATTACACATTGTACAAGTAGAGTTGGATGCTTGAGGGATGCCGATAGTAAGGAAAGCTTGTCTTCACGCAAAAATCAGCCAGAAGTGCATCCCAGGTGCCCTGACTACACCTGAGTTCATAGTGGCGAACTAAGAAGAAGAACATATCGTCAGTGTCATGAGAGAATCAGATTTAAAAAAATGATTTTGAACATATTTGTGCATCTCTGGCAGGCATGTCTGAAGGAGATGAGAGTAAAATTGGGTGCTGCCAGTCATGAACACTTTGTTAAGGAAACAGAACCTTTCATTAATCAACATAAAACTGGTGTAATAAGTCATTTTATGCTGATGAGGGTACTAGAGAAGAGATTAAAGCAGCTAATAGCTGTCCATCACATGCGATGATGACAACAGCCTCAGATGTGTGTTGTCGCACATCTCTGGTGTGTGGGAAAGATGACTGTAGAACCCAATCCTGGAACATAATTCCTTACCACAGATGGAGCATACATGATCAAGGTTGGACACATGGGTGTTATGTGTTTTTCTGCACCGCTCATTTTCTCTGCGCCTCAGAGGTACTATGATTCTCAGCTATGCGAATTCCTCTTGTGTTGTTGCAGCATCACATTTGGCACTCTTGCGCAAGGAATTCCCAGCCTGTGGTGTCTATATCAAAGCATTTTAAATATACTATGAAGCATCTATGGACCTGTCTGTGAGTGCTGTGATGATGATTCTTGCTAATCACTAATCGGTAGTTAAAGTAAAGTAACCCTTTTTCATACCTCAAGGTAATATGGTCGGCACACGATGGGTGATGTTGTTAACATCACACCGGCCGTCTTTACTTCCCAGTGATTTTCCTGGTACTAACTTGAGGCTGGGTAGACCTAAGAACCGATACAGCCTGAAAAATATTCCACAACACTGTTGAATTGAACCCGGACCACTAGCCTAAGAAGCAAGTTCACCAACATCTACGCTACTGTGGCTCTTTCGAATCAGAAGAGATTAATGTTAAATTTTAATAAATTGTTAATTTTGCTGAAATTTCTTCAGTTCTCAGAAAAACTACAGTTTGTGAAACTAGGCAGAGAGTACAGACCTTACCTTCTGACTTATGTAGAAAGTGCCCAGGGATTGATAAACCTTAATGATGTGTTGAAGAAGGCTAGTGATTTGACCAAAGATGGAATCTTCCAACTGGATGGGGTCATATTTGGTTTTGATGACTTTATTGCTGACATAGGTGAGAATGCATTAGAGTATCTTCTACTTCTTCGAGCGCTCCATATTGACCATTTGTTAAACCACTCTTTGTGATTTGTATGTGATCTGAGCCTAAGAGCGATTGTACGTTTGCCAGTTTATTTGTACGATTTCTGTGATGCTTTTTATTTACTAGGGTGGCTGTCCAATGCCTCTATCTTAGTTGCTGGTGTCTTTAGTTGCCACACACTGATAGACATACTGAGGGGGAGATCAGGGCACAAATGGACTAATTGGACGAATGCAGAAGACCAGACACCCACATGTGGCTTTGAAATTGAATCTGGGCGGCAAGAGAAGTAGGAGGTGACCTATAGAGATGAACTGAAGAGAGGAGATGGGAAAGACCTGCAATGAACTAAACTAGTTTGCTCAAGACAGATCTGTTTGGAGGAAATTTGTTAATGCCTTATGCTTCAAGGAAGTTGAGAGAAGGTACAGTAGACAAGAAACAATGGAACAAGAAGTGGAAGAAGTGATACAGGATACACTTCTTGACTGGATTCATTTAGGCAACTATCTATCTGTTTGAATTTCTGATCATAAGAAACTGATCGCAGAAGAAATTTCACTGTCTAGTTCAGCTCAGTTTCAAAAGAAGTGCATGCTGTGCTTTTTCTATCTTGATTTTCTGTTACTTCTCATGTAGTAGTTGTTTATTAAATGCTCTTTCCACCCGTGTGATGCTGGAGCCTGCAAGGAAAGCAAATAATAGTACCACTGCGACCTACAAGGCAAGTCGTAAGAGGCGATTGAGGTAGGGTCCTAGGGAAGCTACCCTAGTAAATAAAAACATCGCAGAAATTGGATGTGCTGGCCTACTTGTAGGCGCATAACTTGCACAGCGTACAATCGCTCTTAGGCTCAGATGACATACAAATCACACAGAGTGGTTAACAAGTGGTCGATATAGAGCATTCGAAGAACAAGAAGAAAACGTTCTTTCTACATGACATACCATTCTAACCTGGATTCGCGCACCAGAGATTGGTGTTTTTTCACCTGTACAGTCAAACTTAAGGTATGTATTCTGATGCTGACACTTTAAAAAAGTTGAAAGGGGCTGAGCACTTATGTGAGCACCCTGAGTGTAGAGATGTAATTTATGTTGTTTTTAACTGCTGCTAATTGAAAGTTATCTTTTTTTATTCAGGAGCTGAGAGAACATCTGATGCCAAAGAGGTTATCTATGCACGACAGCAGATTGTTATGATTGCGAAGGCATACAGATTGCAAGCCATCGACTTGGTTTCTGTAGACATCCAAAGTATGTTTTATCTGTTCACCTTACGTTGAGGATGTATTTAATAAATATTTTTTATAAGGTTTGACCAAAATTAGTTTCTGTTACTGTGCCCTAGATTTACATGGGTAAAGCAGATAAGACAAGATGGATGCCCGAGTGGTTATCGGGGCCCAAATTGGGGTGTAAAGAATACAACCACTGTTACCTGCCACGCATGTCATAAGAGGCGAATAAGGAGGTTGGAGGTGGGGCTAGCTACCCCACACCGTAAAAACACTAGATGGATACAGAACGGAGAGCGAACCGAGTAAATGCTGGCTGAAACCGGACACACCGCCGAAGGATAAGCACCAGAGCTCCAAATGGTGCTGAAGATGGGACGTAAAACACACCATTGCTAGGGCTGCATGAATCAGATTTCCACATGAATAGAATTTATGGGGAGATTTGGTACATTGGTCTGGGCGGTGATCGCGCGAGAGAGAGAGACAAGATGGAGAAAAGAGCTAGATACCAAATTGGAATGTTGAAAAAGCTGGCAGGCACTAACTAGGGTACAAACAGCAACATTTTGAAAGGACTTTATAAAGGGATAGTCAGACTAGTACTCATCCAACTCGTGGTCGCAGAGAAACAGAAGGATATTTCTCCCATCAATCTTCTCAACTTCCCAGCAATTGATACTGTTGATGCAAGCCTATCCGCTCCCTTATTGCTGAGAACACCTGCATGTCAAGGACAGAAAATCCATGTAAGCCTATAATAATAATAATTTCTCTTATACCGTTATACGTTACATAAGGTCTGCAAGAAATTTCTCCATACCGCTATATCCTTGGTAACTCGCTCAATCTCCTCCATGGAACTGAGACCGATATTTCTTGCCTCTCTCAGCCAAGTTCGTTTCAGGGTCTCATTAGGTCCTCCTCTCTTTTTTGAACCCTTTGCATCCCACTTCAATGCCAGCTTTGATATTCGTTGATCATTTCTCCTCAAGGTGTGTCCAACATATATATCTCCATCTTCTCTTTCTTATAACAGTTGTCACTAGTGGATGACCAGACATTTCTATGATTTCATCACTTCTCCTGAATTTGTTCCATTTTATATTCATTATTTTTCTGACATCTATTTTCAAATGCATTCAACTTGCTTTCTATATCTTTAGTCATTTTCCAACTCTCACTAGCATATGTTAGGATTGATACAACATTTGAATTGAAAATTCGTAATTTAGTTTTAATACTATATAACTTATTTTATATATTCCATATTTTATTTAGACTTTTAAAAGCTGATGTTGCTTTGCCAATTCGTATCATAATTTCTTTTTAACATTTCCTGTGCAATCAAAATTGCTACCTAAATTTAGGTGAACTGCTCATGTAAGCCTATGGAGGTTGGAAACCTCAAGAAAAGAAGATGGAGATATGTTATATCATCAAGTTTTGAACAGATTTGAATATAAGCTGATGTCAAGTTTTGACCATACACTCATACCACATCATTTTGGATCATCTGAAGTATCGACCTTCTACTTCTTCTCTTGTTGTTCTTACGGTCAAATTTATCATTCTTTGTGTGATATATAATTGATCTTTGACAAGAACGGCTTTTTATTTTGTGCGATTATGCGCCCATGGTGACTAGGCCCACCCACCCGATTTCAGCCAGCTGTTTATTTACTAGGGTAGCTTGCCCTAGGAAGTATCGACCTAAAGTTGAACACAACAACAAACCCAATAAACATAGTCCTAGAGAGCCACCCAAGAGCAGCAGAAATGGCCTCAACCTCCATCCTGAAGCGGTTGTTCTGCATACCCTGTTCCACTCTGCAACCACTCTACCATGTACACTAGCTAGGAAACCCCAGCTGAACTCACTGTGAGACACAGGCCAATCGGTATATACATCATCATTGCTTGCACTATCTGCTGTCAGCTTCTTCTTTTGATCGCTATTTTGATGATTATACCGCGTCCTTATGATGAAATAGATTGTTTTATGTCGATCAACAGCATAAGTTTTATCCTACAATCATCATATTTAAGCATAAGATGCGTGATACTATGGTTTCTTGTGCACCTTCTGGCCTAGTATTGCTGACTTCAGCACCTTATCAGAGGGATACAGGGCTAATCCATTTTAATTCCATATTCAAGCTGGCAGGAACATGGCATGTCGAAAACGGTATGCAGGTCTTGTAGCAAGTCTGTTTTTCTCTTCTCCGTTCAGGGTGTTTTAAGAACTTTTCTGTAACATCTTGTTTGGGGGGTATGGTAGGAGTGTATGAGTGATAGTACCTCACTGCAAGAGGCGGTCACATCCTTTTAAGGGCTGTCTGCAGGTTGTCATTTTTCGGCTACGCATAGAGAGCAATAGGCTGAGCTATCATTTGTTTAACGAGTATAAAATTCCAAGTATAAAGTCCGTCCTGACATACGAACATGTGGCACCAGCATGATGACAGTGACACACATGATCAATCTCCATGTCAGTCCAAGACAAACTATATGGAGATGTACATGGACTCCGGTTGACAAATAACTACATTAGAAGTATACAAATCAATGTCTGAAATGTAAGAAGAATAATAAGGGCAGCCTGGAGCCTGTGTGGTCCCTCCTCTGCTTAGTTTAGACTTATCTTCTACTTCTTCCTCTTACCTCATATCTACCACTTGTTAACCACTCTGTGTGATTTGTATATGATCTGAGACTAAGAGCGGTTGTGCCAGTTATGCACAACCAATTTCTGCGATGCCTTTTATTTACTAGGGTAGATTCTCTAGGCCCCTATATCAGTCGCCTCTTATGACATGCTTTGTAGGTCGCAGTGGTATTATTCCTTGCTTCCCTTGTGGGCCTGACACCACACAGGTGAGTTTAGACAAGTTTTTTTTATATTTATAACACAGATCTTGAAGGCTTACGTGTGCAATCTGAGGAGGGAGCTAGGCTAGGCTACACAGGTAAACAAGTGATTCATCCTGCTCAACTACCTATTGTTCAGGCAGCCTTCACTCCAAGTAAGGCTCGGATCGAGTGGGCAACTGAACTGGTCAAGAACTTTAATGAACATCAGGACAAAGGAAAGGTAATTAGAAGTAGTTATCTAGTCTGGGGGGTCTATGTGGCTAAGCCTTTTCCTTGCGCTCCGAAGGTCTTGGGTTCAAATCCGGATAGTGCCGTTCTATTCACAAGTGTATTTTTTTCAGAGATCCCTAGGATTATTGCAGGAGCTATGGAGTTTGTGCTTTGTGCAACACTCTTGGCCGGTGGCATGCCGCTTCTGTGGAGAGGGGCCAAGCTATATGTGGTAAAAACCCGTTGCAATGAAGTCAATCCTTCAGCTTTAGACCTTTTAGTTATCTTGTGAGGGCAATCTCCCACAATTATTTATTTTCTCTTTTCAATGCAATGTTTCCATATAATGGTAAAGAATTTGAGAATGAAACTAGTTATACAAGATCTGAGAACTGTAGGAAATGTATACTATTCAGCAATCAGAGCGGTCAATGAAGTCTGTACACTCATATTTATATTATTGATTGATTATTAGATAGGTCCATCATCATTGCACTTCGGTGAGTAACCATGTGTGCTCCAATCTCTTTCTTACACAGGAAGATCTCAGTGGCAGTGCACAAACTCTATAGCACCGGCGAGGGTCACCAGTGTAATTTAGTAGAAGATGGTGAAAATATTTTGTAGGAATTTTATTTGTAAAAAGTTTTCTTATGAATTTTTGCCCAGGCAGTGGTTTCCAGCCTACTCTTCGCAATTTAAAACTGCCAAGGTTTCTTTTACGTGCTCAACTTGAATATAGGGCACACGTTTTACCATCCATCTGCAATAGGACTAGGAGCTCTCGCTGGAAAAATATTCCGATGGCTCCAAGGGAGCAAACCGAGTATCTTTAGAATGAGAGGCGAGCACCTAGCCTTTATGCCACAGAGACCCCTAACGTAGATCCATCTGGTCGAGGTTGGTCATCTTTTCTATGTATAATTTTGTGGTTTTCCTATTGAGGAGCCATAAAGAAACATCCAGAGACTGGTAAAAGTGGAGAACAATTGTTGAGGCCCCAGGCTCCAAGAGGAGAGTAGAGGAATAAGAACTCAAACCTATTGAACTGCCCGTGTGGTGCGGTGCCCACAAGGGGAGCAAAGAATAGTTACACTGCAACCTACAAGGCATGTCGTAAAAGGTGACTGAGGTAGGGGTCTAGGGAAGCTACCCCAGTAAATAAAAAACGTAGCAGAAATCAGATGTGCTGGCCTACTTGTAGGTGCATAACTGGTACAATGTACAATTGCTCTTAGGCTCAGATCACATACAAATCACAAAGAGTGGTTAACATGGATCATTCGAAGAAGAAGACCTATGGGTCTGCCTGGAGTGCTGTGATGTCAGTTCAGTAACCACTAACCAACCAATACTATGGAACAAGTTGCTATGCACATGTTGACAGCATTAGATTTACCACTGTTTTCTTATCAGTTATCAGAGAACTATCATCATAGCACTCCGGACATGTCCAAAGGTGCTCCATTCTCCACCTCAACACACCAGTTCAATGTTTTCTTATAAAATATTCATGTTTACATCTGAAAGTCTGCTCAGGGGAAGATAACCATTATAATATTGCTATTATTTTATTTTTAATTCTGTCAGGAGCCTTCACTTTCCGTGGACAGATGATTGATATGCCTGCGCTTCTTCAAGCCAAGAATATTCTCAGAATTGCAGGAAATGTGAACAAAACAAGCAGTGCATCTTGATATATACATATATTTTCTTTGTTATCCTAAGAGAACTATTTGATAAATATTACAAAAGTGAAATGTTTTGTAAAGACTTCTTGATTTTATACATTTCAAACTGATGATTTAATTTATGGTCTTTTTTGTGTTGTTTCATTTGGCCGCAATGAATATAGGTGTAGTCATGGAACATTATACAGTGCCTCTGACTGATTCTTGCATGAAGGCTTGGTGTCCTTATCACTAGTGTCCTTTGCCATTCAGACTAATCTTGCTCTGACGTAATTTAGATTTCCAAGTAATGGATCAGGGTTTCCTGTAGCCCAAAAGCATACTGAGTGTACATTGAGAATTTTGGGCCCAAACTGGCCTCAAACCATGACATTTCCAAGGCTCGGTGTCATGTCATGACAATGTCATGACACAGGGCATTCCCATGTGTGCTCAGTCCTCTGCTGCAGCAGCCATCTAAAAGTCCAATTGCTCACCAAATCCATGAGAAGTTGATTAGTATACCTTCTCTCTCTACCACGAAGATGACACTGTCTGGCATGTCCAAACTTAACTCCGAATTCTCGGACTCGTTCCAGTGTCTGAGACTCGCCCATATCACATAAGTGAGAGCGTACAGCATTTATGACATCGGCTCTGTCCATACTTCTGCCACTTAAATTGGGGCATTGTTTGCAAGAAAGTCAGCACGCTCCTGAGACAAAGAGGACAATGATGATGACAACTCTTTGGTGTCTATAAAACAGCTCAAGTATGTCTTCATCTTTGTGATCGCTATTTTGATGATTATACCGTCAGACGCGTTTTTATAATGAAGTCAACTGTTGTCTGTAGCTCATCTCTGGTGCCATGTAGTTTTGAATGCTGTGTTGTGTTGTAGGGCCAGCATCCCTTTCTAGAGAGGACATGCAGGAGACAGTTTTGCAAGACATGTTCTGTGGTTTGATCAGCTGTGCCACATGGACACAGACTGGAAGGAGACAATCGTAGCCTGTGTATGTGTTTGTTCAGTCTGTTATGATCTGTCCTTGTCTGTTGAGTGTGTGGTAGTCATCGTTAGATAGTTTAGGTTCTTTTCTAATGTCCAGGATATATTTTTTTTTCACAATATGTTATTTCGTTTTCTACTTGGTCACACTCTCCTCCCTTCTTTGCAAGCTTGTCTGCCTTGTTGTTACCTGGGATTCCACAGTGTGATGGTACCCACTGGAGTGTAACTCTCTTGTTGGCAGAAATCTTGCTGAGCTTTTTTCTCAGGGATGGAAGTTTGCTCATTAGCACAAGTATGTGAATGTTAGTCTTCTCTGAGCGAAGAAAGTGAACCTTCCAGAATGTGTACATCATCCAGGGACAAGCTTATCAGTAAATCAAAGTTGGTTGACTGTGGCTGTGTATTCTGTGGTTAGAAAAAAAAACACAATATTATTATTATTAAATTTTTCTACATTTGTTCTAATATTGATTGATTAATTGATTGATAGGACCATCATCATTGCACTTCGGTGAGTAACCATGCGTACTCCAATCTCTTTCTTTGTGTGCTCCAATCTCTTTCTTACACAGGAAGATCTCAGCGGCAGTGCACAAACTCTGTAGCACCAGCGAAGGTCCTCACGTCATTTTGAAGATGGGGAAAATATTTGAGAGAATTTAATTTGTAATTTTTTCTAATGAATCTTGCCCAGGCATGGGCTTTCCAGCCTGCTTGTCTCAATTTTGAACTGCCAATGGTTGTTTTACATGCTCAAATTGAACACGGGATCTATGTTTTATCGTCCGTCTCCGATAGGACTTGGAACTCGATCTCACCTACATTGAAATCAGGGATCTCTGGAAAAATATCCTGATGGCTCATGGAGGAGTGAACCGGTTACCTTTGGCATGAGAGGCGAGCGCCTAACCTCTGCCCTACAGACCCCACTTATAAACCACACTTGGTGATTTGTATGTGATTTATGCATAAGTATGTTGTGCATTACATTGATGGAGTGCTTAAGCAGTTTAAGTGGTTTGTCTTGCGATCTGAAGGTTCAAATCTAGGCAGCATTGATATGTTTATGAGTGCATACATTCTGTCATTTTAGACTGGGATTCTCTGATGTAGTCTGATGTCTCAGGATTTTAGCTCCATCATACATCAGAAGAAGACTGGATGTGAAACCAGTCATGCAATTCATAAAAGAACAACAGATTAAATGGTTTGGACACCTGACAAGAATGCCCTGGTATTGCCTACTACAGAGAGCCACACAGAAAAGTATAATGAGTAGAAAGCGAGAGAAAGACCACGCAAAATATGGAGGATGGCATCAAGAACAGCCTTATGAAAATTAATATCAGCTTACAAAGTGCCTTAAAACAAGCACACACAAGATCACTACGTTTCCCCCAACACTTTTATAAAGAAGTAAATGGTGGAAGAGAAGAAGCAGATACAGTTTCTTTAAAATGACTTTAGAATTTAGCATTTGAGAGTTTTCCTGAGATAAAACAGGTGATAGAATTTTGTCCTCTTTATATATTGTCATCACATAGCTTGTCCTAAGCAGAACTTTACCACTTTAACAGTCCTTCCAAATCTCTCTCATAGGTCAGATGCCCCGCTTCTGCAGCCGGCATGCTCAAATCATCAGTTACATTCTGAATCCATCTTATCCCCAGCCTTCCTCTTTGCCGGGATACCTCCTTCCATGATGCTCATCTCCAACCCATTGTGTCATTTTATATGTCAAAAATACTTCTATTTTCTCATTCTTATTTGTAGCATCAGCCAGTATTCTTTGATTATGAGTTCTTTCTGGATTGATCTATTTGTTCCCTTCTCTGTCCATGCTATATGTAAGACTCTTCTGTAACACTTATATTCAAAAGCACATATATGTTTGTCCACTGCCTTATTAAATGTCCATGCTTCACACCCATATGTTGCCTCCAAATGGTGCTGAAGATGTGATGAAACACATGTTCTTGGTATTGGCTGTTTATATATCACAATAAGAATGATTAAAATGGCCCAAAAGAACGATCAAGAAGCAGAGAAGATTTCTGCCCTTCAGGTGTATGTGAAAAATAAATATCTCTCTCTCTGCCTTTTTAACTCAGATTGAGACATAGGCCCTCAACCAACTCATGCCAAGTCTTCCTATCTCTAGCTATCTCCTGAAGCTCCCTCCAGCTCTTCTTTATACTGTTGATCTCTGCATCCAAATACCGTCTCCATTATTTCTCGGCCTCCCCTTCCTTCGTTGTCCCTGTTGGCTCCAGGAAAGGACCCTTCTTGTTATATTCCCCTCAGGGTGAAAAATAAATACTTACCACAAATTCCAGGTGTTTTTGTGCTTTAATTAAAGCAGCTTTGATCAGCTTTGATGCCATCTCATGAGCCTGCTTGTCATTCTCTTCTGATAATGTGGCTCCTTGAATTAGTTTCTTCCATAACGATCTGTTTAAAAATTGAAATAAACTTTTGTTACAGCAGATAGTTAGGGGATTGCCAGTAGTAGATTACACTCAGGATAAACAACTGATTGATTTATTGGACCATTATCATTGCACTTTGGTGAGTAACCATGTGTGCTCCGATCTCTTTCTTATACAGGAAGATCTCAGCGGCAGTACATGAACTCTGTAGCACAGGCGAGGGTCCCCGATATAATTTAGAAGATGGTGAAAATATTTAATTAATTAATTTTTAAATTCATTAGAAAGATTAAACAGCTGCTTTCCTCTACTGTTGCCATGCAGGCTGGTTTTATTCCCCCACACCGCCCACCTCCATGACCAACATCACATAACACTTTCTGTACCAGAATTCGAACCCACATCCTCAAGATTGATAGAGTAGTGTCTTAACTGTACATCCACCAGCTTCTTCTTCTTCTTTGCGTTCATTCTTTACAACCAATTTTAATCACTCTTTATGATATTTTTTATCTTTGCCAAGAATGTGTGTACGTTGCACATTGGTTTGGTAGGCCCCAAACGCATAGACTTCTACAAGTTTAGGACATGTGTATCCGATTTCAGCCAAACCTCCTTAGTCGCCTCTTATGACATGTGTGGCAGGTAACGGTGGTTCTAATATTTACATCCCAAATTTGGGCCCCAGTAACCACTCAGGCGCACCAGCTTCTCTAGCACATTCTGTTTAATGTGACAAGAATTTTTCAAGATAAGATATTGTTTATGAGACAATTCTTAGCTTGTGTGGATCTCTGTGGCGTAGAGGTTAGGTTCTCGTTTCAAAAATACTCGGTTTTGTTTCCCTCGCAGAGCCATCTGGATATTTTTCTAGAGATCCCTTATCTCAGTGTAGGTGTGATCGAGTTCCTAGTCATATCAGAGACGAACGATAAAAATGTATGTCCCGTGTTCAAGTTGTGCACATAAAAGATACCTTGGCAGTTCAAAAATAGAGAAGAGTAGGCTGGAAAATAGGAAAAGCGCTGCCCGGCAAAATTTGTTAGAAAGATAAAACATAAAATGCATACAAAATATTTTCATAATAAATATCTTCTAAATTACATCGGGGACCCTCGCCGGTGCTACAGAGTTAGTGCACTGCTGCTGAGATCTTCCTGTGTAAGAAAGAGATCAGAAGACACATGGTTACTCACCGAAGTGCAATGATGATGGTCCTATCAATCAATCTCAACTTTTGTAGAATGTCTGTAATTTCATAACCCATAATTTTAGTTAAAATTATTGACAATATAATAGACATAAAGACCACATATGACAACCGTAGAACACACATATTCAAAGTAATGCTTGCAAATTACTTACAACTGTTTCCACTGCAGAGCAAATATTTTCAATGTTGTCATTAACGACCATGATACACCATCAACAGTGCATGCCAGATTTCTGTTTGAATGCAACCAAATAATTGAGGTGTCAAAGTTGATTAATGTAAGAAATATAATTGTCAGTTTAGTCCAACATTAGGATTTGCCTGTCCTACACACCATAGGTGAATTAAGAACTGGGTGCAATGTACTCATGTTCTCAGCACAAACCACAAAGAGCTGTTAACTTGGCAGATAAGAACAAATACAAAGAAGAAGATAATCATCCTTTAATCATCAGTTGGTCTTGCAACAGCACATTGACAAGCGATGTATGTTTACAGTGACTGTTGCTACAGCAATTAGTGTGATTTTCCAGTGTAAGCAAGAGATCAGAGCATACATGGATATTTACCAAAGTGAAATGATGATGACAAACACGGGTACTGACAAAAGAACAAGAAAGAAAAATTACCACCTGTGAAATGAGATGCTTGAGGAAAGCAGTAAATAAAACAAGAAGAGACCATATAAGAAATGAGGAAATTAGAAGAACAGTCGGAGCAACACCTGCTATTAGATTCATTGAAAAACAGAGACTCAAATGGTTTGGCAACTTGGTGAGAATGAACCCAAATACACCAGTTGCAAGAGCATACAACCTGAAAATGGAATCATCAAGAGGAAGGGGCAGACCAAGAAAAGATGGATTGATGTAGTTACAAACATCATTATAAGGGAACATTGCAGTAAAACTATGTAGCAATGGCAAAACACGTAAAAACAAAGTACTGTAGTTTTACAAAATATAAAAACAATACATAGCAACGTTTTGACCAAAAGGCCTTTATCAAGTAAAGGATACAAGAGAGGTGACGTTTTGACCAAAGGCCTTTATGAAATAAAGGATACAAGAGAGTTGAAGAATTTTACTTCTCACACAACATGTAGAGACAAACAACAAGTTCCTAACAGCCCTAAAATAAAAATATGATGTCACAACACTCCGGGCAGACCCATTGAGGCTCAGTCTCCTCCAACAGATGTCAAAGGATATGCACACTGATGTTTCCTGTTGCTTGCTGGTTAAACATATTCTCTCTCTGCCCTTCAAGCATCCAGTTCTACTTGAATAACATGTTGTAATGATACAAGAGGAATACCCAAAAAAATGAATGGTAATGAACAATGTTGACAGACTTACTTATCCATCTGAGCTTCCTTAATGATGCTAACTTTTCTATCTATATACTGGATATGATCAAGAAGGCAGGCTGAGATCTCATCTGTCAAGGATAATAACAAATTAACAGTATATCAGTCATTTATCATTTACTATTTTAAAAAAGAATTTTTTGCACCATACAATATATTGAAGATTGCGGAGTTAGGCTGGTATTTTTTTTTTGATGGGTGATTTGGTCAACATTATGCCAGTTGTCTTTACTTCCAGGAATCCTGCAAATTTTCTAGCCAAGTACAATAGATAGTGTTTGTTTGTTGTTTGTTTGCGTACGTTCTTCTTGACCATTTTGATCATTCTTATTGTGATATATAAACAGTCTTTGCCAAGAACGTTAGAAACATTTTGATCATTTTTATTGTGATATATAAACAGTCTTTGCCAAGAACAATTAGAACGTTGCACCCCCATTAGGCTCCTACCAGTGTAGGACACGTGCATCCGAAACAGAAGTTTTCGTCCTAAGGAAATATTCGAGTCTGTCTTGTTGACAGTCAAACACTTTCCTTTCTGTTGCGTGTCCATTTTTCTTGAATGATCTGTTTAGCACTGTATATTTGAGCTTGGAGCTCCAACCAAAGAGCCTTTTGTACTTCAGTAGATAGTAAATAAAGTACTTTTAAAACCAAAAATCCTACATCATTGGAGCATCATAAGAAGGTGGAGGTGGATTGGGCATGTATGTTTTATGCCAGTAGGGACACTGACTAGGACATCTCAATGATGGACACTGGATATGAAAAGAAGGCCTGGGCGGCCAAAGGAAACATGGAGAAGATCTATTGAGAAAGAGCTTTAAGATTGTGACCTGATGTGGGAAATACTTAGTAGAAAGGCAAAGGAGCAACATTGCAAATCTTTTGTGGAAGCCTTATGTGTCAAACTGGACATGAAGAGGATATATAGATAAGAATCTCTCTTTTGCCTTTTAACCCGGATTGGGGCATAGGACCTCAACCAACTCATTACAAGTTGTCTTATCTCTAGCTATCTCCTGCAGCTCCCTCCAGCTCTTCTTTATATTGTTGATCTCTGCCTCCAAATCTCGTCTCCATGTATTTCTTGGCCTCCCTTCTTTTGCTGTCCCTGTGGATTCCAGGAAAGGACCCTTCTTGTTATATTCCCTTCAGGTTTTCACAAAGTGTGTCCTATCCAGCATCAGTGTCTGTTTTTAACCTCTTGGTCCACTAGAATCTGTCTTGTATATAGATAGAATATCATGTAATATATTGGTTACTGAATTGACATCACAGCACTCCGGACAGACCCATAGGTGCTCAGTCTCCACCACATGTCGAAGGGTATGCAAACTGATGGTTCCTGTGGTTCACTAGTTAAACACACTCACTAATCTCTCTGTCCCTCAAGCTCTACTTGTACAATGTGTATTTCCAAACCTTAAATCTCTGGGTTGATTCAATATTAATTTTAGTGTCCTCATCCAACAGTAGGTCACCAAAAGATCAAAGAGCATCCCCCTTATTCATCCTAAACTCCCCAACAATCAATGCGTTCAATGCAAGCCTGTCCGCTCTCTCATTAGTGACGCAAGGTTCTGGTAAAATAATAAAAGTCGAACACTTTATGCTTAAAATATTTCTTGAGCATTCTATTATCTAATCCTGTTTTTGTCTTTCGGTGTCAGGTTGAAAAAAGAGACACCTGGGATGAGCCTGCTTATGTGCTTTGTACAAGATGGAATTTAGTGCCTTGGATATTCCATTGATCCATTGTTTACCTGGTCATTCTTTGGGTCTGTTCCCGTTGTATCTGAGTGCTAGTGCTCTTTGTGGGAGACTGTCTTGTGGTAGCCTTCATGCGTGTCCGGACCCTTTGTTTCTTTATATATTGTAGCACCGGCATGGATCCCACTCTTCTTCTTCTCTCTCTCTCTCTCTCTCATGATCACCCTTAGACTGATGTACCAGATTTCCCCATAAACCTCATTCATGTGGAAATCTGATTCATGCAACCTTAGCATGGGTGACTCTTCTTCTGATTTCATTGTTTCTGATTTTATCACTTCTTGTAACATTTAGAATTATCGTAAACACTCTCTGTCGTTTGGATTCTATTTTCCTTATTTGTTGTCAGTGTCTAGATCTGACAGCACAGAGTTGGTAAGAAAACTGTGTTGAACATTGCTATCTTGGTGCCCATCATTACTTGCTTGTTTTTCAATATTGGTAACATTTGTCTAATAATCTGGTTTACTTTATTGGCGAAACATGTAATAACAAAGTACTGTAGTTCTACAAAATAAAAATAATAACAGAACACAGCAACGTTTCGACCAAAAGGCCTTTATCAAGCAAATGATACAACAGGAGTGATGAATTTCACAGCATACTACATATAGACTACAACAGGAACATCCCAACGGTATTAAAATCATCTTTACTTTATGACATCTGTGTTGTATTTCCGCTGTAATTCTTCCATTAGATGAGATCATGCTGCCTAAATATTTAATTAAATTATCTGGTTTGTTTTAGATGAAAGAGAGAGTCGTCCGTGTGGTGCCGGGGCCTGCAAGAGAAGCAAAGAATAGTACCACTGTGACCTACAAGGCATGTCGTAAGAGGTGACTGATGTAGATCCTAGGGAAGCTACCCTAGTAAATAAAAGCGTCACAGAAATCAGATGTGCTAGCCTACTTGTAGGTGCATAACTGGCACAATGTACAATCATTCTTAGACTCAGATCACATACAAATCACAAAGAGTGGTTAACAAGTGGTCGATATGGAGCATTCAAAGAAGAAGAAGACTCACCCAAAGTGAATATATATGAATTGTTGATGTTGCTCTGCAGAGTAAATCCATAATTGATAAGTAGCTTGACATTATCGTGGGCCCCATAGCATATAAACACCTGTTCATGCTTCTTGTATGTGTCCAGTGTTACAATGTCGTAGCAGTTGGTTCTTGCATTGATTCCTGCAGACATCTAATGATATACAAAAGTAATAAAAATGTTGCAAGAAATATACTTGCGTACTTAGTCTCTAAAGCAAAACATCTGAGAAAATGTATATTCCCTGTGGCAACATGTGAATGTGAATTGTGGACCATAACACAAAACATTAAAGAACAAAATTGAAGTTTTTGAAACAAGGTGTTACAGAAAAGTTCTTAGAACATCCTGGACAGAAAAGAGAAAAACAAAGACATCCTACAAGACCTTCATACCAAGAAGCATTGGCTCATAAATAACATCATGACCCGGAAGATGAAATATTTTGGCCACGTTAAACATCATAGTGGTTTGGAGAGAACGATAATGGAAGACATGGTTCCTGGAGTCAGAGGCAGGGGACGCACAAGATGAAGATGGCAGCAGGACGTCAAAGAAACCTTGAACATGACACTGGAAGAGGAGGGAGAACTTGCAAGAGACAAAGAGTTTTTCGGTCGGACTGTGATGAAAGTGACATTCCGCAAGGGACATGCTACTACTTGACTTGACTTAAGTCTCTGGGTGTGAAGCATGGACACTTTACAATGCAGTGGAAAAACATGTGTGCATCTGAAAATAAGTGTTACAAGAGTCCTCCCTGTATCATGAATAGAGAAGAGAACAAATAGATCTATTCAGAAAGAACACACAATAAAAGAAAACTGGCTGATGCTACAAATAAGAATGAGAAAAGTGAAGTATTTTGTTTTTATTCTTCTTCTTCTAACGCTCCATACTGACCACTTGTTACACCACTCTTTGTGATTTGTATTTGATCTGAGCCTAAAAGCGATTGTATGTTGTGCCAGGTATGCACCTACAAGTAGGCCAGTACATCCGATTTATGCGATGCTTTTTATTTACTAGGGTAGCTTCCTAGGCCCCTACCTCAGTTGCCTCTTACGACATGCCTTGTAGGTTGTAGTGTTACTAGTTTTCTCCCTTGCGAGCCCGGCAACACACAGGCGACTTCCAGATCAAGATCAAAGTCCTTCTCAGGACTCCACACACAAACCAGAATACCTTACTCAACAGTCCTTTATTAGGATGAGTCCCAGGCCATCATCATCAGGTGCTGTGCCGGTTGGCGTAGGTGATCATGGATCTCCACAAGATAAAAGGCCATTACGCTCTAATATAACCAAAACGACACCCTCTTAGGCTTAAAGAGGCTTGCCTCTGCCACATAGAGGCTTAATCCCCCACGTAACAAACAAATAAATGATGCTTAAGGAAAGAAGAAAATAAGAAAGCTTAACACATGAAGTCGACGTAACACTTAACTTTGTACCTTTGAAGAATCAAGGTGATTCAAAAGATCCAAAAATGGAGCAAGTGCTAAATGACTCTCTTCAGGATCAAGAATCAATATTGGATGAGGAAATGTTTGGAAGTAAACAGACCGGGTGTTGACAGTTGACCACGCCCATTTGATATCTGACTCGTTGCACATGCGATCAAATGAGGATAGACTATTCTGGAAAATTGTCTTAATGATGTCAAAGGCCTTGTTGAACCTGAAAGACAATGTAATGTCCAGGATAAAATTCAATGGCAAAACACATAAAAACAAAGTACTGTAGTTTTACAAAAACAATAATGATTCTTCTTTTTCTGCGATCAACTTTTACTATGCGACTACTCCGGTATGTGTCATAAACAGAAGAAAAAAGAAGATAAACAATACAAATTTTCAAAAACTACAGTAGTTTACTTTTATGTGTTTCGCCATTGCTACATAGTTTTACTGCAGTCTTCCCTTATATCAAGGATAAATTACAGATATATGTCTTGTTGTTTCTGCGCATTCTTATCAAGCAAGATTTAATCTTCTTCTTCGAATGCTCATATCAATCACTTGTTAACCCTCATTGTGATTTGTATGTGATCCAAACCTAAGAGCAAGGCGTTGAATAATATGCGCACAAGTAGGCACATACGATTCTGCTATGCTTTTTTTACTAGGTAGCTTCCTAGGCACCTACCTCAGTTGCCTCTTTCTACATGCCTCGCAGTGTTACTATTACTTGCTCCCCTTGAGGGCCCCGGCAACACACAGGTGGGAGATCAAATCAAAGCTCTTGCTATTGATGTGGATTGGTTTAACTGAAAGTACTCCTTGTGTCTACACTTCACAATCCTGTTTTGCCTCACAGTGATAGGATAAGAAAAGATTTCTAGAACAGGCTTTCTCTTCTTCTTCTTTGCGTTCGTTCTTTATGACCAATTTTAATCACTCTTTGTGATATGTTTGATCTTTGCCAAGAACGTGTATACATTGCACATTGGTTTGGTAGGCCCCTAAACGCATAGACTTCTACACGCATAGACTTCTACACGTTTAGGACCCGTGCATCTGATTTCAGCCAAACATCCTTAGTCGCCTCTTACGACATGCATGGCAGGTAACAGTGGTTCTATTCTTTACATCCCAAATTTGGGCCCGGTAACCACTCAGGCAGAACAGGCTTTTATTTGCGCTTCATAAATAGTGGTTTTCATCACCTCTGACAACCATCTTTTGAGTGGACGGCCTTTGGCTTTGTATCCATTGTATTGGAGTAGCTGAGTCTGTTGGTAATCTGTTTATGTGGCCGAACCATTTAATTTGTCGTTTCTTGATGAAGTTCAGTACTGATATTGTACCCACTTTTTCCTGATGCCTTCATTTCTAAACCAGTCTCTTCTTGATATGCCATGCATTCTGCATAGACATTTCTATCATTTGTTGTCAGCGTCCAGGTTTGGCACTGATAGCATAATGTGGGGAGAAGAATTGTGTTGTACAATGCTCTTTTAGAGTTTATGGTGACATGTTTACATGTCAAAATTAGCGCCATTTGTCCTATTATTTGATGTGCTTTGTTGCATCCATGTTGCGTTCTAAGATAACATGTAACAAATAAATAATATCTAACTATTCAGAGGCTAGAACTGGTTTGCTATCAACTCTGCCTGTCTGTCTTGCGGCTGCACAGACACAAAATTGATTGCAAATATTTTTTTTTTGGATCCAGAAGCACTCGAGCTTTCAGCTCTGGCTCGGTGCCATGAACATCGTAACCCTTCGGTTTGGTGCCACGAACACCATAAATCTGGAGAACCTGTGGCTTCTGCCAGCCACAGAATTGAACCACACTCACAGGGCTTGTCGCCGTCGTTCAGCGCATTACGAACCGCTGGGCAGGCGGGCATTGTAAATAGTTAAGGATAGTAAAGATAGTGAAGTTTCTGATTCCGAGCAAACTGAACTAGAGGTAGAAGTTGTCATACCATGTGCTATATTGGGGAATACAGTGTTACGTCCATTATTTTTTTTTTAACCAATGACACACAACAGATGATGTAGACATCACGTCAATAGCCATCACTTCCTAATGTTTCATAATGGTGGCTCCAACTAATTTTTGCACAAAGGCTCGCTTTCTTTATCACCAGTGCCCATTCTCATTCAGGCAAACCTTTCTCCGACTTCAGAGGTGCTTGTAATTTAGATCTTAAAGTAAAAGATCTCACCTTGCTTGAATTACATTGAGAAATAAAGAATGAAGTGGTTTGGCCACTTAATAAGGATGTAACCAAACTTGACAGTATACAGAGTCTACAACAGAACATCAGGAAGGAAGGCGAGAGGAAAACCACAAAAAATATTTAGATGGCATAGCAGAATCCTGTCAAAGAGCAAATATAACAATCACTCAAGCCACAAGAGCAGCGCAAGACAAAACATAAAACCACGCAACTGGGCAACAACCCGGTAGCAGTGCGATGACAAAAAAAAGAAGTAAAAGATCAGGGTCTCCTATAGTTCTTTCTTTCTCACGATCGTTCTTTTTGGATATTTTGATTATTCTTATTGTTATATATAAACAGCCTTTGCCAAGAACGTATTTTTACGTCACATCATTCAGCGTCATTTGGAATTCTGGTGCTTATCCTTCGGCAACGTATCCGGTTTCAGCCAACGTATACTGGGTTCGCTCTCCGTCAGCCTTTGGCTGTCCCCAGCCGACCTACAAAGCAGCAGGTTTCCTATAGTTCAACCGCATATCACATACACAGCAAGAATTTTGTGGGTGGCCAAACTGGACAACCCTGGAATTTCCACGGCACACGGTCACTAGCACATAGTGGTATCAACTTCACAGATAGTAAATAATAGAGAGAGATCTCTGTTGCTAAGTGGTTATGCCTTTGCCTTGCATTTTGAAGGTCGTGGGTTTGAATCCAGACCTTTACAACCAAATTTTTAATTGGCACAACTAGTCTGTGCCACTTCAGAAAGGCGGACATGATGGCAGAGCACCTACTGCAAGACTGCCCACTGCTAGCAGACCTGAGAAATGAAACCTGGCCGGAAAATACTGAGCTAAATGAGAAGCTGTAAGGAGGGACATAGTCTCTAAAAAGAACAGCAGAATTTATGGGGAAGTCTGGTACATCAGTCTAAGCGGTGATTGTGAGAGAGAGAGAGAGAATCCGGACCATGCCGTTCTGTTCATGAGTACATTTTTTCAGAGACTCCTAGGATTGTTGCTGGAGCTACAGAGTTCATGCTTTGTGCAATACTTTCGGCAGATGGTGTGCCATTTCTGCGGAGAGAGAGATTGAGCTATATGAAGTAAAACCCAGTGCAAGTAAGTCAATCCTTCATCTTGAGTCCATTTAATTAATAGGAAGACCAAGAAAAAGATCAATGGGCAATATCAAGACCACACTAAATAAACACGGATATAACACAACAAGGGCGACTCATCTGGCCCTAGAACACAAATTAAAGCTCCCACTCCCACACTTCATGGCAAGAGTGGACAACTAATTCCATCATGCACCTGGGGAAAGACAATAGTAAATAAGAATTATATAAAAAATATGCCCTACCTCTCTTCTGCTTGCACTGCTGAGCTTCTAGCATAAGGGGTCAATAAGTTCATTTCCTTCTTGGAAAAGTACAAGGGTGTGCTGTATGTCTGAGGCAATGTGTTTATATAAGGAAACCATGGTGACTTGTCGCCTTGATAGCGTTCTATCACCAAAAATATGGTCAGTAGCTGTTGTGGTGTCAACTGCTTGTTCTCCCTAAGAGCAAATAGAACTCACTTAAAAAACAGTTACTTTATAAGATCTAATATTCACTTCAGTAGTCGTTAAAACTGTCGTAACTGCTTGTAATACCGCTTTTTCGGCAGTGTTGGACAGGAGGGACATGAGCCTGTGGAATTTAATAGTCACATGGCTGGTGCAGTCGCTGCTAAACTGTTCAGGTTAGGATGTTTTCTTTATACCCTTGACAGAAAAAACTTCTCAGACTTACTGTGGGTTGAACCTGGGTCTCCGCATGGGAGCGCACTCTTATCCATTCGACCAGATGCTCCACTTCAGTAGTCTATCTATTGTCTATTCCCAGGTAGAAGATGTAGTTGGCTGTTCACTCTTGCCGTTAAGCGTAGGGATGGGAGCTTTAATTTGCGTTCTAGGGCTAGATGAGTCGCCTTGTTGTGTTATATCCGTGTTTATGTAGTGTAGTCTTGATATTGTCTATCCATCTTTTCTTGGTCTTCCCTAGCTCTAGTACCCGATCTCTTTTTATTGTATGCTGTTATTGATGGTTGGTTGTATTTCATTCTCATTAAATGTCCAAACCACTGCATTTGTTGTCTTTCGATGTATTCAGTGCATGAAGTTAAGCCCACTCTGCTTATGATGTCCTCATTTCGTAGTCTATCTTTCCTGGTGACTCCCATTGCTTTCCTCAAGCATTTCATTTCACACGTGGTGAGCTTTCTGTGGTGTGTTGCTGTTAAGAGACCAAGTTTGGGACTGGTAACAAAGTGTTGGTAGGAAAATACTTTTATCATCTGTCTTTTCACTTCCATCTTGATCTTTGGGTGTTGTAGTAATGGTGCCAGCTGGTAGGTCACTGCATTTGTTTTTGACACCTTGTCTCTATTTCTCTATCTAGTTTTCCGTCCTCTTTAAAAATGCTGCCTAAATATTTGAATTCAGAAACTTGCTTTACTCTGGTGTTATCTATTTGTATGTTTGCTTGGCTTGGTGTTCTGTTGATTTTCATGGTCTCAGTCTTTTGTTTGTTGATTTTGATGTTGTTCTTCCTATATGCTATTAGCAATGAATTCATGTGATGTTGTAGTTGATCTTCATCTTCATACATTAAACTTTGGTCGTCTGCAAAAAGTAATTCGTTGATTTGATTATTTAATTGGTCGTAGTGATCATTGTCTATGTCAATGTCTTTTTCGCACTGTACCTCTTTCACTATTCTGTCTACATATATGTTGAAGAGAAGAGGTGAGAACACACAACCCTGTCTTACTCCTGATTTTGTTTCAAATGAGTCTGTCATTCCGTCTGTTGTTCTTACCACACTGTGGCTATTTGTGTATATTGCTCTGATATTGTCTAGCAGTTGTCCCTTGATCCCAGTTTTCTAGTGTTTCCCATAGAATACTTCAGTAGTACAGATCTAATATTCACTTCAGTTGTAAGAAAGTAAAGGCACTTTTTTCATACCTTGAAGTATATTGGGTAATACAGTATTAGGCCTGTATTTTTTCATTGACTGTCGGCATGAGATGAGTGATGTGGTCAACATCACACTGGCCGCATTTACTTCCTAGTGCTTTTCCTGGTACCCAATTTACGATCTGAAAAACATTCTGTGTCTACTGTGGAATTGAACCCAGACCATGTGCCTAAGAAGTAAGTTCACTAACAACTACTTTACTGCGGCTCTCTTCCCTTCACTTTAGCAGTACAGGTCTAATACTCACTTCAGTAGTACAGCTCCAATATCACTATCAAAAACTGTTGAGGTAGTTATCAAGAACTGCAATGGTATTGAGATAATAGCTTCTCCTGGTCTGAAGTTCTTTGTAGCTCTCAAACCTCTTCCAGTATCTATCAAATAATGAAGCAAAGGGACACAATTATCAACACATTCAAAGGGATATAATTTAATAAAATTAAGCATTAGAAAGCAAGTCATATTAACCTTAAAACACATAATGTAGATATCTTGTACCTTCTATGTGTACACATAATGTACAAGAGATATCTTGTACTTCTTATATAAACACATAATGTAGATATCTTGTCTTCTATATAAAGCTTCCTTTTGGCTAAGATCATAGTGCAGTGTACAACATTTGATCGCGGACAGAAGGTGGGAGCATTCATAAAACAAAAAATGGCACAATCAAATACACTTAAACAAGCTCTATGCAGCTCTCATTCGAAAGGATGAGACACTGAGTTTACTTGTTCCACCATAATGGGTCCACTCATTGAGGCACTGCCGGTAGACTCCCCCTCCCAAAAATAATTCTTCTATATAAAGACATTTGTTATAAGAAAGTAAAGATGGATATGTTGGGCATACAATGAGAAGAAGTGATTAAAAAATGGAATTGTGTATCCAAAAAGTTTGAAAACCACTGATAGTCCTTTAAAAAACAGACCCTTAATATTTACCTTTGAAATAGACAGGTTCTAGACAATGCCAACAGCTCGACTTCCACTGGCTGTTACCAATGGTGGTTTTCATCCATTGCAGCAATATTACATATTCTGGCTGGTGTGTCTGTGAGATTCCTGTCAGTGTAAAGGGAATCTAAATAACACATGTTAAGATCCCAACATTAACTCTTAAAAGACCAAATGCAACGCTAAGGGGCATTTTATTTGTAAAGCTGTCAAGCCGCTGTAGTAAATGTATATTCCAGTCCACCTTTATTAATTTAACCTAAGGGCATTCATCATTTCCAGCTTGATCTGTGGACATAGTGGTTTAGATTTTAGTTTAATAAACTGTGATCAAATCGGCAAAAAAATGTAACTACTGATTTTTGTACACGCAATTTTGACTTGAAATAAGGGCATCATCTTCTGACATACAAACTGTAAAAAAATGTTATTTATTCATAAAAACTGATGAAGCTAACCTGGATTGGGTAATTATGGATATAGTATGAATAGAAATATGTGTTGTGGTTTGCATATGTATAGGTGAGAAGTCCGGCTGGGGTTTCTTGGCTAATGCGCATGGTAGGGTTGTTGCAGAGCAAAGTGGGGCATACAGGACAACTACTTCTAGTATGAGGATAGAGGTTGGGGCCGTTACTGCTGCCCTCCATTGGCTCTCTGGGACTTCATTTATTGGGGCCATTGTTGTACCTGACTCTCAGTCGATGCTTCACAAGATCCAGAAGGGCAGGTTTGGGTATGAGTGGATGTCGTCTATAGAAGTTTCTAACCTCCAGAGGCTTACGTGGATATACTGTCCTAGGCATGTGGGTGTTTACGGTAATGAGAGAGCGGACAGGCTTGCATCAACAGCATTGATTGTTTGGGAGTTGAAGATGGATAAGGGGGATGTTCTTCGGTCTCTTGCGACTGTCTGTTGGATGAGAACACTAAAATCGATGTTGAATCGATCAAGCGATTTAGGCAGTTTGGAGTTACCCGTTGTACAAGTTGAACTGGATGCCTGAGAGGCAGAGTGAGAGGTGTGTTTAATCAGCGAGCCATGGGAACCATCAGTATGCATACTCTTCGATATCTGTTGGGGAGACTGAGCATCTATGGGTCTGCCCGGAGTGCAATGATGTCAGTTTAGTAACCAATAACCAATAGGATATATTCCAATTGAGTGGTGACAACTGTGTTCTCATTTTACTATTTTATATACTTTTCTCTCTTACTAAACATTATTTTGCATTTCCTTTTTCTTATTCTGAAATAGTCACCAATGTAAATAAACAGAGTATTCAATTTTAAACATTTTGATATATGGTACATGTTCCATAAATACAAAATAACAGTTTTATAACAAAACTAGTAACAGCTGTCTGTATAAAAATGTATTATTTTTTTTAAATGGTGTGTAAAAACATGGTTTTTGCCCTGGTCCTCTAATAGTTAAAATTAATGTTGATCAAACCAAGGTTATGACAAAAACAAGAGATGAAAAGAAAACAAATATCTTCATCGCAAACCAACAACTGAGACAATTGAACGACTATTTGAGAAGCTCGATATCAGAAGATGGAAAAAAATTACCGAAATACAGCAAAGATGCAACAAAGCAAGTCAAATCATCAGCCAAATGACACCGACACTCTATTACAAGTAAAGTAAAAAATACTTTTATACCTCAAGTATATAGGGTAATATGGTGTTGGCTCTTATTTTTCATTGACCTTCGACACACTATGGGTGATATGGTCAACATTACGAGCCACCTTTACTTCCCAGTGCTTTTCCTGGTACCCAATTAAGGCTGGGTCGACCTGAGAGCTGTTACGGTCTGAAAAATATTCCACGCTTACTGTGGAATTGAACCCAGACTACTAGCCTAAGAAGCGAGTTCACTAACGACTACGCTACTGCGGCTCTCACTCTATAGCAAAAATGTCCTTTTTAATTGAACAAAGAAGAGGTATCTATGATAAGGTTTACTGTGTTCATTCTCTGCTACCATTTGTCTGTTGGTACATCAAGATCTTCTGGGATCCAGACATGCAACTAAAAACTAAAGTTAATTGTATATCCTTTACAGGACTTTGCGAATCAACCCCCAGCTTTTTAACGCTGTTTGTGATTTTTCTAGGCCTTATTACGTTCAGTAGTTTGCCATTGCTTTCTGAAACGGGTGGTGCCATCGTCCTTTTGTAAAAGTCCACGCAAAAAATTTGCAACCAAACTGTCCACAGCGTGATTCAAACTCAGAATGTCGTTCATACATCCCCTAAGCCACATACGCCACCATGCAAACAAAGGGCAAGCTAAAAGGATAGTCACATCCTGATAGAAATTGTCCACGAGTGCAATACTTCTTCTTCCTATTCTTCTTGCGTTCACCTGCTATGAAGTCAGGGCGCTGGTATGACACTTTTGACTGATTTTTGCATGAAGACCAGCTTTCCATGTTATCAGTGTCCCTGCCATACAGGTGTGCCTTCTCCAACTTAAAAGGTGTGTAAAGTACTGATTATCAGGGAGTATTTCATACTGAGTTTCATGAGTACTGAAGGTCGGTCATTTACAGAATCCCATTCAAAAGAATAAGCCAAATAGAGACAGCCAGTTGCATTGGCTATGACAGATCTCAGATGGACAGCGGAGGAGAAGAGGCCTAAACACATAAAGGAAGCATGGAGAACTGTGTAAAGGAAGTTAAAAGATTGTGGGCTGACATCAGAAACAATTAGTAGAAAAAGGGCAGAATGGCAACAATGGAAATCTCTTGTGAAAGCCATGTGTCAAACAAGACATGAAGAGAATATAGATAAATAGAAACTTGCAGATAGGCTGGGGACAGTCAAAGGCTAATGGAGAGCAAACCCAGTAAACGCTGGTTGCAATCGGACACATCGCCGCAGGACAAGCACTAGAGTTTCAAATGGTACTGAAGATTGTGACGTAAAATAAACGTTCTTGGCAAAGGTTGTTTATATATCACAATAAGAATGATAAAAATGGCGAAAAAAGAACAATCGAGAGAGAGAGAAATAGATAGAGACAGCCAATGTGATAGCATCTGCATCAAAGATGAAAATGAAACTAAGCAGAAATCACCATTACCACCATATGCCATGATGACTGTCATATTTCTCCATAAACTACTGTCTCCATTTGTTTTGGTCTCAATTATGTTGTTGACCCTTTCTCCAAGTCATGGTGTTAAAATGATCACAACCATCTGTTTCTTTATACTACTATCTTTTTTTTTATAACAATCTAGCCTATTGGCCCAGCATTTTATAAACTCCCACTTATTTTGAACAAAAAGTTCCAGTGTCAGATTACCTTGGCTTATTCTGTCTTTGTGATTGGATCTGCGCTGTCGTCCACATCGTCCTAATTTTCTCATTCCAAACTATCACCATTTGCTTTTTGTTACTATTAACATTCATTGAAGCAGAAAATGCCTGAAAAAATACAATATATTAAAGTAAACACAAGAAACTGCTTTTATATCATGATGAAAATGATTCAATTTATTAAGGAATATAGTATTAGGATTGTATTTTCCCATGATCAAAGGCACACAATGGGTGATGTGCTGAACATCATATCAGCTGCCTTCACTTCCAGTGATTTCTGGTATAGTATAGAGATGATCAAGATGGAAATAAAAAGTATTTTTCTACCAACACTTTCTTACCAGTGCCAAACTTGGTCTCTTACAACAACACTCCACAGAAATCTTACGTGTGAAATAAAATGCTTGAGGACGGCAGTGGGGGTCACTAGGAAAGAAAGACTAAGAAATGAGGACATCGGAAGCAGAGTGGGTATCACTTCATGCACCGAATACATTGAAAACAACAAATGCAATGGTTTGGACATTTAATGAAAATGGAATACAACCAACCACCAATAACAGCATACAATAACAAGAGAGCAAGTACTAGAGCCAAGGGAAGACCAAGAAAAAGATGGATAGACAATATCAAAACCACACTAAATAAACACAAATATAACACAATAAGGGCAACAACCATCTGACCCTGGAACGCAAATGAAAGCTCCCAACCCTATGCTTAACAGCAAGAGTGGACACACAATCCCATCATCCACCTGGGGAAAGACAATATACAAAAGTAGGTAGATTTCTAGTACTCAAATGAGGCTGTGTTGACCTGAGAACCCTTGCAGTTGGAAAAAAAACACCACTCCCGACTGGGGAATTTGATCTTGGAACCACTCGCCTATGAAGTGCTCTTCCTTCCTTCCTTTCGTTCGCTTGAAATATTGTCTATATAATCAATGTTGTCTCTTGTATGAACTTCACTGTCTTTTGTAGCTCACACAGAGGTCCGTGTAGTTTTCTGTCGAGTGAAGTGCTCTAACTACTATGCTATCATGGCTCAACACTATATTAAATACACATACACTTATTACAGTTTTCAGCTAAAAAAAACACCTCATGAAATTTGAATTTAACATGTCAATGGTAGTTACAATAATTATCATGTGTACAAAATTGTCACATCTAATGATCTATAAGTCTATAATTATTAATTTTGATATTTAGTTGTCTACTGTCCATTACTTCTTCTTCTTCTTTGCGTTCGTTCTTTACGACCAAGAACGTGAGCCACGAAGCATATCCTTTACAGGACGTAGCCATCAACCACAGAGTTGTTGATTTTCTAGGCACCACTTATACGTTCAGTAATTTGCCATTGCTTTCTGAATGGTGAGGTCTATTTTTACCATTCGTAAAAATCCCACTGAAATGAATTTGCTTTCAAACTACCTGCCAGATACTGTTTGAACCAGGTACTCTAGGGTTGTGATCAAGCTCACTACCGCTTAAGCTACAGACGCTCACCAAGTATTACTAGTTATTGATTATTGCACTTTTAATAACTTTTATACTACTAGTAACTACAACAATTTCAAAGCTGTTTTTGAACTTTAAAATTAATTTAATATAAGTTAGTTCTACAGCAGCATCAGAACATACAGTATCATCATCAAATAGCTTGTCCTGAGCAGAACTTTGCCACACAAACAGTCCTCCGTAATTTCTCTCTCTCATAGGCCAGATGTCCTACCTCTGCAACCGTCATGTTCAAACCATCAGTTACATCATGAATCCATCTTCTCCGTGGTCTTCCTCTTCTTCTCTTTGCCAGTATTCCTCCTTTCATGATGGTCTTCTCCAGCCCTTCCTGTCTTTTTATATGTCCAAAATATATACATTTTCTCTTTCTTATTTGTAGCATCAGCCAGTTTTCTTTGATTTTGAGTTCAGACAGTACTACTATACTATAAATACTATTATATATATCGTATTTCACTAATATCAGACTCACTTTCACTGAGAATCATCATGCAGTTTTAATTGTTTTAACTAATCTATTGAGCAGTTTTAAGATTATTTGAACCTATTTATTCTTCTGCTATATGTAGCTCATGTTCAAAAGTCCAAACAGAGAGATGAGTTAATCAACTTTATCGTTGATTTTCTTTATTTCTTGTTCCAGAATACAAATGTAAATTCGTTTCGCTTTGAACTAAATTTTAAGAAAATAAAGTATAAAAATGTATCTACGAAAACATCCGGGCAGAGGAATAGTCCAGCTTTAGCAATTTTCCCTTCATCGAATGCTATGTCAGCTGGCGTAGGCGACCATGGATCTTCACTGATAAGTTCGAATGTTCGCACTCTTCTATGCAATGAAGCCAGATTGCTCAGAACTTTCTCTCAGTTTCACTTTCCATTGATCTGACCGGTTGTCACAATGTGTTCCTTTCTATACGCCCGAAAAATAAGGACTGTCTCTTTCTTATATTGATTACAAGTTACATCATTGCCTCGGTCTCTTCCAGCACATCAAAACTGGTCATTTCAGCAGTCCGTGGGACTCTTAACATTCTCCTTAAAAACTACACATCGGTTGCTTCCATAGGTTTCGATATGTTTGTTTATTGTTAATGATTCACGTCCATGTGGCAGTGTGTATTGGATGTACTGAGTTCCGAGGGGTGCAACCAGAGAAGAGACGTAGACCCACATGGGGAAAAACTCAGGCCCAGAGATGAATTGCGCGTGGGCCCACATAAGGGCGTAACTCTGAGCCCTGAGGTGGGGGTCCAAACTGAGCTCCAAGAGGTACACACAGATAAGAGACGTGTGCCCACGTTGGGCTAAATTCGGAGCCCTGAAGTTAGGGCCCGAGTTAAGTTCCGTGTCCGGTCAGCCTGGAGAATGGGTGCACGGTGAGAAATAATAAACACGGTGGGCAGGCACCAAAGCAGAGCGAACACGCTTGCAACGGGGCGTGGCAAACGTAGGGTGAGCAGCCCACCAAAATGTGCAGAATAACTGGAAAGCCCAGCATAGGCTTGAATTCAGTGCGCTTTCCGCTCGCAAGGAACTACTACTGCCTTGTAGTGAGATTGGGGACAAAGGCTAGCGGAGCAAACCGTACACAAAACTGAACGGTAGGCAAACCAAGTAGTCAAAAAAGACAGGTAACCTGGGCAGATGACGCTCAACAACCCGGGAGGGATGGGGGTGGGGGAGGTAATCTAAGCGTCGCCACCCTAAAAGAAAATAGCAACCTGCTGACTTGTAGGTAGGCTGGGGCGTGGCCAACGTTACTAACTGGCCACAGCGCGGACGGCAATATTGCCATGTGACGTCACAGGCTGAGGCGGTGTATTCTCACAGACTAACTATTGACTGTTACTATTGGAAACGCTGATCTAGACAATACATCTTGCAGATGTTAGATCCTTGTTGTTGGATGCATGTATGTATTACAGAAGATGTTTTCTGATGAGTAGCTATAGTTGTTGCTCTCACATACTATTTTAGTTTAATTTTATACAGAATACTTAGATTAATTTTAAATATGATAACTATTGTACTTACATCAGCTTATGGTAGTCTCTCTTCAGTTATCCATGAATAAGTAAGCTACATGTTTGCACAACACCACATCTTGATTAGCACATAAACTAACATCACTTATCAGTAATCCACGAATTAGTCAGTCACAAATTTGCACATCACCACAGCTTGATTAGCACAGAAACTAAACAGTATTACATAAATATATTTATCTACTACTGAATTTTGCTACTTTCCTTTTTGTGAAGAAGCAGTTTGCTGAACATTGCATTGATCATTCCTTATTTTTCCTTAATTGTTGAGGAAAATGTTAGCAAATGTTGGAACCGCGGACAATAAAGTTTTTCTTTTTGAGCTCCGCAGACACATGCAGTACTGTCTAATGAGAATTTTATGTAGCTGGCAGTTACAATTTGTATGACAATCTCCTTCTGGTTTGTCGTGACCAAGAACTTATCTTCATAGTCAGATGATATCGGCTTTTGAACAACTATATATGATATGAAGCAGAGAACAGTGAGATCTTGTGATAGGCACTTCAGTCCACCCCTATCTATTAAATATGTGTAGTTAAATGAAACACCATTTTTATTACATTATGTCGAAGGAGATCAATAGTCTACATACCCACTTTTATTACATTATGTCGAAGGAGATCAATAGTCTACATACCAACTTTTATTATATTATGTCGAAGGAGATCAATACTCTACATACCAACTTTTATTACATTATGTTACGTTGGCCACGGCTGGGACAGCCAAGGTTGACGGAGAGCGAACCTAGTAAACGCTGTATTGGATAAGAGTATTGGAAGTACGTAGCACTGTACACTAAAACTGATGTTGAATCTATCTAGCGATTCAGTGAGTTTGGAATTACATATTGTAAAAATAGAACTGGGTGTCTAAGAGGCAGAGTGAGTAGTGTACCCAGTGAGCCACGGAAAACATGAGTAAGAATATCATTCGACATCTGTTGGGGTAGACCAAGCACAAATACATGGGTCCTGGAGTGCATGCCGTCGATTCAGTAACTCGTTACTGCCTGTAGTACTACTTTTTAGGACAAGAGGGACGAGAGCTTGGGGAATTTAATGGCCGCATGGTTAGTGCAGTCGCCGCGATACTATTCAGATTAGGATTTTTCTTTAATGCCCACAACAGAAAAAAATTCATTTTCCTTACCGTGGATTGAACACGGGCCAGGGAGCCGCGATCTAATCAATTCGATCAGACGTTCCACGTATTCGGCAACAAAAAACTAATATTATTGTTTTTTCCTTAACTTCAGGCGTGGTTTCATCTCGTTACGCATTATGTTGTTTCACAAGAATCTCTTGTTGTTTCTTTATGCTAACTATAGTTATTTATTATTATTTTAACTAGTTAGGGTTTTAAATCAGTGTCGTTTGTCCAAAATATTTGATTTGTCTATAATTGTCCTCTTTCGATAATTCCCTCTCAATTCCTAATTAATTATTTTTTAGAATTTCTTCCTCTTTCGCGAATCATGTGAACATAAAATCTGGGATCGCCTAGTAAAAAGTTACGTATTAGTAATGCGAGTTTCAGTTACTTTCTAGTAACAGTACTATCCCGTTACTTGTTCATCAAATACTCGTCGTTACTGAAGACATTTTACATATTTGGGTAGTAAAGTGTCAAACAACGGAGACACGATGAAAGAAATAAACTCTCGTATTGCTATAGCAGCTAGTGCCTTCACTAAATTAACGAATATCTGGCAATCTCAAGACCTTAGTATATGCACAAAGTTAAATTATTTAGTTCATGTGTGATTCCTGTACTGACCTACGGTTGTGAAGTTGGAAATCAACAAAGAAAATTGATAAGAAACTGGACAGCTTTGAGAATAAATGTCTCCGAAAATGATTAAAAGTAAAATGGAGTGATTTCGTTTCTAACAACACAGTGAGAGATAAACACACCAACAACCCATATCAAATATTATAAGGAAACGAAGGTGGAAATATTTAGGTCATGTTCTTAGATCAGACGAAAAGAGACTAAATCGACAAGTCCTTATATGGTCACCAGTTGGGAAAAGAAAACGTGAAAGACCAAAGACCACTCTTCGAAGAACCATCCAACAAGAAAGTAAACTATTGGGATGTAAAACCATACGAGATCTCCAACTGCTAGCAAAGAACCGCATCACATGGAGATCTAAAACCTCTGCCCTATGTGCCGCCTTTGGCACGAAAGGAACAAACTAACTAACTGAATACCAGTCACTTGGAATTACTGGTTATAACGTCCGCGTGGAGCCGGGACTCGCAAGGGGAGCAAAGAATAGTAACACTGCGACCTACAAAGCATGTCGTAAGAGGCGACTAATGTAGGCCCTAGGGATGCTACCCTAGTAAATAAAAATCAGCGCAGAAATCGGATGTGCTGGCCTACTTGTAGGCGCATAACTGGTACAGCGTACAATCGCTCTTAGGCTCAGATCACATACAAATCACACAGAGTGGTTGACAAGTGGTAGATATAGAGAGTTCAAAGAAAACGAACAATTTTTTCAGTTTTTAGTAGCACTCTCGTGAATACTATCTTTCAGCTTTTGCAATCTTGTTTTATTTTGTAACCATTCTATTGCTATCTAGTACTATCCTTTCTCCGTTTCACTTTAGAAAACGTTCAGCCTTCGAGTTCAGCTCTCATGTTGCTCCAATCTCTACATTCCCTTCCCAGAGTAATGATAACGCTGCGGACGTTGGCAATGCTACCATTTATGAATATTCATTCTTCCCCTTTCCGTAGTGCTGCTGTTGTCTAGTACCAGTTGCGAGCTGACCATATAGAATCTTTTTTGGGATTCTATCATCGCCCATACGGTACACGTGTCCCAGTCATCTCTGTCAAGTCGCCCGAGTGGTTACCGGGGTCCAAATTTGGGGTGTAAAGAATAGAACCACTGTTACCTGCCACGCATGTCGTAAGAGGCGACTAAGGAGGTTTGGTGAAATCGGATGCACATGTCCTAAACGTGCAGAACTCTATGCGTTTAGGGGCCTACCAAACCAATGTGTAACGTATACATGTTCTTGGCAATGTTCAAACATATCACAAAGAGTGATTAAAATTGGTCGTAAAGAACGAACGCAAAAGAAGAAGATCTCTGTCAAGTAAATGCGTATGAAAGTAAAAAAAAAAATACGGACAGTAAGATATATATCTCATCTTTACAATGGGAGTATCTCTAGTGCAGCCAAGAACTATATCCATGCCTTCATTTTGATTACGATCGAGTCGTTCACATTGTGATCGTGATATTGTGAGAATACCCGTTCTCAATCTACCACGGACATAACCAATTGATGAAACATAAGGATAAGCATGTGTGGCTACCATATCCTGGAGAACTGCAAAACTAAGCTTGCAACGTTGTATCATTTGGCCATAGCCATTCGTATGTGTCGATTCTTCTCCACCAATAATGGCTGACACATTCCGTTTCTGCGGACATCTTTTTTTTTAGTTTGTTCTCTAGACAGTTGTAGTCCCCTGCTGACGAGATCTGTCTTCCCGGGTTTGTCTGGAGTCGTCCTAGTCTAGGTGACTTCAGCCTTCTGTTGCCGGGCACACCAACCCAGGCTTTTATGCAGGGTGTGCTCCCTAGACGCTATAGTTTAATCTCATATACCTGGAGGAAAGTGTCATAGAAGTAGAAGACAAGAAAAAGGATATCCTTCTTAAGGGAGAGAGAGACTAAGTGCTATTTGTTCCCCTAGCTGGGGATGGGTTGGTTGCAGCCAGAGCATTTACCACTTGCCGGTTTGTTCTGCGCTGTCACCTCATGAGGCCTCATCCTGCTCCCCGCCTTTTGGTCTGGCCTTTCACCTTCAGTCTGTTCATCTTGGTTAGACCTGCCAGGAGTTAGACTCCAGCCGACATAGCCTGAAGGATCCTAAAAGCACACAAACCCCCCCAACGCCGATAAGGTAGGCTAATATGGATCGGCTGTATCGTTTCTTCAACATGATGTTTGAAAGATAGACTACGATCAAATGTTGTTCCAAGATAGCGCAACCTGTAACTACACAATAACCTGTCCATCAAAGGTGAATCCGGGTAGATCAGCCCCGACTATGAAATTATTCATAGAGCAACACAATATACACATCTTCTCAGAATTGATCTACGAGCAATCGTGACCTCCGATAACATAAGGCCGGCGAGCTCAGGTATAAAAAAACCCGCATGTGTGGTGCCGGGGCCCGCAAAGGAAGTAAAGAATAGTACCACTGCGACCTACAAGGCATGTTGTAAGAGGCGACTGATGTAGGACCTAGGAAAGCTACCATAGTAAATAAAAACCATTGCAGAAATCGGATGTGCTGGCCTACTTGTAGGCGCATAGCTGGCACAACGTACAATCGCTCTTAGACTCAGATCACATACAAATCACACAGAGTGGTTAACAAGTGATCGATATGGAGCGTTCGAAGAAGAAGAAGATAACAAGAAATTCATATTAAAAACAACACAACATACTAAATCAAGATTATATTCAGATAAAAGTTAAGTTAATACTAAGGATTATCAATATTATTAACATTTTTCATCAATAAATAACCATGACTCGTAGAATTGAGAATTGAAACAAGTTATGTTCTATCAAACATTATAAAATACCCATTAACAGGTTGTTTCCGTTTGAGCTAGATGTCTCTATGTTGCCAGCAGCAAAGATATGAATGAGTAAATGAAAGAACTGTACCTTTATCGTAGTAGCTAGTGGTTACTAAGTAAGTCGAAACTGGTATTTGAGTAACGGTTAGTTACCATTCGTCCATCAATTGACATGTATATGGAAATGTCGTATAGGCAAACATATAAATATAAACAAGATGTTATTCAAGTGGTCATCATTCACAGAATCACAATGCCCGATGTGAGCCTATTTATTACGCAGATAGCATTGTTGAAAATAACGAATTTCTTGTTATAGTGAGAGTATATTGTTTCATGAATTACTAAATATACTTACTAAACGAATTAATTGTCAATCATGTCCGTCAGTAGGTAGTGATCACGATCGCATCCTCAAATCAGAAATCACTGGCAGCAGTGACTTGACTAGTCATATTTGACTATATTCAACATACGATATTATTGATTGAATCACATTAAATGTGGGCAATGCATTGATTTGATTTCTTATTTGGTAATCAGTCAACACAGGTTGCAAACTCTGTATTTAAAGTGAGTAATATTAGTACACTAGTTACTACTAGTAGTAGCCGTAGCCTGAGGTCAGGAGGAGCCTACAAGTAGTCTGAGCTAAGTCCAAGAGGATACATCAGCCTAATCAAAGCACAGAGGACAGGGTAACGTAAGAAACAATTTACTTCAAAATTATTTGATGTTGAATATTTGCATAAATTTTAATACAAAGTTGAAAAATGTCATTCTTTATTTGCAAGATAAGACAGTATTTACATACTAATGTAACTACTACTAGAGTAACTATAGTACCAAAAAATAATTCATCATCAATAGCTTTTCCTGAAGAATTAGCCACCTTACAGTTAAGAACACCACAACAGTCCATGACCTTCTGTTGATCTCATACATTTAACCAGACTTTGCAAGTTGTCTGGCTAGAGTCTTGTCAGCTTTTTACATTATCATAATAAATAGTGATGTGCAAATCAGAATAATATAACCACTATCAATACCTGCTACTGTGTTTGGCATGAGTTGATTAGTCCTGATTTGAGCTTAAACAAATACGACACAAGATTACTACATAATATGAGAATATTAAAACAAGTTGTCTTTCTTCGCCTCAGAATAGGACACAATAGACTCCGCAGCTACACGTATACTTCTTCTTTGCGTTCGTTCTTTATGATCAATTTTAATCACTCTTTGTGACATGTTTGATCTTTGCCAAGAATGTGTATACGTTGCATATTGGTTTGGTAGGCCCCTAAATGCATAGAATTCTATACGTTTAGGACACATGCATCCGATTTCAGCCAAACCTCCTTAGTCGCCTCTTACGACATGCGTGATAACAATGGTTCTATTCTTTACACCCCAAATTTGGGCCCCAGTAACCACTCGGGAGACATAAGTAAAAAGTAAAGGAACCCTTTCATACCTCGTGGTATATAGGGCAATACAGTGTTAGGCCTGTATTTTCATTGACCGTCGGCACACGATGGGTGATGTGGTCAGCATCACGCCGGCCGCCATTACTTTCCCAGAGCATGTCTGGTACCCAGTTAAGGCTGGGTCGACCTGAGAGCCGCCGCGGTCGGGAAAAATTCCACGCGCACTGCGGGAGTTGAACCCAGACCACCAACCTTGAGAAGCAAGTTCACTAACAACTACGCTACCGCTGCTCTCACTCGGGCGACATACATGTATACAAAATTCAAGATTGGCAATTCAGCCATGTGTACATGTGAACAGGCACATCAGACTGCAGTGCACATACTTCAAGACTGCCCCAAATAGGATATAATGAGACAACTCACTGGCCTAATGAAACAACACTGGACAGAAAACTACACTGACCTCTGTGTGAGCGACAAAAGACTGAAGTTTATACAAGAGACAACGTTGAATATATAGATAATATTTCAAGCGAACGAAAGGAAGAACTTTTAAAAATTGCAAGATGCATTATCAATTCTAAACTAAAAAAAAATGAGTAACAGATATTGATGATGTAGCAAGTACCACATGACCATAAATATTGAATTTAGCAGATAGCAAAAGAAAATCTAATAAATATTTTAAAAGTGTTTACATGTTTTACCTTTTTCTTTATTCGTAGCCATCAAGCAGTAGTCAAGCTGCACAGTTGTTAGTTGCATCAGGACAAGCTCCAACTGGGTTCATAGGTTTTACAAATCAGCCAGCATTTGTTCCAGCCAGTGAAACATTTGACGATGCTGAGTCGGCAATAGATGATGATTTTAGATTTGTGTTACGTAAACTCTCAAAACGAGACTCAGTGACAAAAGTTAAGGTGAGTTAAAGTGTGTGTATGCAGACTCTCGAAATAAGACAGAGCGGGAACAAAAGTTTAGGAGAGAGTTAAACTGTCATTTTACTTTCTTTTGAAGTCACACTGCTACTCGGTTTTAGCCCAGTGTCATCACTTTGTTACTGTGTTGTAAGCCCAGTGTCGTCGCAATGCTACTGAATTGTAGCCCAAAGTTGTCACAATGCTACTTTAGCAGTGCACTTACTAATAGTTAATCATGCTTGAAGAAGGCTACGATTGATACTCTTCATGCCAGAATCTATTTCATTGGTTTTTAGAGCTATGTGCATTCATTTGTATTGTTCTTGTTTATTTAAATTAAACTAAATTGAGGTTTATGTTGTTTGCAAGAATTAACAAATATTTGTTCATCAATCATTTTTTCTTAGGCATTGCAAGAATTTATCACCTTGTGCAGTAGTAAAGATGAGGAGATCATTAAAGTCATGATTCCTTTCTGGCCTCGAGTCTACACTAAAGTGACTATTGTAAGTTGCTTATTTGTGAGTTTTATGTTTAGCTCTGTCAGCCTTGGGCTGTCCCACCTGCAAGGCAGCAGTTAAGTCAATGTCTGAAAATGGAAGAAGAAATTTAGTTTGCGCACCAGGCACCTACATAGACTAATAATAAGTCAGAAAGCTCTCTGCCAGTGGCAACAAGTTTAACAGACACTGGATCATGTCTTGCAAGGCTTTTTTCCTGGGGAGCTGAGAAGCAACATGTGACCACTTCAGTCAACCTGAAAGCTAAGCTTTGGTGAAACCTGACAGACTTCAAGCTGACTGTTCAGTTTTGGGGTCCCTAGTGGATTAAGCACATGATCAGAGATTGCTGAAGAAGAACGCCCATGTGGTGCTGGGGCCCGCAAGGAAAGCAAAGAATAGTACCTCTGCGACCTACAAGGCATGTCGTAAGAGGCAACTGATGTAGGACCTAGGAAAGCTACTCTAGTAAATAAAAAGCATTGCAGAAATTGGATGTGCTGGCCTACTTTAGGCGCATAACTGGCACAACATACAATTGCTCTTAGGCTCAGATCACACAAAGGGGTTAAGTGGTCGATATGGAGTGTTTGAAGAAGATGATGATGATGAAGAAGAAAAATATGAACTAATTATTAAATGTTTGATAAATCGATTAATTACAAAAATCAGTACCAGTCCTAAACGTGTAGAAGTCTGCGCTTAGGGGCCTACCAAACCAATGTGCAACGTATACACGTTCTTGGCAAAGATCAAACATATCACAAAGAGTGATTAAAATTGGTCGTAAGACGAACAAAGAAGATTAGGTTCTGCGCATAGATTTCTCTTAATAAATGTTTTTTCAAACTCCCAATGCAGGATGTTGATCATAAAGTTCGTGAGTTGAGCCAGAAAGCTTTAGCAACTTTAGCGGCCCGTACAGGTAAAGCTTTGGCACCGTACTTGAAAAGTATCATGGGTTCATGGATGGTCAGCATGTGTGACACCTACCCAACTGTAGCTTCTGCTGCAAATACTGCATTCGCTAACACATTTTCACTGGCAAAACAAACTGAAGCAATTCAATTCTGCAAGACTGAAATAGCTGAGGTAAACATGAAAAATACTTGTTTTTATTTAAAAAATATTTTTATACAATCGCCCACTTTGTGTCGGTGTTATTGTAATTAAGAAATTTTAAGTATTATATTCATTAGCAAAGGAATACTTGCAAAAAATATAAACCTCAATTCAATTTGATTGAAATAAACAAGATCAATACAAATGAAAGAACAACAGATTAAATGGTTTGGACATCTGACAAGAATGCCCTGGTATCATCTACCACAGAGAGCCACACTAAAAAGTATAATGAGTACATAACAAAAGGAAGACCATGCAAAAGATGAGGAGCTCTGGTGCATAAGACCGTGGCACTGTATCAAGAACAGTATTAATCAAATGAATAACAGCTTACAAAGGGCCTTAGAACAAGCACACACAAGATCACTATATCCCTTTCTCCTTCTCTCCACTTTTATAAAGAACTCATATTAGTTTATGTGTTCATTTATTCTCCACCATTAAAAATGATGTCTGCAAAAAATAATGAACATAAAATGGGACGCATTCAGACGGGATGAAATAGAGAAATGTCTGGTCAACCGATGGTAACAACTGTTATAAGAAGGAGAAGCTGGAGATATGTTGGGCGTACTTAGAGAAGAAATGATTAAAGAATACCAAATCAGGTATTGAAGTTGGAGGCAAAGGGTTCAAGAAAGAGCATGCCCTAGGGAAACCCTGAAACGAACATTGCTGAGAGAGGCAAGAAATATTGGGCTCAATTCCATGGATGAGATTTATTGAGTTGCCCAGGACAGTGAGAAACGGAGAATTCACTTGCAGGCCCAATATAACATATAACAGTACGAGAGGAATATATATAGAAACATGAAGATCTAGTTTCTGACTTGTTGAAATTTTGTTAGCCGAGATATTAACCGACCAAATTGTCTGATATAAAACAGATGCCTAACATGTAATACATCGTTTATTTTCAGTGTTTGCTGAACTACATTCTCCAGCAGAATGCTCGAACGCTAAGTGACCCTTTGTAAGTGCAAGTACTTGAAAGATTTATGATGAAATGAAATCATTAATATGTTCATTACATATACAGACATATCTAGTTTAGATTAGTCGTCGAATCATCACTGTACATCAAACTAATTAGTCCATTAGTGCTCTGATTTCCTCCTTAGTATGTCTCTCAGTTTAGTTTAGTCGCGGATCATCATCACTACACATCAAACCAATTAGTCCATTAGTGCTCCGGTCTCCTCCTCAAAATGTCTCTCACTTTAATTTTGTTTAGTCGTCGGATCATCATCACTGCACATCGTACTAATTAGTCCATTAGTGCTCCAATCTCCTCCTCAGTGTATCTCTCAGTTTAGTTTAGTCATCAGATCATCATCACTACACATCAAACTAATTAGTCCATACATGCTCCGATATCCTCCTCAATAAGGCAACTAACAATATCAGTTCTTTGTTGGTTTACTATTCTTCTTTGACTTCCAATATAATGCTCTTGTCTAGCTACACCACATTTGATTTGGTATACTTGTTAGGGTTGTAGATTCACCACTATTACTTGAATCATTCACACATCCTCTCTCCCTTAGGAATTCAGAATATCCGCCTGGTCCATTGCTCGCTCACTTTCTACAGCAGCCATACCTACAAGTGTATCGACACATTCATTCCCCCTTACACCTGCATGCCTGACACACAAATAAACCTGATTTTTGTCAGCCTAGACCTCTTCAGAGACTTCAATCATTGTCTTTGAGCCCAGTCTGTTTGAGACATAGCTGATTATCTATGTGTTATTTAATAGTGAGCTCGATCACCACTCAAGCGTACCTGGTTCAAACTCCCCAGCGGGCAGTTTGGAAGCAAATTGTTTCCGTGGGAATTTTACGAAAGGTAAAAATAGTCCTCTTCGTTCAGAAAGCAATTTGCAAACTACTGAACGTATAAGTAGTGCTTAGAAAATCAACGACTCATTTACTGTGGTTGATGGCTACGTCATGTAAAGGATATGCCACGATTCATTTTCATAGTTGACTACTGGTTGCTATAAGTCTCATCGCAAAGAAAATGATAAATAACTGGAACCAAGCCAACTATTCCTTCTCGAGTGGTTAATATTGGATTTGTTGCTTTCTGTTTCTAGTAACATAGATCCAGAGAATGGCAAGCATCTGGCACCAAAAACCAGATCTCTATAGAGTTTACTTGTGTTACGGTCTAAATTCAAAGGATCGACTTCATTGCACCGGGTTTTACCCCATATGGCCTGGTCCCTGTACACATAAATGACATGTCAACTGCCAAGAGTATTGCACAAATCATGATCTCTGTAGCTGCAGCAATAATTCTAGGGGTCTCTGTAAAAAAATGTGTTTTTAAGCCATTCGTGGTTTGGATTTGATCACACAACCTTAAGAATGTAAGGCAAATGTCTAAACCCCTTTGCCACAGAGGCCTCCCAAAAACCTTTCTATATTTCTAATAATTATTAGTTCATAAGTTACTTTTTAACATATAATTTTGTTTCATTTACTAGAACCACTAATGATGAAGACATGGAATCTAAGTACCAAAGGGTTGTGAGTTCAAGCCTCCATGCTTTCAGTAAATTGCTGTACATGCTACCAGCAGACTCTGTTAGTAGCTCTATGTTGACTTACGTGACTAGGCTCTTGGATAACTCTGTCTTCTGGAAGCATGCAAAATCAACAGTACCACAGGTTGGTAAACATAAAACTAAGTTGAAAATATGTGTGTGTTTGTTATCAGTTATATGAGAACTATCATCATAGCACTCCGGACCTGTCCATAGGTGCTCCGATCTCCACCTCAACAAATCCAGTAACGTCCAGCGGCCCAACATGCCGGTTTGATGTTGATTAATCAATCTTTTTGCATATTTGGTATGTTGTTCTTTTCAGGCTGTACCAATATTGACACCCATCTCAGCGAGTAGAACTCGCAACCCTGACACTCTTCTGTTTGAAAAGACTCTCAGTGCGTTAAGAATGTCATTTCGATTCATTGCAGCTCCGTCTGATACCATAGCCATGCCAGCCAATCTATCAACTCGTTCATTACCCCTGACTCCTGCATGCCCAGGGACATAAATGAAGGTGATTTCTTTGATCCCTGTATGTGTGGTACACTAGTAACAACTGTTATACGAAGTAGAAATGTTTGACATACCTTGAGAAGAAATGATCAAAGAATACCATAGCAGGCATTGAAGTGGGAGGCAAAGGGTTCAAGAAAAAGAAGTGCCTAGGGAAACCCTGAAATGAACTTTGCTGAGAGGCGAGAAATATCAGACTCAAATCCATGGTTGATTAAGTTAGCTGCCCAGGACAGAGTGGTATGGAGAAATTACTTGCAGGCCCTATGTAATGTATAACCGTACGAGAGAAATATATATGTATGTGGTGCATAACTTGATTGAACTGTATTAT
Source organism: Arion vulgaris (assembly GCA_020796225.1). NCBI lineage: Eukaryota > Metazoa > Mollusca > Gastropoda > Stylommatophora > Arionidae > Arion > Arion vulgaris. Next base: position 48,167,210 of record CM036755.1, on the reverse strand, counting down.
ATTCCTCTGTACGTTATATGTTACATATGGCATTCAAGCAATTTCTTCATACCCAGGTAACTTGTTAAATCACTTTTATGGAATTGAGTCCAATATTTTTTTTCTACTCTCAAAAAAGTAAAATTAGTTTCAGATCTTCTCCTTAGATTTTTTTAACCATTTACCTTCCACTTCAATGCCTGCTTTGTGATTCTTTGACCACTGGATACCTGGGGGGCAGAGTGAGAAGTGAGCTACAAGAACCATCAGTATGCATACCCTTCAATATCTGTTAGGGGAGACTGAGCACCTATGGGTCTGCCTGAAGTACAATGATGTCGGCTCAGTAACCAATAAGTTCATCCTTGCTATGTAAGTTTTATTTTTGAATGTAAATACCTAATAATGTGTTATGTTTTTATTGCCTAGATCATCTGTGGAGTTTTGCGTATCCTGTCGGCAACATGCCAGCTTTGTCCTGAAGCTTCAAGCAAAGTCATCAACAAAGTTGCTCCTCTCGTTTTCTCATTCTTGGACTCGACAGATCCTAACATTGTCTCACACACATGGGAAGCAGTACTATCAGTGATCAGTGCTCATGAGGTTAGTTATATATGTTCATGTATTCATTTTTTTCATTAGTTGTATACTAGTAAATTTGCGGAACACGTAATAACAAAGTACTGTAGTTTTACAAAATACAAAAACAATGGGTAAAAAAATTTTTTGGCCTATTGGTCGAAACATTGCTGTGTATTGTCATTGTTTTTGTGAAACTACAGTACTTTGTTATTACGTGTTTCACCATTCTACATAGTTTTACTGCAGTCTCCATCTATATTGATTTTACTAGTAAATTTCAAAATTGTGTAATATGCATTGAAACATAATGTCCTGATAGAAGGGACAAATTAACTCATTCCCAACTAGCTGTCCATGGAAGACAAATAGTACAACAACCTTGAAACAGACAATCGCATCTATCATCTAATAAGCTGAAAAGATTGACTTCATTGCAACGGGTTTCACCCAGTATGGCTTAGTCCTCTCCGCAGAAATGGTACACCGCCTGCCGAGAGTATTGTCTGAAGCACGACCTCTGTAGCTCCAGCCAAAAATTCTAGGAATCTGAAAAAATGCAGTGAACAGAGCGGCGTGCGCCTAAGAAGCACGTTCACTAACAACTATACTACTGCGACTCTCTAAATGGGGTACAAAATGAAAATTTGAGAAGTGATGAGGATAGCTAAAAAAAATAATAAATAACAATTATTATATCATCTTGGGAAAATTCCTACGAGTTTTGAATAAATTCTTCAATCCATTATATTTTTGTATTATGTGCGCTATTTTTATGACAGAATGTTTGATTTTGTGTTGATAATTCTTGACTTTGAGAGTGATTATTTGTTATTTGAAGAGAATTCAACTTGTTTTTGTTTGTTCTGAAGTCTAAGGGTAATTCCTTTCTTCTTTCAACTTCCCTTGAAGCATAAGGCATCAACAAATTTCCTCCAATCAGATTTGTCTTGAGCAAGTCAGCTTAGTTCATTCCAGGTCTCTTTCCCTCCTCTTCTCTTTCTCTATCTACAGTCTCCATGTCTCTCTAAGTCGCCCTCTACCTCTCTTACCTCTTAGATTCCATTTCAAAGTCACATGTGGGTGTCTGGTCTGCATTCTTAATGTCTGTCCCAACCACTTCCATCCCCTACGTTTTATTTCCCCGTTGATATTGTTGATGCTTGTGCGCCAGGTGATCTGAGTATTTGGTATTCTCTGATCCCAACGAATTTGGATAATTCTTCTGAGACATCTTTCCTCAAAGTCTCTTATGGGACTGTCTGTCTTGTTACTTGTTTTCTATGTCTCTGATCCATACAGTAGAACTGGGCACACGTTTGATCAGTGTATATTGATTTTAGTCGGTGTTCTGTAAGCTTTTGATCTCCATTGGGGTAATTTGCAACACCAAAAAAAAGAGAACTAATCTGGGTATTATCCAAAAGTAAGTTCAGTAACCCTAGTTCTAAATAAACATTTGTTTCATGTTAGACTCCATTGCTATTGTTTTGTAGACGTGCTGGCAGCACATAAACTGGCAGAAAGCAGTCTGGCCTAAGATTAAGCAGGTGCTTGAGAATGGCTGTTCAGGGCAGGCTACAGTGATCTGCCCATGTCTGTTGCCCCTGCTCAGTAAAGTACCCAAAATGAATTACACTCACTTTTTTGACTCATTTCGGCTGGGGTAAGTTGACAATATTCTAAGACATGAACTAAAGATATATTATGTAAATATGATGAATAAATGGACAGTGAACAAGTGTTAGTGGTTTCCAGAAAGAATAAATTACCAAACACAGGATTTGAACCACTGTCAAAACTGTTCTATATGGAGTGGAGACATGGAAAACAACTAAGGGAACACCAAAAAGTTGCAGACATTCATTAGTAGATGCCTGCGCAGAATGGTCCATCTGCGATGGTATGACAGGACCACAAACAGGAACTGTGGGATAGAGCGAGACATTGACAGGAGAAAGAGATAGGGGCAGAGGTGGCGATGGATAGAACACACACTGAGGAAACCCCCTGACAGCATCACAAGACTGGCTCTCTGATGGAACCCCCAGGGCAATAGAGGTAAGGGAAGACCCAAGAGCACCTGGAGATGGGAGTTGGAGACTCAATGCAAGAAAATGGGCAGAGAGTGGAGAGATCTGGAAAAGATGGCCTTGGTTGCAGACCTATGCCGCCCTAGGTGCGAAGGATGAAGAAGGATTCGAACCACAAACTTTTATTTCTTACGGCACCCATTGCATAGCTCTACATACAAGCATCTTTTAAGAACATAACCAGCCGCTTGTCTGTAGAGCTAGGCAATGGGTGCCAAAATAAATAAAAGTTTGTGGTTCGATTCCTGTATTTGGTCATTTCTTTTTCCCAGAAGTCCCTAAATATTTGTTTACTGTCTATTTATTGATCATATTCATTGGCTTCGGTGTTTCCTCTGAGGTTCTTAAAACTTCTTATTCTCTGTCTTCTCTGTATTATGTCAATGTCATTAGAAAGATATACAATAAATTCACCAATACTAACACAGGACAGAAAATGGCGATGTGTCAGGCATACCTTGCGGAAGACACAAGTGAGTGTCACCAGACAAGATCTTGAGTGGAACCCGCAAGGAAAACATAAAAAGGATGTCCAAACAGCCTGCAGACATTTCCGTCCATGTTAACATTTCAAATCATGCCAGTAACATTACCGTTCATGTTAGTGACATTACCGTCCATGTTAGCGACATTACTCAGTGCACATGTTAGTGACATTACCGTCCATGTTAGGGACATCACCATCCATGTTTTTTTACATTTCCATTCATGCTAGTAACATTACCATCCATGTTGCTAATATTATGAACAATTCTTGTATCTTCATCTACAGCCTGAGAGAAGATAGTGTGCTCAACAGTCAACTTGACTTGTCTGCTCTGGTGTACAGCTTCTTGGAGTGTATTCAGTATAGAGTGAAGTGCATAGAAGATGCTTCATCAGAGATTAGAAGTTTGATTCTTGACCAGGTCTGTATAAGTTTTGTCTGTTCTTATCTCATCTTTGTTCACTCTCTGACATCATCTTGAACATGTTGAAAGAAAGCCAAGGGTCTCTGTGGTTAAGCCATTGACTTGCTTTCTGAGGGTTGTGGGTCAAATCCAGACTGTGTCATTCTGCTTACAAGTGCATTGGTCTACTACGAGTAGATTGAAAAATGAAAATCGTGGTATATCATTTACAGAACTTAGTCATCAGCCACAGAAAATGAGTTGTTTTTGATTTTCTAGGCACCACTTATATGTTCAGTAGTTTGCCATTGCTTTCTAAACGGTGAGGTCTATTTTTACAGTTCTTAACAATCCAAGGGAACGAATTTGCTTCCGAACGTGACCACCGCGTAGTTTGAACCAGGTACGCTTGGGTTGTGATCGAGCTCACTGCCGCTTAAGCTACTGACGCACATACAAGTATATTCATCATCATCAAGGTGCATGTCCTTTATAGGACGTTGCTCGCTTTGCAGCACATCTGAAATTCACTCCATCTCTAGCCTGTCCACCCACTTCGCTGATGGTCATATTCATGGTTTCTTTAATATCTTGTAGCCATCTTCTTCTTGGTCTGCCTCTGCGTCCTGTGATCCTGCCCTCCAATATTATTCTCTCCAGGCCATCGTGACACTTGATGTGGCCAAAGTATCTAATTTTTCTACATAGTATATTGTTTATCAGCCAATTGTCTTTAACATTTAGTTCTTTCAGGACATCAGTGTTTTTCTGTCCATGGTATTCGAATGATCTTTCTGTAGCATTTAGTTTCGAAGGACTGGATTTTGGTTCTTGTTGTTTGTGTAATGGTCCATGATTCCCAACCATAAGTAGCCACTGGAAAAATGCATGTTCTCAGTATTACGAGTAGATTACCAACAAAATATATGTAGTTTTTAATAGTTGCGTGAGAAAGATCTTACGCATATGCTGGCAAAGGTAACTGGTAATGAAGATTGATTGATTGAACCATCATCATTACATTTTGCTGAGTAACCATATGTGCTCTGATCATTTTCTTACACAAGAAGATCTCAACGGCAGTGCATGAACTCCAAAATAATGGTAAAGGTCCCCGATGTAATTTTGAAGATGGGGAAAATATTTTGTAGAAATTTTTATTTACAATCTTTCTAATGAATTTATCCCCAGAAGGGACTTTCCAACATGCTCTTTTTGATTTTGAACTGTCAAGGGCTCTTTTACATGCTCAACTTAAGCACGGTCCTACGCTTTATCGTCCATCTCCTATAAGACTAGGAACTCGATCTCACCTACACCTAGATAAGGGATGTCCGGAAAAATATCCAGACCGCTGCACGCAGGAGTGAACTGAGTGGTTTTGTAATGAGAGGCAAGCATCTAACCTCTCCGCCATGGAGACCACCTAGTAATGAAGAGTTATAGTATAGAACTAAGTAAATGTTCTGCAGACAACAAATGCAGTGGTTTGGACATTTAATGAGAATAAAATACAACCAACAACCAATAACAGCATACAATAAAAAGAGATTGGGTACTAGAGCTAAGGGAAGACCAAGAAAAGATGGATAGACAATATCAAGACCACACTACATGAACACAGATACAACACAAGGATGACTCATCTGGCCCTGGAATGCAAATTAAAGCTCCCATCCCTACTCTTAACTGCAAGAGTGGACAGCCAACTACATCTTCCACCTGGAAATAGACAATAGACTAAGCAAAGAACTTGCGAAAGAAATCTGCAGGACAATATGGAGATAGGTGGGATAAAACTAGTTAATAAAGTTATGTTATGCAATCGATGTCATGGCACATTGGGCATTCCCATTCGTGCTCTGTCCTCAACTGCAGCAGCCATCCCAAAGTCCATTTGCTCACCATACCCATAAAAAGTTGATTAGTATACCTTCGCTCTCTACCACAAAGATAACACTGTCTGGCATGTCCAAACTTAACTCTCAATTCTTGAACACGTTCCAGTGTCTGAGACTCGCCCATATCACATAAATGAGAGCGTACCTCATTGATGACATCGGCTCTGTCCATACTGCAAAGTTTGAAGTTTTATGTGCAAGATGCATTACATTTTGTGATGTTTTACGTAAAAGACGTTTCACAATTTAAAAATTATTTTTTGACATAAAAATATTTTTTTTCAGGTACTATTAGTTGTGCAGGCATCCATGGTAGACATTAAACCAGGATTATCTAAGACAGAATTGTATAGCCGTCTTTGTCCCCTGCTTTCTGCTGTCTCCAGAATTGACAGTAGCATCGAGGATGTATTTTGGTCAGAGTTGTCAACCACTATCAGAGGCATACTTTTAGAGGAATTTATTTCAGCGCAGAAGAGTTCTCAGGAATCATTTGATACGTTCAGCAAGGAACCTGTAATTTTCCAAAGATTAAATTTACTTTTTGAGGGAATAGTGTATCAACAAGCATCCGGTTTGGTAAAAACAGAAAGAGTACGGTTTGGACCAGTAGACAGTCAATCTAAGCTTAAGAAAAAAAAGTATTTCGGCAAAGACAAACAAACTATTTCAGATTCTACAGGACAGTTTATTAGTGATGTATTTGTCACAGTGTTTAAACTAACATCCATCGAGGAGAAATTGTCACCGTTATTCTTCACTTTGTTCAAAGATCTTTCTTTGATACATATACCAAATCAGACAGCGGAAAGATTGAGCAACAGAAGTGATCATACAGTAGAACAAGTGACTGCAGAACTGGGAACAAAATGCATAATCAATGTTGATAACTGTACTGAAAATGACTTTAACCAATTTTTCCAGTTAGTTACATTAGAGAATGATAATGTGAACAAGTTCAGGAGTTTCTTGTGTAACTATTTGATGAAGCTTCTTCTGTTTGTGCAAGGCAAAGAACATTTGAACAGCAGCCCATTGAGAGGAGATTTTACAGACAATGTTATTGTAACTGTATTTGCTTTTGTAGCATATATTGATCAAGAAGATGGGACTGTGATTCTCTTTGAGGTTCTTAATAGTTTAACCGAACCTCAGATTATATGCCAGTTTATTGAACATCTTCTGGACAATGTGAAGTTTATACCTGCCTGTAGGCCGCTGGTAGAAGGGACAGAGTTGGCTGGTAAGATCGAGGAGCTTACTATGTCAATATCTGACGGAGAAAACTTGTGTAAGGATGGAGATAACAATGGCATCTCAAGGAATGTGTGGAAAATGCTGACTTCTGTTGTTGTTTCACTTGATGAGAGTGATAATCATTTGTTCTCACAGTCCTGCTTGGACACAATTATGTCCAGTTGTTTGTCCACTCTCCAACAGCTGCAATCAAGTGATACAGACCAGACAGTGGACGCTATATCTTCTATTGTTGAACTGGTGCTGGCATTGTTTGATAAACATAAGATTTCCATGCATTTAAAACTTGGGGAACTAGTATTGAATTTACTGCCCTTGCTGTTAAATGCACAAGTTACAGAGAAAGAAACCTTGGAAAAGCTGCAATTGTCTTGGTTGGCTGGTTTGAGAATTATTCTCCAAAAGAAGTCGGATGTTGAAATCCAAAAATTTGTTGCCCAGTTCTGCACCGTTGTGAAACAGTGGGTGCAATCAAATGTGCATACTCACGACAGTCTCTTAAGTGTTGACAAGATCGTCAAAGTGTCCATACAGACAATGTCTTCACCTTCTGAAGTACACAATGAAAATCAGACAGGAGAACCAGATAGCAGACAAGACAGAACTAATGAAGATGAGTTTGATGTGGAGACTGTCTCAGCTGTTTTAGATAATCTCTTGATGACAGATTCTGCAGAGCTGGACTGTTTGAAAGAAGTATATGAATACCTCTACATTGATGGAAGTCTAGAAAGCTTGCCCCAGTCTCATGATCTAGATGCAACTAATCAGTTAGTACTACAATCCTACATAGTGAGAACTTTCCATAACTTAAATGTGCTGCTACTTAACATAGAGCTTCTCACCGGCATGAACCAACAAGAAACAGAACATGAGCGTACAAGTTACCGCTGGTCTAGTACTCAACTCGATGCAGTGACAGAACTGTGTCACAGTTTTGTTCTACTAGAAGTTGCTCGAAAGATTTTACCGCAAGAATTCAAAGAATTTCCGAGTACTTTACTAGCAGATTTACAAGTGAAACTTGTTCAGTGTTTCAAAAGCCTGAACACAGCTCATTTAACCCAGTTAGTTGACATTGTGGCACACAGGTCTGATAGAACCTATCCTGCTTTAACATACAGCATGAAGTCTGTTCTTGAGCTTGTTTCTAAATCACAGCTTGAAGATGAGAGATTGGTATCGTCTTCAGTAACATCTGCATTATTATCCACGCGGATCCTTTTCTTATCCCGGTGCCTACAGTCGGATAATTTAGTAAGAGAAGTGACTGAAATTCTGACCAAGTCTGTGTCGGGACATAGCATATGTGAAGCATTTACTCTAGCCTGCACTGTAATACACACTTGTGAGGAGGACTTCAGTTTGCGATCTATGGCAGATTGTATTACTGGATTCTTACATCTAGCCAAGGATTCTGATGTTCTTGACGATGAAGTTAAACTGACGCTGTTTGAAAAGATTACAGACATTGTGAAAGAGTTGAAGGAAAGAAATATTACATTGTTAGCTGGAAGGGACAATGTTTCAGCTTCAGTTGATCACTATCATTTCAATATCTGCATTATTCGAGCTTTGAAATCTCTAGTGGTACCATGCAACCATCAGTTTTGGGAGTTCACATTATGTGCTCTAGTAGAATGGATTCAGTTTATATCTGAGGTCAAGTTGAGTCAAACATCTAATACTGTGACCAAATCACTTTTTATTTCAACATGCAAATTGGCTTATCTGGCAGCCTACATTTTCAGCACTGCCCCAGTTGCCAAGGAAGCTTCTTCAGATTCATCTTCATTGTTTGTCACTGAAAATGCAAAAACAGAATGGAATGAGTTTTTTTCCGAAGGAGTGTTTTCACTCTTGTTGCCGATGTTTGTTTCTCTAGCCTCTTCATCTCCTGCAGCAAATGAACATCTCTGGACATTAGTGGTTCTTCCACTTGCATCAGTGGTCAGCTTATGCCCTGGTCGGCTGGTACTGGCCCATAAGCTTCCAATTCTCTTGACAGCTTCAGACAAATCTGGCATTCCAGACAATTTGAAGACACTGTTCAACCATCTTTGCCCACTTCTGCTATCAAGCCAGAGGTGTGTTGAAATTGCTGCATACAGACTGTTAAGCAGTGTAGTTGAAGACATTCCTAAGTATGAAACCAGTCTTGAAGATGAAGAGAAACAAGAAGAGGAATTCAGATCCCCACCAGAAGCATTGATTCAACTGGTGGAGATAACAGGTCACTTTCTAGAATGCCTGAAGGTGGTGCCAGTGGAGGACCACATCGAGATGGACAGAGGCACCAATGAACACGCTCAAGCTATGGGCTACTTGTTGGCTTGGCGACTTCTGCTACAACTCTTCAGGTTTTCTCCTAACCAGTTGAGAGCACAGTATGCCCAGTACTTCAAGACCGATGACCTTGTCAGCCATCTACTTGACCATTTGTTTCGGTTAATGCCTCAACAGCCAACACAGCCTGCTCTGGAGTTCACATCCGAGCTTAATGTTCAAGGAGAAGATGAGACAGAACTCAGTACCTTGGCATTGTATGTCTATCGTCAGTGCCTCGAGGTACTTCCAGCTCTAGTTAGAACCTGGTGGGTTAGCCAGGACAGGAAATCTTCCAACTTTGTTGACAAGTTTACAACGCACCACCTCAGCAGCAGTCTTATCTGGCAGCAGATTGCATCAGCACAAAATACTAGCAATAACATAGATGGCATTATGATTCGTGCACGTCCTGTTGCCAGGGAGGTGTATGCAACTTATGAAATGGCTGAAGTAACAGTAAATATGACCATCACCCTTCCAGAGAACTATCCATTAGGCAAGTTGGAAGTATCCTGCGATAAGAGGGTAGGAGTATCACAAGCTCAGTGGGATCGCTGGCTGTTACAGCTCAACATTTTCTTACAACACCAGAATGGCAGTATTGTAGAAGGCTTGCGACTGTGGAAGGGCAACATTGATAAGAAGTTTGAAGGCATTGAAGATTGCATGATCTGCTTCTGTGTCATCCACGGCACAACATTTCAACTTCCTCGCCTGACTTGTAAAACTTGCCGCAAGAAGTTTCATTCTGCATGTTTGTACAAATGGTTCAGTACAGCCCAGAAGTCTTCATGCCCTTTGTGTCGAAATGTATTCTGAGAGATATCCCTGATGCCTTCATTATTAACTAGTTCTAAAAGATATCAGACAGCAGAAAAATCTACTTTTAATGTTGATCTTCACAGACAACTAATTATTTTTTCAGTCATCATTCTTTTGTTTGCTGTTATTATAGGTCATGTTGCAATGTATTGTTAATTATATTTGTTCATTAAATATCAGTCAATAAAATGCTATGCCAGTTGGCGTAGGCAATCATGTCTCTTCACATCGGTCTGTCTCTGGTACAATCCATCAACTCTGGCATTGAACCATGATTTCAAGCCATCCGGAACTTTGTTCCTTTGTCTCCCTCTATCTCTCATCCCTTGTATTTTGCCTGTTGTAGCCAAATGTTCTAAATTGCCCCTCCTAATTATATGTCAGAAAAACCTTTGTATGCTTCTTGTTTGATTGTTTAGATTTTGATATGAATCTGTTTCTGACAAGATCTCCTCATTGGTCTTTCTAGCTGTTCCATGGAATTTCAACATTCTGAGAAACCACATTTCTGTGGCTTCCAATGTTCTTACCATTTGTTTGTTTATTGTCCATGACTCACTGCCATATAAAAGTATTGGCTCTATATAGTGTTGGATTACTCATTTTCTCAACACCACTGACAAGGATTTATTGCATAGTATGTTTGTCAACTTCTGAAAAGCTGATTTCGCCGGAGCAATTCTGTTTTTTATTTCTGAAGTGCATCTTCCATCTGATGTGATAATGGCACCCAGATATCTCAATCGATGAACTTGTTTAAATCCTTCCTCTATAATTTTTATATTACAAAGGGTATATCATAAACTTCTAGTGGACCAGGGCAAAAGCCATGTTTTTACAGGCCATTTGTTTTAGAATAAAAAAAGCCCTTTAGTATGACTCCTGGTAAAAAGACACCCAACCCAAAGCAACATAGTGTGGCGTTTGGTCCACAAGGAGTTAAACATATGCTTGTAAACAGACATATCATCTATCTAGTGCTTGTTTCAACCTTTGACAACAGATGACATTTGTGATTGTTAATGCAAATATTCTTGATTTGAAAGAATTACAACTAAATTAATTTGATTATTTATGGGTGAATGTAATGGTTTATCATAAAGAAATGTTATGTGATCGTCATCGTGGCACATTGGGCATTCCCATGCCTGCTCTGTCCTCCGCTGCAGCAGACATCCTAAAGTTCATTTGTTCGCCATACCCATGAGAAGTTCATTAGTATACCTTCTCTCTACCAGAAGACGACACTGTCTGGCATGTCCAAACTTAACTCCAAATTCTCGGACTCATTCCAGTGTCTGAGACTCGCCAGTATCACATAAAGGAGAGTGTACCGCATTTATGACATCGGCTCTATTCATACTTCTGCCCGCTGGAATCGGGACATTGTTTGCAAGAAAGTCAACACACTCCAGCATAAAGAAATGTCTTAGTGTGTATTAAGCAAATTTGGTAGAAGTGGAATAGTATATATATACTTTTGAATATAAATGTTACAGAAGAGTATTCTGTATACCATGGACAGAGAATAGAACAAATATATATATATATATACAGAAAGAACTAGAAATTGAAGAAAAATCTAGCAGATGGTATAAATAAGAATGAGAAAACGGAAGACACCCGTCTTAGGTTGAAAGCGTGTGCCCTTTCCATATAGAGCTTAATCCCCTACCAAGTATTTTGGACGTATCTGTGGCTGAAAATGAGTTACTACTAGAGGAAGATATTCTGGCAAAGAGAAGAAGATGATGACATTACAAAGATAGATTCAAGATGTAGTAGAAGATTTGAACAGCAATGAAGATGAGATATCTGACTTACAAGAGATATAAACTTTGAAAGACTGTTAGGGTGACAAACTTTCTGCTCAGGACAAACTATTGAATGATAGTGAGAAGCATTATTTATTATTATTGTTGAATTTATCATCAAAATCTTTGTAATATTTTGAAAACTATATTTTGTCTGTATGTTGTTTTAGTGAAGCGCCTGTGTGGTGTCGGGGCCCGTAAGGGAAGCAAAGAATAGTACCACTGTGACCTACAAAGCATGTCGTAGGAGGCGACTGATGTAGGACCTAGGGAAGATACCCTAGTAAATAAAAGCATAGCAGAAATCAGATGTGCTGGCCTACTTGTAAGCGCATAACTGGCACAGCGTACAATCGCTCTTAGGCTCAGATCTCATACAAATCACAAAGAGTTGTTAACAGGTGGTTGATATGGAGCGTTTGGAGAAGAAGGGAAGAGTAACAGGATGTGGACATTTGCTTCTACGTTCACTATCATGTGCTGAGTAGGTCTGCTACAGTTGTTCAATTTTAAGAGCTTTTTTACTCAATGTACACAGTTCTGTTGTACCAATCTTTGTAAATGTAGTATGCGCTTGATAAACGCAGCCCAAAACAGGTGATATATGGCAAGCTAGATAGTGGCAAATGACCAGTTGGTGGACAGAAAAAATGCTTCAAAGATAATCTTACTCTAAACTGTTTTGATATAGATACCGCAGACCTCTGAAGTCAGAGAAGGTCCGCCTGTATGGCGAGAAACCAATAAAGCGGTAAGCAGACTTTCACGCAAAAATCTGTCAGAAGCGGCACACCAGGCCATGGCTACGCCTGAATCCTTAGCAGGCAAACGCAGAAAAAGAAGACACTACATGCTGGGAACCCAACTGGATACCAGAGAAACATTGGAAAATAAAAGCAGCTGACAGGATGTTGATCATCACACTACCATGTGCCGTTGGTTAAAGAAAAAAAAAAGGGCCTATCACCATATTCCCTTCTTCTTCAATGATCCAGCGGCACTTGAGCTCCTGCCCTTCGACCCCACCATATTTCCCAATATACCTATTCATATTAAAATAGGTTCCTTTACCTATCTTTTTGGAAGTATGGCCATTTATGAAAAACGGAGAAAACTAATCTGACCATTATAAATTATTTCTGGGACAAGTCCATCTAACTATACAGACTGACCACTGCTTTCTTTCAACGTATTCATGTTGTTGTCTGAGAGTACAAATACAAATTTTTAACTATTCTCGTTTGATTGATTGGATCATCATCATTGCACTTTGGTGAGTAACCATGTGGTGCTCGATTCAATCAATCAACTATTCTCTGAAAAATTAGATAAAACTAATTGATCAACATAATTATATATCTTTTTTCTTTAGCTTGGAGGTTTGACATGTTGCAAAGATTATTATCAATATAATAAACAGACTTTTCAAGCAGATATTTTTGTTGTATACTTTCTATCCAATGTTTACTAAAATGGAACAGACCATTTGGGAGTTTGCGATATCCAGGTCACAGCCATCCGATCGTGTTTCTCTGATGATTGAAGTCGATTTGCTCTAGAAGCTTTTATGGTACCTTGTTGCCTCATGGACTCAATGCACTACATTCCTATGCTTCTTAGTACTTTCTCTTTTCATGCTTCATATTATACATGTTATATATCTATTTGATTTTTGTTTCTCTTCTTTTTTCCACTTCTAGTTTTTGCATTTATTTTATTTGTTTTTAGTCACAGATTTTCATTTTAGGACCGTTAGGAATTTATTGTTGTATTCTATATGTAGTGTGCTGTGAAAGCAGTCAAATTTGTCACTTCTTTTGTATCCTTTGCTTGATAAAGGTCTTTTGGTCGAGACATTGCTGTGTATTGTCATTGTTTGTGTAAAACTACAGTACTTTTTACGTGTTTCGCCATTGCTACATATTTTTACTGCAGTCTTCCCTTAACGATATCCAATGTTTAGAAGTACAATGTACACATACTTGTGGAAAAGAAGTCAAGAATGCAGGTGAAGATTAAATTAGTTGTTGGTTATTATATAATACCTTAGTATTCTGTGACGTAGAGGTTAGGTGCTGGCCTCTCGTTTCAAAGGTACTTGGTTCGCTTCCTCGTGTAGCCATCTGGATATTTTTCCAGAGATACCTGATGGACGATATAATTTAGGTCCCGTGTTAAAGATGAGCTTGTAAAAGAACCCTTGCAGGCTGTAAAGCCGCTACCCTGGCAAAATCATTGGACAAATTTTTAAATGAAATTCCTACAAAATATTTTTACCATCTTCTATATTACATCAGGGACCCTCGCCGGTGCTACAGAGTTCTTGCACTGCAGCTGAGATCTTCAAACAAAATCGAACTGGTACGGTTAATCGCAGGATGGTGTTGGAGATATTACGAAGGAGATCAGAGCACCTATGGACATGTCCAGTGCAATCAAGATATTCCAACTGAAACTGATCAGTAGTATTTGTCCTTGTCTATTTTTCTAAAAATTGTAAATGGCATAAGATGTCAAATGAGTGTATTTTAGAAGATAGGAAAAGTGAGAAAGTTTTCCTATTCTAAGTTATTGAGTAGAGTCTAGAAAGAGCATGTCTTGTTGTGGTGGACCAGTACATGCCGCTTTACTGTTTTTCAATCATCCACTGCGTGTACCTACAGAGACCTTGCTTTGTAAAAGGAACAAGATTAGATAGGTGTATTTGAAAAAGTTTCTGCATATAAAATAGATTCAAATGATAAAGTGCAGCAGTCAGGTTGCACTTAGCCACTCGTCAACAAAGAGTTACAGAGTATCAGTAGACCAGATGAAGAAAAGAAACTTGTGTGTTTTATTGTTTCAATAAATACAGACCAACCATACACAAGGGACTTTACTAAAATTCTCATACATTGCCAACATACTGCATATTTTACTAACACATATTGAATCCAGGAAGTAAGAGGGGTAGAAGAAGAACAGTAATCAGAAAGAGAAGAGATGGAAATGACTTGAAATGAAATAAAACTGGCTTGCTCAAGACATCTGGTTGGAGGAAACTTGTTGATGCCTTATGCTTCAAGGATAGTTTAGAGAAGATCACACATACACTACAGATTGTTTTTGCCAGTTAAAATTCATCCTTGACTTTGTGTGTGTTGCTATCAAACACAATATACATACTTGTATGACCTTTGTTGTTCTATGACAATCTCTACTTTTTTAAGTAGCTCTTTTGTTCATAGGGCATTGCTGACAAGTTAGGAGAATGCTATAAGAGAAATTAAAAGAAGGCTGAGCATTGCTTTGCAAAAAAACTAAAAGAACTAACAAACCTATGGAAGGGAACTGACATAAGAACAAAAATCAATTGTTTAAGAGCCTACATTTTCCCCTTGGCAACATATGATTGTGAGACATGGAACATTGACAAAGCGGCGGAGAGGATCATTGAAGAGTACTTAGAATATCATGGACAGAGATAACAACAAATGCTTCTGTTCTGCAACAGCTTGATATTAAAGAGAGTCTGCTCTTAAAGAACATGAAAATTTTAAATATTTCGTACACATCAAACAACATGATTGCCTAGAAAAGATAATTTTGGAGGGAATGGTGTTGGAAGAAGAATGGTGCAATATGTCTTTGACAATGTGAGAATGACTGCTGGTGACTCCAGTCATATTGTAACAGAATAGAGAGATTTTCAAGAATGCTGTCATGGGAGCCAAGTTCTGGAAGGGACAAGCTACGTGGTGATGACTTTGTTCATTCAGTTAGCTGGTTTGTCCTGGTTGATTCTGATCAGGTATCAGTTGAACTGTATTTGATTTATTCTTCTCTTATCTGTACCCGTCATTGATTTATTCTTCTCTTATCTGTACCAGTCATTGATTTATTCTTCTCTTATCTGTACCCGTCATTGATTTATTCTTCTCTTATCTGTACCAGTCATTGATTTATTCTTATCTGTACCCATCATTGATTAATTCTTCTCTTATCTGTACCCATCATTGATTTATTCTTATCTGTACCCATCATTGATTTATTCTCCTCTTATCTGTACCCATCATTGATTTATTCTTCTCTTATCTGTACCCGTCATTGATTTATTCTTCTCTTATCTGTACCAGTCATTGATTTATTCTTCTCTTATCTGTACCAGTCATTGATTTATTCTTCTCTTATCTGTACCCGTCATTGATTTATTCTTATCTGTACCCATCATTGATTAATTCTTCTCTTATCTGTACCCATCATTGATTTATTCTTATCTGTACCCATCATTGATTTATTCTCCTCTTATCTGTACCCGTCATTGATTTATTCTTCTCTTATCTGTACCCGTCATTGATTTATTCTTCTCTTATCTGTACCCATCATTGATTTATTCTCCTCTTATCTGTACCCATCATTGATTTATTCTTCTCTTATCTGTACCCATCATTGATTTATTCTTCTCTTATCTGTACCCATCATTGATTTATTCTTCTCTTATCTGTACCCGTCATTGATTTATTCTTATCTGTACCCATCATTGATTTAATCTTCTCTTATCTGTACCAGTCATTGATTTATTCTTCTCTTATCTGTACCAGTCATTGATTTATTCTTCTCTTATCTGTACCAGTCATTGATTTATTCTTCTCTTATCTGTACCCGTCATTGATTTATTCTTATCTGTACCCATCATTGATTAATTCTTCTCTTATCTGTACCCATCATTGATTTATTCTTATCTGTACCCATCATTGATTTATTCTCCTCTTATCTGTACCCATCATTGATTTATTCTTCTCTTATCTGTACCAGTCATTGATTTATTCTTCTCTTATCTGTACCAGTCATTGATTTATTCTTCTCTTATCTGTACCCGTCATTGATTTATTCTTCTCTTATCTGTACCAGTCATTGATTTATTCTTATCTGTACCCATCATTGATTAATTCTTCTCTTATCTGTACCCATCATTGATTTATTCTTATCTGTACCCATCATTGATTTATTCTCCTCTTATCTGTACCTGTCATTGATTTATTCTTCTCTTATCTGTACCCGTCATTGATTTATTCTTCTCTTATCTGTACCCATCATTGATTTATTCTCCTCTTATCTGTACCCACCATTGATTTATTCTTCTCTTATCTGTACCCATCATTGATTTATTCTTCTCTTATCTGTACCCATCATTGATTTATTCTTCTCTTATCTGTACCCGTCATTGATTTATTCTTATCTGTACCCATCATTGATTTATTCTTCTCTTATCTGTACCCATCATTGATTTATTCTTCTCTTATCTGTACCAGTCATTGATTTATTCTTCTCTTATCTGTACCCATCATTGATTTAATCTTCTCTTATCTGTACCAGTCATTGATTTATTCTTCTTTATCTGTACCGTCATTGATTTATTCTTATCTGTACCATCATTGATTAATTCTTCTCTTATCTGTACCCATCATTGATTTATTCTCCTCTTATCTGTACCCGTCATTGATTTATTCTTCTCTTATCTGTACCAGTCATTGATTTATTCTTCTCTTATCTGTACCCATCATTGATTTATTCTTCTCTTATCTGTACCCATCATTGATTTATTCTTATCTGTACCCATCATTGATTTATTCTTCTCTTATCTGTACCAGTCATTGATTTATTCTCCTCTTATCTGTACCCATCATTGATTTATTCTCCTCTTATCTGTACCTGTCATTGATTTATTCTTCTCTTATCTGTACCATCATTGATTTATTCTTCTCTTATCTGTACCCATCATTGATTTATTCTTCTCTTATCTGTACCCGTCATAAGTCATCAACATTTGTCTTTAAAAACATACAGAAGGGTGCAATGTACTCATGTTCCAGAGCAAACCTCACAGACCACAAAAAGTGGCAAAATTCTTCTTCACCTTTCAACTGAGCACAGGTCTTCAACAAACTTCTTCCAGCTCTTCCTCTCTTTTTCCATGTTTTACCTATCCTTTTAATATCAGTTTCCAGCTCTCTTTTCCAGGTCCATCTAGGCCTTCCCCTACTCCTCTTTCCCTGCAGGTTCCAAAACATTGCCTACTTTGCAATGCTTCCAGTCGGTCTTCTCAATGTGTTTCTATCCTTCACCAGCATCTCTTCCTTAGCTCTTTCTCCACTGGTACCTGCTTAGTTCTTTCTCTGAGTTCCTCGTTCGTAATCTTATAATACCATCTCAGTCCCCCTATTCTACATAAATTTATAAAGGTCTGTGTTTCTAGTACTTGGGTCTGTAGTTTTTATGCTAACTTGAAGGTCTGTAGTTTTACAGGTCTGTAGTTTCTAGTGGCTAACGAAGGTCTGTAGTTTTACAGGTCTGTAGTTTCTAGTGGCTAACTTGGTTGAACCAGTATGGTCACTGCCAGGAAGGAAAGCAATGGCAGACTACCTTCCAAGACAATGTCTAGAAAACCCCAGCAATAATATGAGTATGGGTGTGAAGCATGGACATTTAATAAAGCAGTGGAAAAACATATGTGCTTTCGAATATAAGTGTTACAGAAGAGTCCTTCGTATATCTTGGACAGAGAAGAGAACACATAGATCTATCTAGAAAGAACTCAAAATCAAAGAAAACTGGCTGATGCTACAAATAAGAAAGAGAAAATGAGATATTTTGGACATATAAAAGACATGAAGGGCTGGAGAAGACCATCATGGAAGTAGGCATACCGGCAAAGAGAAGAAGACCATGGAGAAGATGGATTCAGGATGTAACTGATGGTTTGAACATGATGGCTGCAGAGGCAGGACATCTGGCCTATGAGAGAGAAATTCTGGAAAACTGTTGGGGTGGCAAAATTCTGCTCAGGACAAGCTATTTGATGATGAACTTGGTTGATAAGATGAACCCAAACAAAGAAGAAAACATATAGATCATATATCTATCACACATCACTCACAAACGTTGACATACCCTCATCTTGAAATTGTTTACATCAAATATTACAAACCAACTTTCATATGGCAATTTTAATATATAACAGTTTCAGAATGATGTTTTATAAACACAGGCACTCATGGCAATGAAATAATGAATATGAGAACTCTTCAATAAAAACTGAACAAAATTTTACAAGTAAAACAGACATCTGTCTAAGCAACAGATTAATATAATTGCATGAAGAAAAATAATATATGATTTGATCAGTTAACTTTATTATAATGTTGACTAGCTCAGCTGGGAAATTTCAACCAGAGTGGGTTGAATTTTACAAATGTTTGATAGGAAGTTGTAGGGATAATTACAATTGAAGGGCGTGATGAAACTAGGATCTCCCCATTTTTAAATTTCTGAGAAAAAAGCATTGAAAGTAAGTTTGTTGAGTGCATTAAATCTTCATCTTATCTTCAATAATACAAATAAAGATGTTTGGCCTATCCCACAACAAAGAACTTTTGAGTGTACATACTGCATGGTTTCAACTATAGTATTATGAGAAAAAACAACATTTTGATGGAAAAGTTGGATAGGCTCTTTACTATTTTACATGATTCTGAAGTCCATGTTTATTTATTGGTGAAAAGTTTTCAATATTCTGACATTCCTTAGTGTTAAATTTAATCTCTACCTCTCACCCGAGTGGTTACCAAATTTGGGGTGTAAAGAATAGAACCACTGTTACCTGCCATGCATGTCGTAGAGGCGACTAAGGAGATTTGGCTGAAATCGGATGCACGTGTCCTAAAGGTGTAGAAGTCTGCGTTTAGGTGCCTACCAAACCAATGTGCAACGTATACCCGTTCTTGGCAAAGATCAAACATATCTCAACTACCAAACCAATGTGCAACGTATACACGTTCTTGGCAAAGATCAAACATATCTCAACTACCAAACCAATGTGCAACGTATACACGTTCTTGGCAAAGATCAAACATATCTCAAAGAGTGATTAAAATTGGTCGCAAAGAACAAAGGCAAAGAAGAAGATCTCTACCTCTAGTCAAGGCATTCCTGAATAGTGGGGGACACTGATAAGTTAAGCAGGCCTTCATGCAAAATCAGTCAGAAGAGTTATACAAGGCGCCTGATTAAACCTGAATTCATAGCGAATGAAGACAAGAAGAAGATTTAATTTGAATCATAATACAACATTGTTTTTGTGTTGTTTTCAAAATGAGTTCGTAGTAATTTAAAAATACTGGAAAGAAAGCATGTGTCAAGTGACATGAGAAGAATGTTTTATGGGAATTTTCACTTGAGCTAGTCAACCCTATGGTAGAGTTCAACTGTGGATTTTAAAAGACAAAATACTACATTTTCTTTGGTCATCCTCAGATGTCAATTTGAAAATGCTTAAAGAAACAAGTAACACAACTCATGTTGAAATTAATATATCATATTATCAATTGAACCAAACAAAATGAACTTAATTTTCAAACTGTGAAAATCAGTATTTTTCTGTTCTAATCTTTTCTGTAAGAAATTCACTCCTTACAGGGCACACAACAAATAGAATCAGACAATAAATTCCTAACGACCCTAAAATGAAAATCCATTATATGAAAAGCCGTTAGGAATTTACTGTCTGATTCTATATGTTGTGTGCCATGTAAAAAGTGAATTTCTTCACTTCTGTTGTATCCTTTGTTTGATAAAGGCCTTTTGGTCGAAACATTGCTGTGTATTGTAATTATTTTTATATTTTGTAAAACTACAGTACTTTGTTTTAACGTGTTTAATATTTCCCCATAACAAATTAATAAAAAAAAAAAAAAAAAACAAAGTTTGAAACCATGCAACCTTTTCATAAAAGATAGATCGGAGCACACATGGTTATTCATTGAATTGCAATGATGATGATCCTATCCAGTGGCGGGTCGTCATTAAGGGCCAGTGGGGCCGGGCCCCATAAAAAAACATGAATAACTAATATGTAAATACTAATATATAACCTAACACAAAACTATGAATTTTCCCAAATATTTGCTTGGCCTCACCAACAAAAATAATCACGAGCCGCCACTGGTCCTATCAATCAATCAAGGACACGTCATGAACTAATTGTAAAATGACATAGGAACTAGAGTTACTAATTTCAAATTAAATTAAAATTAATTATTGAACAAAAATATGTATCATAATTGAAAGAATAAAAAAAAAAATTCAGCAAACAAGAAATGTTTAGAAAAATAAGAACAAAAATGTGGGTCCTCTTTGTGACTTTTTCCAGCAGTTCATGACCTCTCCAGCGGTTCATGACTTCTCAGCGTTCATGACCTCTCCAGCCGTTCATGACTTCTCTAGTGGTTCATGACCTCTCCAGCGGTTCATGACTCTCTAGGGTTCATGACTTCTCTAGCGGTTCATGACTCTCCAGCGGTTCATGACTTCTCCCAGCGGTTCATGACCTCTCTAGCGTTCATGACTTCTCCAACGTTCATGACTTCTCTAGCAGTTCATTCTCAGCAGTTCATGACTTCTCTAGCAGTTCATATTCTCCAACGTTCATGACTCTCAGCAGTTCATGACTCTCTAACAGTTCATGACCTCAACAGTTCATGACCTCTCCACAGTTCATGACCTCTCCAGCAGTTCATGACTTCTCTAACAGTTCATGACTTCTCTAGCAGTAAACAGATATAAACTAAAACAAACAAAACTATCTAAGAAACAAGATTCAAACAAAGTACATCTTCTTTAAGAGCTGAACAAGAATTGCATTGATCAACTTGTACAAATGATACCTAACAGAACAAAGAACACATGGTTTATAATGTAGAACATCACAGATAGAGTAAATATGCACTGATCGTTTGATAAAATGTGAACTTTTGATGAGAGTTATGCAATTAGAATGTGCAGGCAAAAAAGAGATAACAGCTGCCATCATATAATTATGGGTATTTTGGATTTTCTAGCTAAGAGGAAAATAACATTCAAGTTCATTTTGAACACTTTTTATGAATAAATAGTTAATTTAAAAAAAAACCAAACTGGCTTTACTGTCAGTGTTACCACTCTTTAGGGGAGGGGTGGAGGCGACCCACGAGCATGAGGAATTTAATTGTCGCATGGCTAGTGCAGTCACTGTGAAACTGTTCAGGTAAGAATATTTTCTTTATGCCTCCAACAGAAAAAAACTCCTTGGCTGTACTAGGGATTTAACCAGGGTCTCCCGAATGGGAGCCCGTGCTCTAATCCATTCTACCAGACGCGCCACACCGCTAAATTAATATTTTAATGTGTTTTATATCAACTGATCCCAGTTTTTGCAATGAGTTTAAAATCTTCAACTAAACTAGAACAATTCAACAAATTAATAAACATGTATGGTATTACATAAATTGGAAGAAAACTGTGTCAAAGTCAGGAAATTCAAACTGGAATGTACAAACTAACATGACAAAATCAAACAAAATGCCAAGCTTAGTCCTATGTTTCTAAATGATGAATAAAAAGTGTAAACGTTTCTCTATAGTGCCAATATTTCTATGAATGAATGAATGTTGATTGTGAATGAACTTGTCAGCAAAAGGATTTTTGGAATTCAATCAATCAAACGCCAAGCCTGCCGGCGTTGTTCTCCCAACTCTCTCCTTGGTGCAGTTAACTCTTTCCACGCTTTTAGCACACTTCACCATAGAGTTGCTTCCTTATAAGAAGTCTTTCTAGTTTTACTTCTACTATTTTACGTATACTACTTTTTAACCTTGTTATTCTAATAGGTTGTCCAGTTTTCTTAAATTTAATATATAATAATATATATTATGTTATTTATTGACGCGTAGTTAGGATTTCTTTTTACCTCCCTTGAATTAAGGTTTAAGAATTGAGGAAATAACTCAGCGTGGAAAGAGTTAATCAGTTCTGACACCGATCTTTTGTCAAACCACGATGTCAGACCATCCAACCGCCCAAGTGGTTACCGGGGCACCAAATTTGGTGTGTAAAGAATAGAACCACTGTTACCTGCCACGCATGTCGTAGAGGCGACTAAGGAGGTGTGTGGCTGAAATCGGATGCTCGTGTACGCTAGGGAATGCTAACCCGAAACAAATGCTTGCAGAAACGGATGCACCAGGCCGTAAAGCGTAAACATGGTGCAACGACCCCTCACAATGAGGAATGGGATAACAGATTCTATGGTCACCAATCTGCCTCTGAGATTTAGCCACGCAGTAAGAATGTCAGACCTATCATCACAAGGGTGGCCAAAACTTACTGCGGGAAGAGGTCGGCACAAACGGGAAGCAGAAATCATAGGAATTATATCCTGCAGAACTGCCCCAGTATGCAGACTTGAGAAGAAATAAGTGGCCCACACACTAGCATCCAAGACAAACTGTATAGCGTGACTGATAATCTGAGGCAGACGGCTGCCTTTATTTGAGAATCCAAAATCCCAATCTAGTGAGATCGCAGAAGAAGAAGACCATCCAAGATCTTCTCCCTCTGTCTTTCACAATCTCCCCATCACTTAATTTTACCAGTTGTCCCCAAATGTTCTAAACCTCCTCTTTGCATTAAATGCGCAAAGAACATTGATTGTCTGATTCTTATTTATGGAATAACACTGAACAAGAATAATACAGCTTCCAGAAAATTGTTTTTTCTTTCATAGATTATCAATGACAATATCAACTTTCTTTCTGAACTTAATTAAGATTTCAATAAAACAAGATAAGAAAAATGAATAAACAGCAAACTGGACAAAACACTCAATATCAGATTTTTCGTCCAGAGTTGGTACAGGATTAACTTAATCCTTCACTGTCCTACAGAGAAGCAAAAATCATCCACAACCAATCTACTTTAAAGTGGAAGAACCATATGGATGTCATTGTGACAGATCTGACCATGTGGATGTCATTGTGACAGATCTGACCCAATTCGTTATCTTAAAAGGCACCAGTATATCACGCTATTGGAGGTCTCTGTGGTTAAGCCCTTTGCCTTGTGAGTCGAAGGTGGGTTCGAGTCCGGACCGCGCCGTTCTGTTCACGAGTGTAGTTTTTTCCAGAGACCCCAAGGATTGTTGTTGGAGCTACTGAGTTCGTGCAATACTCTCGGCAGGTGGTATGCCATTTCTGCTGAGAGGGAACGAGCCATATGGGGTAAAACCCGCTGCAATGAAGTCAATCCTTATGTCTTTAAAACTCTTATTATATCACGCTATTTTAACTAAGAACCGGCAACAATAAACTGTTGTGTTATTTCTACCAACTTGGGGACTTCATACATAAATTAATTCCTACATAGAACTGGAATCTAGACTTTTGACCAGCTTATGTATCATCAATAACATCAGATTCGACAAGAAGGCACTGAGCTATGGAAGCACTTTGATAGCTGTCATGATTTGAAACAAAAATAAAAAGATTTCAACACTTGCAACATGTCTGTAGATCTAACAAGACCGCAGACCTAAATGCAGAAGGGCACATGAGTATAAACATCTATGAAATAAACATCTATGAAATAAACATCTATGAAATGAAAATCATGGCATATCCTTTACAGGATGTCGCCATCAACCACAGTAAATGAGTTGATTTTCTAGGCACCACTTATACATTCAGCAGTTCGCCATTGCTTTCTGAACAGTGGTCAATTTTTACCATTCATAAAAATTCACGGGATGGAAGGGCACATGAGTATTAACATATAAATGAGTTGTCGATTTTCTAGACACCATTTTTACATTCAGCAGTTTACCATTGCTTTCTGAACAGTGGTCAATTTTTACCATTTGTAAAAATTCACAGGATGGAAGGAGTTAACATATAAATGGTTGTCGATTTCAGACACATTTTACATTCAGTTTACCATTGCTTGAACAGTGAGCTATTTATCTTGAAACCAGAGATTGCTTCCAACCTCGAGTTTGAACATAATGGGATGTGATCGAATTCACTACTGCTTAAGCTATAGACGCCCACATTAACATATATAGTAAAAATACATTAATTAAACTAACATACTTCATGTCAATTAACAAAAACATAACTGTATATAAAAAACATGAATTATTATCAGTTTTCATACTTTTAGAAAACAAACATTTTAATCTGTGTGCTTATAACTCTTCGGTACATTTTATTTTGCTCATTTTAATAAACAAATAAAAGTTCAGAACAAAATTAATGCTGTGTTATAATACAGAATTGTTATTTGGAATCAATACAATCATAAATTGATAACATTATATACATTATTAACATTATAGAAATAATTTGTTTAATTAAAAGTAAAAACATTGTTATCATTATGCGGAAATCACCATGTAAGGTTAGGCGGAACAAGTTCAAATTATTATTACAGGACTGGAATAATAACAAATGGCATCACAAACTGAGTATATACAACAGTAGTAACAAGTACAGAACTAAAGTTATCATTTTCAAATAACATCACCAGTTTAGTCTGTACAACAAGAATATATCATGGAACTAATTGTAAAAGAATATGATCAACTAAAGTTATCATTTCCAACTGAGATAACATTTTAGTATATAAAATATTAACATGCAATGAACTAATTTGATATATTATGTGGAGAACTAAAGATCATCATCAGGTGCTGTGTCGGCTGGCATAGGTAATCAAGGATCTCCACAAATCTCTGTCTCCGGTGTTTGCTATCATCTCAAATGTCGCCCGAGTGGTTACCGGGGGCCCAAATTTGGGGTGTAAAGAATAGAACCACTGTTACCTGCCATGCATGTCGTAAGAGGCGACTAAGGAGGTTTGGCTGAAATCGGATGCACATGTCCAAAACGTGTAAAAGTCTATAGGGACCTACCAAACCAATGTGCAACGTATACATGTTCTTGGCAAAGATCAAACATATCACAAAGAGTGATTAAAATTGGTTGTAAAGAATGAACGCAAATAAGATCTCAGATGTTGACGCTCCACCATGCCTTGAAGTCAGGCTATCCAAAATTTTCTCTCTTCCTCTGTCTCATCTACCCTCAATTATGGTTGTCGGTTCAAAACCTCCCTTTCTCATCACATGTCCGAAAAATGATGCTATTTTCAAATATCATCACCAGCTTAGACTGTACAGGAATATGTCTGGATATTTACACTTACACTCTGGATGTCTAAATGCTCTGGATATTTTTCCAGAGATCATTATTCTCAGTGTAGGTGAGATTGAGTTCCTAGTTCTATCAGAGACAGATGATAAAATATAAGTCCTATATTCAATTTGCGCACGTAAAAGAACCCTTAGCAGTTCAAAATAGAGTAGAGTGAGCTGGAAAGCAATATTTATTAGAAAAGATTAAAAATACAATTCCTACAAAAATGTCCTCAAAATTACATTAGGAACCCAGGCTGGTGCTATGGAGTTTGCGCACTGCAGCTGAGATCTTCCTGTATAAGAAAGAGATCGAGCACACATGGTTACTCATCAAAGTGCAATGATGATTGTCTTATCAACCAAGAGCATGCCATTAACTAATTGTAAAATGACAAAGGAACTAAAGTTACTAATTTCAAATGACATCACCAGCTTATAGTCTGTACAACAAGAACATGTCATGAACTAATTGTAAAATGACATATGAACTAAAGTTACTAATTTCAAATGACATCACCAGCTTATAGCCTGTACAACAAGAGCATGTCATGAACTAATTGTAAAATGACATGAGAACTAAAGTGACATTTCAAATGACATCACCAGCTTATAGCCTGTACAACAAGAGCATGTCATGAACTAATTGTAAAATGTCATGAGAACTAAAGTGACTTATTTCAAATGACATCACCAGCTTATAGCCTGTACAAACAAGAATATCTCATGAACTAATTGTAAAATAACATAGGAACTAAAGTGACTAATTTCAAATGACATCACCAGCTTATAGTCTGTACAAACAAGAGCATGCCATGAACTAATTGTAAAATGACATGAGAACTAAAGTGACTTATTTCAAATGACATCACCAGCTTATAGCATGTACAACAAGAGCATGTCATGAACTAATTGTAAAATGACATGAGAACTAAAGTGACTTATTTCAAATGACATCACCAGCTTATAGCATGTACAAACAAGAATATCTCATGAACTAATTGTAAAATAATATATGAACTAAAGTTACTAATTTCAAATGACATCACCAGTTTATAGCCTGTATAAACAAGAACATCTCATGAACTAATTGTAAAATAACATAGGAACTAAAGTGACTAATTTCAAATGACATCACCAGCTTATAGCCTGTACAACAAGAGCATGCCATGAACTAATTGTAAAATAACATAGGAACTAAAGTGACTAATTTCAAATGACATCACCAGCTTATAGCCTGTACAACAAGAGCATGCAATGAACTAATTGTAAAATAACATAGGAACTAAAGTGACTAATTTCAAATGACATCACCAGCTTATAGCCTGTACAACAAGAGCATGCCATGAACTAATTGTAAAATAATATGGACAAATAAAGATTAAAAGTTTTGAAAGCTGTTTATAAAAAAAAAATGTCATAATTAGTAAAGACAACAATGTGCTTACTCGTGGAAATGTAATAATAAGGATTTATATTAATCAGTAGTTCTCAAAGTTTCTTCTTCTTCGAACGCTCCATATCAACCACTTGTTATCACTCTGTGTGATTTGTATGTGATCTCAGTCTAAGTGAGATTGTGGATTGTGTCAGTTATGCGCCTACAAGTAGGCCAGCACATTCAATTTCTGCAACATTTTTTATTTACTAGGGTCACTTCTTATGACATGTCTTGTAGGTCGCAGTGTTACTATTCTTTGCTCCCCTTTGGTCCCCTGCATCACACGTTCATCTCAAAGTTTAAACTTAAGGGGGTCAATTTGCTGATTTGAGTAGTAAGAGTTGAACAGACATGGTCTGCCTACACTGAAGTAAATAGATGTGTGAATGACAGTCTCTAATAACCAAGTTAAGGAAAGGGTTAAGTATGTAGAATGTGTATAGTTTGCCAGATAAAAAAAAAATTGCCTCCTAATCACAATACTTTGAGAACTACTAATCTATACAAGCTTTAAGTGTTCAATGTTGTGCTGCCCTGTTCATCAATGTCTGGTATGTGAAGAGATTTTGTTTAAAAAATATGCCCTCCATAAAACCCCATCACATAGTATCAAGCCACCTCATCACATATAATGGCAAACAAAAGATGTATGTCAATTGGTCCATAGTTTGCACAGTCTATTTAAATTACACAACGGTCACCTGTTGAGATAAAATACACATTCTTGAAAAAGGTCTTTTTGTGACTAGACTAAGCTTACTTGAGTGCTCTCATACCCTACTATGGTAGAACTATCATCTGGGTACACTTGACCCCGTGACCATGAACTGTGACGACCCTGACCGTGGTAGTTTATAAATTCACCCCCATGAAGTGTGGAACATTGAGAAGCTGTTTCATTGTCTACAAACACATCATCAGAGTTATTAGCCCATGTTTCCTGACTAGATGAAAGCTTGCAGTTGATATCTTCCAATGCAGATGGCAAGTTGACACTCATTGTATATCCTAAACCTGGTTTAGCATACGTGTTAAAGCTACCAGTTGAATCATGTCTATTTCTGCTGTTCCCACTACTGTTACTGTCACACAAGAAAGAAGTGCCATTGCTGAAGTTGCCATTGCTCATACTGTTACGATTATTGTTACACTCAACGGAAGCGTATCGATGATCCTGACAAGAACTGGTTGATGATGGCGGACGTTGTCTGTATGGAGCAGTGCTGCAGTAAAGGTCCTGATCTGAATATTTTCGTTGCCGTGATGCTGTTACAGCTACCGGGGAAGCTCGAGAATGATAGTAGGGGTCTGCATATTCTCTAGTTGTGAAATCGGAAGAATAAAGCTGACGGTCATCACGAACCTGTGAGTAAATGGGAGATTCCTCCACAGAAACCAATCCATAAGGGTACCTCGCTTTATCCCTTGATGAGGATTGAGAATAATATCTGGGGTCCTCAACACCACAAACATCACCCGTATGGCACTCGGCATCTTCTGCGTCCTCCTCAGGCGGTACAAGCGTGTAAGTTATGTGTGATGGGTTATATCCCTTTCGGGTAACATGTACAGAAGTGAAGGCTGGCCCATTTCCAGAGATAAGATTATTTCCATATGGGTCTTTAAGGTGACGCAGTTCTGGCGCATAATTAACCAACTCCAAGTATCTACCTCCACCTTTAGCTCCTCTAGGTTCTAGATATCCATTGTGGTCATATTCTCCAGATGCAGGAAAGTGATCTCTGGAACTGGCACCAGATGGGTTGTAATGGGATGTATATTCTTCAAGGGAATGAGTTCGTTTCCTACCAATCTTGGTAAGGTCAACAATCAACTGAAAAATACAGAGAAAAAAATGTTTAATATTCACTTTGGACATTCATTATTGTGTGACCTATTTAACAACTCTAGGGTTTGAAAATCGTGGCATATCCTATACAGGATGTATTCATCAACCATAGTAAAATGAGTCTCTGATTTTCTAGGCATCACTTACACGTTCAGTATTTTGTCATTGCGTTTTTGAATGCTGAGGTCTATTTTTACCTTTCGTAAAAATCCCACAGAAATGAATTTGCTTCCAAACTGCCTGCGCGAGTCCGAACCAGGTATGCTTGGGTTGTGATCAAGCTCACTACCACTAAAGCTATGGGTTAGATTATGATAATTGAAATAAAAAATTTATTTTGCAATAAAAAAAAGTTTTTATACCATGAGGTACATACATTAGGGAATATGGTGTTCAGCCAGCCTGTATTTATTTTTACCAATGACACATGACGAGTGATGTGGTCAACAACAACACTCCAGCTGTATTTACTTTTCCAGTGTTTCTCTGGTACTTAATTGAGGTCCAATTCATTGGCAATATCTTCTTATTTCTTTTATCCTGTTTTGTTTCACAGCATTAGAATAAGAAGAGATTTCTAAAATGAGCTTTTGTGTATGCAGAGGTGCACTATCTGTTAGTAAATATTTATGTGGCTGAACCATTTAATTTGTTATTTCTTGATGAAGTTCAGTACTGATGTTGTACCCATTTTTCCTCCCAATGTCTTTATTTCTAAACCGGTCTCTTTTCATGATACTCCCAGCATTCTGCTAGACACTTCATCTCTGTCATGACTAGTTTTCTTATATCGTTTGATGCCAGCGTCCAGGTTTAGCACTGATATCATAAAGTTTGATATCATAAAGTTGAGAGAAAAATTGTGTTGTACAATGCTACTTTAGTGTTCATGGTGACATGTTTGCATTTAAAAATTGGTGCCGTTTGTCTTATGATTTATTTTTTAAATTTTGAATTGGCAATATATATACTTCCTTAAATTTCCCAAAATGTACTGGAGCTTCCTCTTTACATTATAACAGAAAATGACTTGGCTCTACACATCTGGTCATGCTGGAGTGTAGGGTAATGAGCGTGCTGACTTTATTTCAAACAACGCTCTGATCCAAGAGGGCAGAAGTATGGACAAGTCGATGTCATAAATGTTGTACACCCTCATTTATGTGATATGGGCGAGTCTCAGACACTGGAATGAGTCCGAGAATTAGGAGTTAAGTTTGGACATGCTAGACAGTGTCGTCTTCATGTTAGAGAGAGAAGGTATACTAATAAACTTCTCATGGGTACGGTGAGCAAATGGACTTTAGGATGGCTGCTGCAGCGGAGGACAGAGCATGCATGGGAATGCTCAATCTGCCATGACGTCGATCGCATAACATAACATTACATTTGTAAGTGTAATTACAAATCACTCTCTAAGATAAAAAAAAAAGTACAACTAGCTGTACCAACTTACTTTCTCTGGAGCATCAGCAGAGTGCAACAAGTCATTCAATCTCTTTTGTTTCCCTGCCTGTGTCAATCTGACCGAACCACCTCCTTCAAAAACAAAAATAGAATTTCAGAAAAATGTTGCTGGAAAGAAATATAAAATTCTATGTTTACCGTATATGAAATACATACATTAAGTGCAGTCAGGCCTGGACTTTGCACTAAGAAAATGATTTACATTGCAAAAAAAATAATAATTCTAATAGTAATTTTCTTGAGCTAATAGATTTCCTATATAGTTTGGAACAATCTGTTCTTGTGTCTGGTTACAATATGATCTATAGGCAAAGCAAATAAAAACAAAATAATATAGTATCATCCTCATATCAAGTAGCTTGTCCCTTCCTAAACTTGGCTCCTATGACAGCAGTCCTGAAAAACTCTCTGTTCTGTGCAAGTTGACTGGCGTCAGCAGCAGCAGCCACTCTCAGATCGTCAATGTCATCTTGCACCCATCGTCTTCTAGGTCTTCCTCTCATTCTTCTTCCTACTGGCACCATTCCCTTCAAAATTCTCTTCCAAAAGTATTTTATATATATATATATATATATATATATATATATATATATATATATATATATATATATATATATATATATATATATATATGGCCTTTTTTCGTCTTTACAGACGGTCAATTGGCAAGTGTTTTACTGTGACAACTTCTGAGTTTTACGCTTGTCTCTCAGCTCATCCCTAAGTCTCTCTTCCAAAGATTCTACACCTTTGCGCAATGTTGTTTTCCATATATCACGGTCATCAGCCAGTTGTTCCCATTTGCTGGGACCTATAGAAAAGTTTTTCATTGAGGCTTTGCAGACATCTTTATATCTGAGCAGTGGTCTGCCCTGGTGCCTCTTCCCTCCGAAAGTTCACAGAACAACATTTGTTTTGGTATGCGATAAGTTTCCATTCTTCTCACATGCCCCAACCATCTTAGTCGTCTACTGCTGAGCATGATTGAAGGCAGGTTTGCACGTTGCAGTACTTCAGAGTTGGTTATCTTGTCGTGCCACCTAATGTTCATAATCTTGCGAGACATCGAAGGTGAAAGATGTTAAGTCTCCTCTCATGTCTTGAGTAGGCTGTCCATGTTTCTGAGCCATATAGTAAAGAACTAATTACACAGGCTCAATATATTTGAATCTTCATCTGCAATGTCAGTTTTGTGTTGTCCCACGCTCGCTTTGATAGTTTGCCGAATGTAGTAGCCGCACTCCCTACACAAGTGTTGATTTCTTCATCAAGAGAAAGGCTGGCAGTGACTATGGACCCGAGATAGCAAAATTTTTGAACTGGTGTTAGATGGTTACCATTTAAAGTGATATTTGTTGTGTTACCTCCTTGACATAGTACAACTGATTTGGAGACACTTATAGTCAGAGAAAATAGGTCGCATGCCTTTGACAAATTATTGATTAGGCATTGCAGTGTAGTCTCACTATGGGCGACTAAGGCAGCATCGTCAGTGAAAAGGAGGTTTTCATATATACCTTTTTCATCTTTACAGATGGTCAATTGGCAAGTATTTTACTGTGACAACTTTTGGTTTTCAGGGTTTCTCTAGTCTTTCAGCTCATCCCTAAGTCTCTTTTCAAAAGACTGCACCTTGCCCAATGTTGCTTTCCAGCAGAAATGGGAAATGAAATGTGATCTTGTGTGTGCTTGTTCTAAGGTACTTTGTAAGCTTTTATTTTCTTATGACTGTTATTGATGCAGTCGCTCCATATTTCGTGTGAAAAGTTGTTGAACTTTTCAAATTAGTCACCAGAAACATTTATCTGAAAATTGTAACAAATAATTTAACAAAGTGGTTTTTTTTTTGGTTACAAATGTTACTTACCATCAGTAACTGAAGGTGAATATTGTGCAATCTCTGCTGGTGTCATGTTACAGCATTTCTCATGGAAGATTTCCAAGTCCTCTAATAGACTGGCAAAACTGGGACGACTGTCAGGCTGGAAGTTCCAACATTTATTCATCAGTGAATACCTGAAGATGGGAAAATTTATTCATTAGAGAATAAATTTATTCATCAGAGAATACCTGAAGATGATATTATGTTATTAAAATAGAATAGTTACCACTAGCCATTAAATTCTGCACGCTCATATCCTTCCTGTCCTACACCGCCCCTAAAAACGGTATTATACAGACAGTAACATCATCAGGTGTGTAACTAGTATTGAAATCCTTCAGTACATTCATTTTTTAGCAGAGGTGTAACTTGTAGGCTACCGACAGAACCAAGGGTAATACAACAATTTTTCCCCTTGAAAACTATTGATTGAAAATTCATTATATTGATTACTCAAACTGCTTATAAAACTGGTTACAAAATAACAGAAACAATATACACTTCAGGTTTTAAACAAACTATAAATATAATTTTTAGAATACTTTACTCATGTGGTCTCTGTGGTTAAGCCCTTGACCTTGCGTTCCAAAGGTTGTGGGTTTGAATCCAAACCAGGCTGTTCTGTTATCAGTGCATTTTTCTAGAGACCCTATGATTGTTGCAGAAGCTACAGAGTGCATGATTTGTGAAATACTCTCGACAGGAGGTGTGTCATGTCTGCAAAGAGGGGCAGAGCTATATGGGGTAAAACCCAGTGCAATTAAGTCAATCCTTCAGCTTTAAACCCTTTTTTAGACTCATGTAAAAATGGCGACACCTCAATATCACTTTTGTACTTGTGGTATATGTCCCATCATAGTTACGTCACTGCTTGCCGTGAATAATAAAAAGATACTATGTAATCTTCTCAGAGTTTGTGTAAGAGAAGTAGAAACTTACATATCATCAGCACACTTGTCTGGTCTCTCGAGCTTGCCACCCTCTCTCACGAAGTGTAGAACCTCAATGTTTGTCCTGGCAGGGTAAGGCTGTTGACCTAGTGTGACAACCTCCCACATTAACACTCCAAAGGCCCTAGAAACAAATATACACAGCATAAGTAAAAGATGACTAATGTACATTCTTTCATATTTGATTCTATAGACTTCTTGGTCTTAGCATTGTGTTATAGAGAGGCTCGCTCCATCCCTGACATGTATATGTCTGTCGCTATGTGGGTGTGTGTCTGTTTACCTTCTCTGTGTGTGTGTACTTATGTGCTCTGAAGAATTACTGTCCACTTTCATTTACATTTCCAAAAACATAATAATTTAATCTCACCAATGTCTTCTTCTTCTTCTTCTCTTCCACCATTTACTTCTTTATAGAAGTTTTGGGGGTGAAACGTAGTGATCTTGTGTGTGCTTGTTTTAAGGCACTTTGTAAACTGATATTCATGTTCGTAAGGCTGTTCTTGATGCCGTCGCTCCATCTTTGCGTGGTCTTCCTCTTGCTTTGTACTCATTATACTTTTATGTGTGGCTCTCTGTGATAGACGATACCAGGGCATTCTTGTCAGGTGTCCAAACCATTTAATCTGTTGTTCTTTTATGAATTTCTGACTATACTATACTGAATAAATGCACACATGAGTGTATTGTGACTAGAGTAGTGCCTTAGTCACTGCCAGTACTTCTATTGTCAATGCTTCTTGTTATCATTGTGATTCATTGAGTATTATTCGAAAAGTGGATGCTGATTTGGTGCACAGGCAGTGGACATTAACAATTTGCAGAATTACATTCATCTTCATTCCCGGGAAAACATGGGTGCCGATGGAAACGAGAGCAGATAGACTGGTGGCCCTGCCACCATATCAGGAAGGGTGGTTCAGCCAATGGATAGAGCTGACATTCTGAACGCCCTCATAGAGCGTGGCAACAAAGAGGATTTTCATTTAAACCAATAAACATGAACTGCTAGATTGCAAGAGCTTAGATTGAAGGGGCCATAAATGAACAGCACAACAGGTATACAAGTAGGCTTTATCATTCAACATAAAACTGGTATGGTTAGTCTCTGGATACTGTTGGAGATATTGCAAAGGAGATCAGAGCATCTATGGACATGTCTAGAGTGCAATGAAGATACTCCAAACTGAAACTGAACTGAATGCACTACGTTGACTCTACTATAATGAATGCATTTACTATCTCATATATGTGTTTGATAATGAATTATGCTACACACCAGATATCAGATTGTGTTGTAAAAAAGCCATCAACCAGAGATTCAGGTGACATCCACCGCACCGGAAGAAGTCCTTCTCCTTCCTTTCTGTAGTAATCATTCTTGTAGATATCCCGAGCCAGACCAAAGTCACCAATTTTTACAACCATATCTGCTGTAGATTTGGTTGACACTAAACAGTTCCTGGCTGCTAGATCTCTGTAATATAAAACATGCCAGTTTGAGTTTTCATAATTAATTATATCTCAAAATCATTGTTGCTTTAGATTTCAACAAAAATGGTGGTTTACCATGTATGATTATTATTTTAGGAGGGTAGCAATTAGTGGGCATCTGTAGCTTAAGCGGCAGAGAGCTTGATCACAACCCAAGAGTACCTTATTCAAACTCCATTGCAGGCAGTTTGGCAGTAAATTTGTGCACGCAGATTTTTACAACTGTAAAAATGACCCCCCCATTCAGAAAGCAACGGCAAACAACTGAGAGTATAAGTGGTGCCTAGAAAATTGACGACTTGTCTACTGTGGTTGATGGCGAAGTTCTGTAAAGGATCTGTTACGATTTTAATTTTCAACAATTAGATTATATCTACCTCTGAAGTCGGAGAAGGCATGCTTGTAAGGTGAGGGGACAATGATAATAAGGAAAGCAATACTGCACGCAAGAATCAGTCAGAAGCCACATATAAGGCGCTGACTGACTATGCCTGAATTCCTAGCGGGTGAACACAAGAAGAAGATGATATATATGCTGTTTTTGGATAAGGATGTTTAAACAGCGAGCCACATGAACCATTAGTATGCATACCCTTCAACATCTGTTGGAGACTGAGCACCTATAGGTCTGCCCGGAGTACTGTGATGTCAGTTCAGTAACCAATAACTACCAGGTATCAATTTGAATATGTTAAAAAATAACATACATCCACTTAAATTGCTGAGATTTGTAAAAAACGTATCCTGCAATGGCATTGGACTTTAAGTATGAGACATAAAATATATAACAGAACTTACCTGTGAACAAAATGCATGTCCTCCAAATATTTACAACCCCTGGCCACATGTACACAAATTTTAACTAGATCTGGTAACAGTAAACTGGCAGGGTTTCTCTGAAAGATATAAATACTATGTTCAGGTTTGTTTTGTTAACATTCACTTTCAATTATATTAATTAAGGAATATCATGGACAGCAATGATGAATACACAAAGTGAGCACACATGTTATTCTGCAAAGTGCAATGATGATGGTAGTATCAATCAATGAATAGAAAGCAATGAGATAGACAGTTATTAATTAACAGAATTCGCCCGCCTGCCCAGCATGTTCGTAGTGCGGTGGAAGACGGGTGACAAGCTCCATGTGAGAGCGGTTCAATTCCACGGGATGGCAAAAAAGCCACAGGTTCTCCAGATTTACGGTGTTCATGGCACCAAACCGAAGGTTACGATGTCCGTGGAACCGAGCTAAAGAGCTTTCAGCTCAAGTGCTTCTGGATAAGAAATTTTTTTTTACTTCATTTCACTTCGGGGTGATCCAGATCCTTATTAGTGATAAACAAAATCTATTTCTTGATACTTCTGGAAGACTAATGAGAGCAGACATTCATTAGCCATGACTTAGTCCTTCTTATTCCCAGGAAAACATCTCCATAAGCTCTTTATCATACCACCTAACTCCCTATATTTTGTAGAGATACTAGTTGATAAATGAATTTATGCATTATTATTTTGGTTGTTCTCCATGTTTCTGACACATACAGCAGAACTACTTTAACATCGTGGAGTTAAATATTCTAATTTTTGTTCTAGATTTGAATTCTTTCGATTTTCACAAATTTCCTAATGTAATGACAATAAGAGACAAAATTAGAAATGAAGAAATCAGAAGAAGACTGGATGTGAAACCAGTCATGCAATTCATAAAAGAACAACAGATTAAATGGTTTGGACACCTGACAAGAATGACCTGGTATCGCCTACCACAGAGAGCCACACAGAAAAAGTATAAGAGTACAAAGCAAGAGGAAGACCACGCTAAAGATGGAGTGACGGCATCAAGAACAGCCTTACGAACATGAATATCAGCTTACAAAGTGCCTTAAAACAAGCACACACAAGATCACTACGTTTCACCCCCAACACTTCTATAAAGAAGTAAATAGTGGAAGAGAAGAAAAAGAATGAAAGCTCATCTTGCCTTCTGCTTTCTAATTCTCACATCTTTATCCGTTCCTCCTCTTTGTTTATATTGTTACTCAAGTATGTGTATGATTCTAATTCTTGAAGATGGGTTTCAATTAGGGAGATTAGGTTGTCATTTGCTTGGTTAACTCTTATTATCTTTGTCTTCCTCTATGAATTGGTTAATGAACTGACATCACAGCACTCTCTGGGCAGAAGCAACAGATGTTGACGAGTATGCATACTGACAGTTCCTGTGGCTCACTGGTTAAACACACTACTCTCTCTACCCTTCAAGCATCCATCTCTACATGTACAACATGTAATTCTAAATTCCTTATATCGCTGGATTGATTCAACATCAGTTTTAGTGGCCTTATCAAACAGTAGACCACCAAGAGACTGGAGAACATCCCTCTTATCCATATCCTAAACTTTCCAACAATCGATGCTGTCTCTGTGATCATTTAGTGCATTATGAATATTTAGCCCTAGTTGTTGAGACCTGCGACCAAGTGTGTTTAGTTTATCCTGCATCTGGTTACATGCAGGGGACATAAGGACTATATCATCAGAAGTCCTGATCACCTAACAGCTTTGTCAGTTAACCTGACTGTCTAGCAGCTTTGTCAGTATCAACCTGATCATCCAGCAGCTTTGTTAGAGTCAGTCAATAGAGAAAACATTAGCATGCATTCCCTTGTGCCCCTATTGGGGAGACTGAGCACCTATAGGTATACCTAGTAATAAGATCTGTTCAGTAACGAATAACTAAAGAACATCAACAGCAAATCCAACTTACCGAGGTGGCTCTGCAACTTCTAAGGAATGACAACAAATCTCCACCCTCCATCAGCTCCATTATGATAAACTGGGGATCATTGTCCAGACAAACTCCTAACAGACTCAAGATGTGTTCATGCTGGAAGTTTTTCATTAGTAGAGCTTCTTTAAGGAACTCTTCTTTCTCATGTTCAGAAGCACTTTTTCGTAAAGTCTGGCCACACAAAAAAAGGTATTAATTGTATAACATTACATATTATTTTTGTAACATTACATTTTGTCATTTATGTGATACTCATAAAATTTTACCAACAATTTAAACAAAAATTTGAGCAGCCTTTTCAGACTTTAAGGTCGGTATGGAGCATTCAAAGAAGAAGACTAATGCTGAGCTGAAATATCAAAAATTAAGTAAGATAAAAAACAAATAACTAAGACAGATAAAACATATTTCATAAACTGATAAAAAAATCGCTTACATAATGAAATGATGTCCTTCTTCTTCTTCGAATGCTCCATATTGACCACTTGTTAACCAATCTTTGTGATTTGTATGTGATCTGAGCCTAAGAGCGGTTGTACGTTGTGCCAGTTATGCGCTTACAAGTAGGCCAGCACATCTGATTTCTGGTAGCTTCCCTAGTATCCTACCTCAGTGGTTTATTATGACATGCCTTGTAGGTCGCAATGTTACTATTCTTTGCTCCCCTGTGAGCTCCGCAACACACAGTCAGAAATATCCAAAATTAACATCAACATGACACACATATATGTTTACCTTCACTGCACATTTGGTTTCTCCAGTGCTATCTCCAAGGATGTTTCTAGCTAAACCTTCAAAAACTTCACCAAAAGCTCCACTTCCCAAGAACATTGTCAGAACCAACTGGCTCCGACTAAAGTGAGGGAGTTTAGCAATTTCTTCACCAGTGCATTGAATGCTGTAAAAGATATTGTTAGATCATACATTTTGAGGTTCCATTCAAAAAAATATATTACTAAACTGATACAAGCTGTCACTAATGAAATCAATTCTGGCCATCAAATTTGAGTTGACATATGTAAAATTTAAAAAACATTCAGAATTTAATATAAATACAGGTTTTGTTTTGAAACCAATGTAAAAAAATCATAGATTAAAAAGAATTGATTCAATTAGTTATTGTAGCACTTCAAGCAAACCCATAGGTGCTCAGTCTCCCACAGCAGAAATTGAACGGTATGCATAATGGTAGTTCATGTGACTCGCTGGATAAAAACACTACTCATTTTATCCTATGCATAAAATTCTGCTTGTACAACATGTAATTCTGAACTCCTTAAATCTCTGGATAGACTCAATATCAATTTCAGTGTTCTCATCTAACAGGCGGTCACCTATAAACCACACATCAGTTCCTTCAATTCATCTTGAACTCCTTGGTGATCAATGCTATTGATGCAAACCTGTTGTCCTACTATTGCTGCAAACACCATCATGTGCAGGACAGTAGATCAAATTAAGGTCTCTGGAGGTTAGTAACTTCAACAGACAACATGCACTCCACTCATTCATTGATGTAAAATTTAGATTAGACATTATGTAAAAAGTTAATATAAAAACTTAGATTACAAAACACAGAGAAATAAAAAGATGATCAACAGTCTTTTTATACCTACTTTGTGTTACCAGAGACCCAAAAATGGACAATGAGCAAAGCGCAGTCACAAAAAATAACTACATGTGAAATGCGTTGCTGCAAAAAGTTACCAACAACACCAGAAAAGACAAGTCACCAACATCAGCATAAGAAAGAAAGTTGGCACAGAACCTTGCTTGAATTACATCGAGAAACAAAGAATGAAGTGGTTTGGCCACTTAATAAGAATGCAACCAAACTCTACAGTATACTGTCTTCTACAACAGAACATCGGGAAAGAAGGCAAGAGGAAGACCACGAAAAGATGGTTAGATGGCGTAGCAGAATCCTGTGAAAGAGCAAAAATAACAATCACCCAAGTCACCAGAAAAGCGAAAGACAAAACAGAAAACCAGACACTGGGCAACAACCCGGTAGCAGTGTGATGACAAAGGAAGAAGAAGAAGATAGAAATAAAATAGCAGTTAATCTAATGAATATTTAAAGGTTTATAACTAACAACTTTCATTTAAAATTCTGCATGGGTCTTTTATAATAGTTAATAAACAGACAGGGAAAAGAGAAATGATAAATAAAATAAGTCTTTATTAGAAAATGAATCCAATTGGAATGGTAAGATAAAACTTTTGAGAGATTCAGCTCATTACTTCAATGAAAAAAAGGTCTAAAGTCGAAGGATTGATTTAATTGCACTGGGTTTAACCCCATATAGCTTTATCCTCTGCAGAAATGGCATGCCATCTGTAAAGAGTATTGCACAAAGCACAAACTCTGGCAACAATCCTAGGGAGTCTCGGGAAAAAAATGCACCTGTGAACCAAACGGTGCGGTCCAGATTTGAACCCACGATCTTCAGAAAGAAGACAAGGCGTTACCCACGAAACCCCTCATTACTTCAATGAGAGATAAGTCAGTGTATGATGTCACAAAAGATGCAAAGAATTTATGCTCAGATTGTAGAAATATGTAATCAAATGTGACATGAGAAGAAAGTCACCTAAGAAGCATGCATAACTAGTAAAATACAGACCTCTGAAGTCGGTCGGAGAAGGCTCACCTGATTGGCACAGGACACTGATGATAAGAAAAGTAAGCCTTCGCACAAAAATCAGTCAAAAATGCCATACTATATGGTCTGACTATGTCTAAATTCATTGCGGGCAAATGAGAAGAATAAGTAAAAATACAGGATATCCATCATTTTTTGCTGCAAGAACTTGAGCACCTATGGGTTTGTCTGGAGTGTCCTGAAGTTATTTTATGCTATTCAATAACTAATCATGACCAATACTTTGCATGTGTTGGTACTAATATACAATTGGAATAGATCTAAATGACAGTGTCAACTGTTCGCTTACATACATTCTGACAGACAGTCACAACTAAATAACTGAGTACATACTTCATAGCATATAGTGTGTTACTCCGTTGGAAGGCTGTACGTGGCAGCTCCCTGAGTGTAGCAAGTTCTGTGTCAGGTCCTCTTATTATAAACTGTTGGCCTTTATTCTTCTTCTTCTGCTGTCTGTGACACACCACTGACAAATTCATACAAGAAGATTAAAGTCAGTTCAGAGATAACAGAAAATATTGTTCATTATACAGGATACTTAAAAAAAGATAAGTATTACATTGTCTACAGGAGTTTGATAGGACCATCATCATTGCACTTCAGTGAGTAACCATGTGTGCTCTAATTTCTTTCTGACATAGGTAAGATCTCAGCAGCAGCAGTGCACTAACTCCGTAACCGGGGGTCCCAATGTAATTTATAAGATGGTGAAAATATTTTGTAATAATATTTTGACCAAGCTTTCTATTTTATTTTGCCAGGACAGCAACTTTCCAGCCTGCTCTTCTCGATTTTTAACTGCCAAGGGTTCTTTTATGTGATCAACTCGACCTACATTTTATCATCTGTATCCAGTAGGACTAGGAACTCGATCTCACCTACACTGAGATCAGGGATTTCTGGAAAAATATCCTGATCGCTCCTAGGGAGACGAACCAAGTATCTTGTAACGAAAGGCGAACACCTAACCTCTACGCCAGAGACCACAAGAGGTATGTATGTATATATATATATATATAAAATGTGTGGTATGTGTTGAATGGAACCCTGTGAGGAGGATGGAATAAGATTGTAGAACAAGCAATTTACTGATATCAGTTTGCACACCTTTTGAAACACATTAATAACAATTAAATTTGACCAATATTATTCTTCCTCTGCCATCACACTGTTACCAGCTTGTTGCCCAGCGTCATGGTTTTTATCATGCGCTGCTCTATTAACTAGTTAATTTTGGATAGTTTATTAGATAGTTAATTTTGCTTTTTTCGACAGTATTCTGCCATGCTATCTATCCATCTTTTTTCATTGGCCTTTTTTACGCCTTCTTTCCTGTTATAGAAAACTGTATACAGTAGAGTTTGGTTGCATTCTTATTAAGTGGCCGAATCAATTCATTCCCTGTTTCTCAATATAATTCAAGCAAGGTTCTGTCCCAACTTTTTTTTTTAATGTTGATGTTGATGACTATCTTTTCTGGTGTTGGTAGCTTTTCGTAGGCATCCCATTTCACATGTAGTTATTGACTAGTATTAAGCATAATAAAAAGAATGTCTAAGACACAGAAAATATTGAACACAAAATGTGACAACCTCTGCTGTATCAGTTATCAGAGGACTATCATCATAGCACTCCGGACACGTCCATCGGTGCTCCGATCTCCGCCTCAAAAATCCAGCAGCGTCTAGCGCCCAACACGCCAGTTTGATGTTGATTAATCAAATCTTTTCACATATTTGGTATGTCATTCTTTTCGGGCTGTACCAATATCGACACCCATCTCTCTCAATCTGGTTAGCGACTGGAATTCACACTCGTAAACTCCCCGTTCGGAAATTCTCAATGTGTTATGAATGTGCTGTATATGATGGATCTCTTTAGCCTGTTACGCCCCTGGCGTTTAGGGCACAACAAACAGTACACCATTCTTCCTGTTCATGGCCTTCCTCTGTATTGTGTTCCAGCTATGATTCATTTCCTTCAGCTCTTGCTCAATCGTTCTCCTCCAGGTCGTCTTGGGTCTTCCACGCTTTCGCCTACCCTCTGAGTCCATCTCAGTGCAGTTTTCGTGTCGGAGCCAGTCTCCATCGCATCACATGTCCAATCCATCTCCAGCGTCGTCTTCGGATGATAGTGCCCA
The DNA here is from genome assembly GCA_020796225.1 of Arion vulgaris. Lineage (NCBI taxonomy): Eukaryota > Metazoa > Mollusca > Gastropoda > Stylommatophora > Arionidae > Arion > Arion vulgaris. Next base: position 48,124,819 of record CM036755.1, on the reverse strand, counting down.
TATTCTCTTGTTGGCACCGTGCAAGCAATTCTTGATTCGAGATAGTAGTCGGCCAGTACACGCGTAAGATTTTCTGAACAAGTTGTATGAAAGCGGGAGTCTGGACTATCCTGTTCTGTCATTCTCCAGCATTCCGATCCGTACAGCAAAGTTGACGCTTTAGCTGTTATAGATACTAGTCTTGGTTCTGATGCTGTATTGGGCAGATTTCAAGGCGGTCTGAAGGGTCATGAATGCACTGCGTGCTTTACTCAGTCTGTTTTAATGTCAGATCCAGCGCCTCCTTCATTGCTAATAACACTTCCAAGGTATGTGAAAGCGGTTGTATCTCGGAGGGTTTTACCTTCTAGTTTGACTGGTGCTGGGGTTGCTATGTTCAGAGTCATTACTTCAGTTTTCTTCTGATTTATTTTCAGCCCAACCATCTCACTATATTGTTTAGGCGGAGGTCTTTTCCTGGATATCTCTATGTGTATGAGATAGGAGTGCGATGTCATCTGCAAAATCTAGGTCTTCCAGAGTGGATGTGACGTCCATCTAATACCTCTTGCCTTATCTTCCGTTGTTTTTACGCATCACCCAATCTATGACAGTGTTGAATAATAGGGCTGACATAACACATCCTTTGCATGCCTGTTTTTACTTCAAACTTTAGTTCTGAAGTTTCAACACTGCATGCAAACTTGCTGTAGCAGCTTTTATAATATTTATAAAACACAGTGGGATTCCATACCATCTTAAGATAGCCATAGACTTTGCGAGTGTATGCTATCAAAAGCCTTTTCAAAATCTACAAAGTTGATATAGAGTTTGCTTTGCCATTCTGTGCATTGTTCTATGATATTTCTAAGAGCAAATATTTGGCCTATACAGCTCCGTCCTCTCTAAATCCTGCTTGTTCCTTTCTCAGTTTCTTATCCACAGCGTCATGTAATCGTTGTACGATGATTTTGCTTAAGATTTTACTTGGGACAGAAAGCAGTGTTATTCCGCGCCAATTATTACAATCGGCAAGGGAGCCCTTTTGGGTATCTTGATGATGACTCCTCTGTTCCATGCATCAGGTATTATTTGGGCATTCCATATAGTAGTAAACAAGGGTTGCAATATATTAGCTGCAAGTTCTGGGTCTATTTTGAATAGTTCTGCGTTTAAGTTATCATTCCTGGTGCCTTGTTATTCTTAAGAGATTTAATTGCTGTAATGATCTCATCCTGGCTGGGTGTTTCAATGCCAATTTCTAACTCCTCTGTTGGTTCTGGTATGTCTGCTACTACCGTTGGAGGTGGTCTGTTTAGCAATTCTTTAAAATGCTCTGTCCATCGTATTTCTTGTTCCTTTTCCGTTGTCAATAGTATTCCATTCTTATCCTTTATGAGAGTATTTGATCTTCTGTAATGTTTCCAGCTTATTAGCTTTGTAATTTTGTACACTGTTCCCTGATCACACTTTTTGCTGCTTCTTCTGCCTGTACTGCCAGGTCTTCAACATACATTCTTTTGTCGGCTCTCACAGCCCGTTTGATTTCTTTACTTGCGCTTTTGTACTGTTCTTGGTATCTTGCTTTCAGTCTTTGGACTTTGCTTCTAACAATTTCTTTTTAATATTCTTCGCTGTCTATTATTTTCCATGTTGTTGGTGTTATCCATTCTTTTCTTTTCTTTGTGCGGTACCTAGACATGTTTCATGCTCTTGCTATATATAGATGCTATGTTGTCCCATGTTCTATCTATGTTGTCAGTTTCATCCGTAGTTTCATTACTTTCTAGGGCTTGGAATCTGTTCTTTATCTGCATTATAAACTTATCCCTTACTTCCGTGTCTTTTAGTCTATCCACATCGAACCTCTTTTGGAAGTTTTCTGTTGTCCTGTTTTTCTTAGTTTAAGTTTGACATAAGCTGTGACTAGGTGGTGGTCACTACCAACATCTGCACCTCTCTTGACTACAACATCTAGCAGCGTCTCCAGGGTCCATTGATCATTATATGGTCTATTTGGTTTTATCTCTGCCATTAGGGAATACCATGTTAATTTGTGGATATCTAAATGTTGAAATAGGTTCCTCCTATAACGAGATTGTTTATGCTGCAGAAGTTTACTAAACGTTCCCATTTTCGTTCATCATACCACATCCATATTTTCCCATAGTTCTATAACTATGCGTGTTGTCTTGTCCGACCTTGGCATTTAGATCTCCCATAACAATGATAACATCATGGGATGGTGACTTGTCTAATTCTGCTTGTAGGTTTTCGTAGATCGAGTCTTTCTTTGTATCTTCGCTATCATTAGTTGGCGCATAGCATTGTAGGATTGTGATGTTTGTATGCTTCCCCTTTAGTCTGATCTTAATCAAGCGGCTGCTGATAGGTTTCCATTCTAACAGACACTTTTCCACGTCCTTTCTTAGGATTACTGCTACTCCTTCATGGTGTAGGTCATCGTCTCTGTCCAGAAAAGGACTGTTTCACCTGTTGCAGTGGTACTTCTTCCATTTCCTGTCCATCTGTTCTCGCTAACCCCTAGGATATGTAGATTATATCTTCTCATTTCTGCTGTTATTTGTGATAGTTTTCCGGTTTCGTACATTGTTCTTACATTCCAGCATCCAATTCTGGTCTTGGTTTTGGCATTCAGGACTTCCGTCCTCATGAAAGTAGCTTCCTTCTGCTACCACTTCCAGTCATGTGAGTCAATGACTCTGGTAGCCCTTCATGCCCGTAGATAGGTTGTATGTTTGTTGTTGTTTCCGTAACTTTAATTTTTTTTAAAGGATGGGATCGTTAGTCCAAAGCCCAACCCCCAACCTGGAGGACCAGGAGACCATGCTCGTCTGTCCCTCCTCAGTGACCTTTCCGGCTGGTAACCCTTCCGGGAACATAAGTTCCCGCGTCAAGCTCACTGTATCATTGAGCACGCAAGCCTCCCCACCACTACAAGGTAATGGCCTCATGGGAAGGATATGATGGATATTAACATTTTAATTAAGAATTATAAATGAGAAAAGTTAATTAAAAACAAAAATTGTTTAAGCGAGTGGACTTACCTAAAACAATAGACATGATGATGATTGCAGGTAAAATAGTGGTGCTGACTACAATAACGATGATGAGGTGGTTCTCTAAGTTGGTCTCTACAGCTGAAGAAGAAATGTAGAACTTATTGAAAAAACTTTCTAAAATTAACAAGTAAAAATTAACCTAAAGCTCAAAATGTGGTAGTTTTTATTTAGCACAGCAGTAAAAACAACTTTCCATAAAAAAATGAACAAATCAAATTAATCAATGAAACATCATAACATAAAAAAAAGCCTAGGTGGTTGTGCAGCCATTCTTCTTGTCAAGATATACATAGCAGGGTTGAGGTAGATTGAAACAAGCAGTATTTCATAACCAGTATATCTTACAAACTAGTCAAGCAAACAAATGAAAGAAACAAAACAGGAAAGTTGGTTTAAATAAAAATAATTATAATGATCAAATGTCTGGTCAACCACTAGTAACAACTGACGTTATAAGAAGAAGATGGAGATATGTTGGGCATACCTTAAGAAGAAATGACCAAGAAACAACAAAGTAGGTATTGAAGTGGGAGGCAAAGGGTTTAAGAAGAGAGGACACCTAGGGAAGCCCTGAAAGGAACTTTGCTGAGCGAATCAAGAAATACCAGACTCAATTACATAGAAGAGATAGAGTGAGTTGCCAAGGACAGAGCGATATGAAAAAATTACTTGCAGGCCCTATGTAACTTATAACGGTCAAGAGGAACATATATATATATTTATTGATGAACATTCAAGCTTAAATTACCATATGGTGCTAGAAAGATGGTGCTGTTGTCACTGAAGAGACCCATGCCTTCAGAGTTGACAGCTGCTACTCGGAATATATAAGGCTCTCCTTGCTTCAGCTTAGATGTCTCAACAAGCCAGCGTTCTATAGAACCATTGTATGATGTTTCCCAGATACCATTCTCTACATTTCTGTAAACAAAAAATGAAATGTTTATAATCATAATTCATAAATTTAATGATATCAACATGAATTTTGCAACAAGAAGACACTTAACATTTCTGTGTCTACCACTCTTCTTCTTCTGCAACTGAAGCCATTAGTATGCATACCCTTCGACACGTGTTGGGGGAGACTGAGCACCTACGGGGTCTGCCAGGTGTGCTATGATGCCAGTTCAGTAATCAATAACAAGAAATCCACCACAACAAATGCTTCTTCTTCTTCTTCTTGTGTTCATCCACTATGAATTCAGGCATAGTCAGGGTGTTTGGTATGAAGCTTCTGAGTGATTTCTGAGTAAAGGAGTGGGCCAGAAAATAACAGTACAACAGGTATATGAATAGGTTTATCAATGAACACTGAATGGTTAGTTGCTGTCTGCTGTTGGAGATATTGCGGAGGAGATCAGAGCACCTATGAACATGTCTGGAGTGAAATGAAGATATTCAAAACTGAATTCTTAATTTTCAAGATTGTATTGCCAACCATGCCCTGATATAACCAAAACAACTCATTTTTAGGTTTTAAAAGCTGTGCCGCAGCATAGGTTATTTTTTTACTGAACTGATGTCACAGCACTCTGGGCAGACCCACAGGTGCTCAGTCTCTCTCAAGAGATGTCAAAGGGTATGCATACTGATGGTTCCTGTGGCTCACTGGTTAAACACACTTCTCTCTCTCTGCCCCTCATGGAGCCAGCTCTACTTGTTAAAACCTCAGCATAGCGAGTCTTTAATCTCCTATAGAACAGAGAAATAAATTGCTCCAAATGTGTCTACCAGGTATCCATTTAAAATATGTTGTGTATTCATGCAGCTTTGTATAGACCTTCTTTTAATTTATGCAGTTGAAGTATTCAAACATGGAGTGCCTCATCATCATCAAGTAGCTTGTCCCTTCCAGAACTTGGCTCCCATGACAGCAGTCCTGAAACTCTCTGTTCTGTGCAAGTTGATCGGTATCAGCAGCAGTCATTCTCAGATCGTCAATGACATCTTGCACACATTGTCTTCTAGGTCTCCTCTTCCAGGCACCATTCCCTCCAAAATTATCCTCTCTAGGCACTCATGTCGTTTGATGTGTCCGAAATATTTAATTTTCCTTGATTTTATGCTCTTTAATAGCGAACTCTCTTTAATATCAAGCTGTTGCAGAACAGAAGCATTTGTTCTTTTCTCTGTCCATGGAGTGCCTACTTTCTGTAAATGCAATCAAATGTCAATATTCTAAATGTATTGAATCAATTATTTACTGACCTATATTCCAGCATATAGTTTAAGATTGGGGCACCATTATCATCTGGCTCCTCCCATCTCACTTCATAAGCCCCTGACTTTAGATGATTGACAGTTGGAGGAAAAGGTTGATCTGGGAGGAAAACTGCAAGAACAAATTGTACGTCGTAAATTGTTATGAAGGTAATGTGAGAAAATATGAATACAACATATACATATATATTCCTCTCATACTGTTCATACGTTACATAGGGCCTGCAAGTAATGTCTCCACACCTCTCTGTCCTGGGAAACTCAATCTTTTCCATAAAATTGAATCAGATATTTCTTGCCTCTCTTAGTAAAGTTCATTTCAGGGTTTCGCTAGGGCGTCCTCTCTTTCTTGAACCCTTCTCTTTCTTGAACCCTTTACCTCCCACTTCAACGCCTGCTCTGGTATTCTTTGATCATTTCTTCTCAAGGTATGCCCAACATATCTCCATCTTCTCACTCTTATAACAGTTGTTATTAGTGGTTGACCAGACATTTCTATGATTTCATCACTTCTGAATTCGTCCCATTTTATGTTCATTATTTTTCACAGACATCTATTCTCAAATGCATTCAGCTTTCTATATCTTTAGTAATTTTCCAACTCTCACTGGCATATGTTAGAATTGATACAACATTGAAACTGAAAATTCTTAGTTTAGTTTTTAAACTGTATAAATTGCAGTAAAACTACATAACAAACTGTACTATCAACTACTTTTTATTATTGAAGTGTTCTTCACCTTCTTCTATGTACACTATCAGACATCAATTTTATCATGAAAAATGGCAGCTAGTCTAAAGATGATACGAGGGCGCATTGAAAAGTAATGCCTCCAAGTCCATAACTCTGTTAATATACATAATTTACAAATGAAACATACATTTTCAGAAAGCTTGAGATGTCCACTACACAATAGAGTCATTATTTTCCACATAGTCACCTCCACGTTCCACACACACGCCAACGTCGAACTAGTTGTTGCATCCCGTCGAAGAATAATCTGATGATTTTTCACGAAGCCAGGTACGCACATCTGCTGCCACATCCTCGTCAGAAGCATATCTGTTTCCCTTGAGATGTTCCTTGAGCTTTGGAACAGGAAAAAGTCACAAGGTGCCAAATCGGGGCTATATGGTGGGTGCGCTAAAATGTCGTCAAAATTGAGACGCTCTAATGCTGCCTCTGTTTGTCTACTGGTGTGTGGACGAGCATTGTCATGTTGAAGGACTGCGTGTTTTCCAGGACGAACACGTAGCAGTCTTGCCCGTAGTTTCTTCATCGTTTCCACATACCGATCAGAATTGACAGTATTGCCGTGTTCCAAAAATTCTGTGTGGATTACGCCCTGGCAGTCCCAAAATGGACATCAAAACTTTTCCGCTACGCGACAGTTTTGAAATTTTTGGGGTGGGTGAGTTTTGTGCCTGTATTCCATAGACTGGCGCTTGTTTTCAGGGTCGTAATGATGCACCCATGACTCATCGCCAGTGACAATTCGGCAGATAAAGTCATCGCCTTCTCATTCATATCGCATCAGGTGTTCCTGACACGCCTGATGTCGGCGATGTTTCATTTTCGGTGTCAGCATGCGAGGGACCCATCTTGCACAAACTTTCTTATATCCTAGCAATACATGAATAATGTGATGTACTCGTTCAGTCAAAATTTCAAGCATTGTAGCGACATCTTTTTGCTTGATGCGGCGATTGACATGAATCAGTTCGTCCACGCGAGCTTGGTGTTGTTCATCCACTGCTGTAATTGGTCGTCCGCTGCGAGCCTGATCATGCAAGGTCATCGTCGCTGGATTGTCGCCTTTAACAGTCCTTGCCCACCTCCTAACAGTACTCACATCCACACAGGCATCACCACATACCGCTCTCATTCTCCGATGCATGTCGATGGGAACACAACCTTCGCCGTCAAGAATTCAATCACAGCTCTTTGCTTCAACCGAATTTCCATGTATGACGCCATCTTGGATAATGTTGTGCGCATACGCAACATTCCAGACACTTGACACTTACTGTCCTGAAAACACATTTACATATACTTTATTCTGATATCGGTGTCAATTGCCTCTGAACACTATTAACAAAGTTATGGACTTGGAGGCATTACTTTTCAATGCACCTCGTATTTTCTTATCTTGTCCAAGAGTAGTATGACGGAAGCAACCGTGTGGTGTCAGGGCCGCAAGGAAGCAAAGCTGCAACCTACAATGCATGTTGTAAGAGGCGACTGATGTAGGCCCTAGAGATGCTACCCTAGTAAATCTTCTTCAAACGCTCCAAATCGACCCATTGTTAACCACTCTGTGTGGTTTGTATTTCTGAGAAAAATTTCTGAGAAAATCGATTTCTAAGAAAAATGTCTTAATTCTAGTAAGTGTCTCTTCTTTGATACTTACCTTCTTCTTCTCATTTGAACGCTCCAAATCGACCCCTTGTTAACCACGCTGTATATATTTTATATGATCTGAGCCTAAGAGTGATTGTACATTATGCGCCTACAAGTAGGCTAGCACACCCAATTTCTGCGATGCTTTTTATTTACTAGGGTAGCATTCCTAGGTCCTACATCAGTCGCCTCTTACGACATGCCTTGTAGGTTGCAGTGGTACTATTCTTGCTTCCCTTGTGTGCCCTGGCATTACACAGATGACCCTAGTAAATAAATAGCAGCGCAGAAATTGGATGTGCTGACCTACTTGTAGGCACATAACTGGCATAGCGTACAAACGCTCTTAGGCTTAGATCACATAGTAGTTGATATGGAGCGTTCGAAGCAGAAGAAGTATGATGGAAGGCAAACTAAATTTTATCTGTGTTCTCTTGTGCTGAGAACTAAGTAAACGAAAATGATAACTAGAGATTTAGTTGGATCCATTTGAGGACATTTGTTAGTTTCTTCATATTGTTTAGTCTTTTAATATGATGAAATAAAATTGAAAATCATGACATATCCATTACAGGACGTCACCATCAACCACATTAAATGAGTTGTTGATTTTCTAGGCACCATTTATAAGTTCAGTGGTTTGTCATTGCTTTCCGAGCGGTGAGGTCTATTTTCCGCCGTAAAAATTCACACGGAACTAATTTTCTTCAAAACTCCCCGCTGCTAAGTTTGAACCAGGTACTATTGGATTGGGATCAAGCTCACTACTGCTAAGCCACAGATGTCCACATGACTAAAATAAACATGTTTTAAATAAATTATCTATTGCTTTATACTGACTTGAGATGAAGAATGGTTGATTAATCAGGTCCCTCCTAAATAGAAAGTAATGTACAATAATGTACGCTAGTCTGTCAATCATACATACAGGGTTTCCACTAATACAAACAACTCAAATAAGTAACATTTGCCAGTGTGGTGTCAGGGCCCGCAAGGGAAGCAAAGAATAGTACCACTGCGACCTACAATGCATGTTGTAAGAGACAACTGATGTAAGTTCTAGATGCTACCCTAGTAAATAAAAAGCAGCGATGTGCTGGCCTACTTGTAGGTGCATAACTGGTACAACGTACACTTGCTCTTTGACTCAGATCACATACAAATCACAGAGTGGTTGACATGGAGCGTTCGAAGAAGAAAAAGATGTAACATTAACCTCTGAAGTAGGAGAAGGCACACCTGTATGGCAGTTGACACTGATAATAAGGAAAGCAGGCTTTCATGCAAATATTGGTCAGAGTGCCGCACCAGGTGCCCTGACTATGCCTGAATTCAAAGTTGGCAAAAGTAGAAGAAGAAGACTATTGGGTGAAGGATCTTACAGAAAGCCTCCAAAGAAGCATGTCCATCTGTTAAGAGTGAAAATATTAGTCCACTGAAGTATGGACCCATTCCTTATTCTACTAAGGACATGTTGATGGAGCCTACCATGGTCAAACTCAAGTCAGGTAGTAAGTCCCTGTAAACAAATCTGAAACCTATACAAAGCATTAAGACCACAGTACCAGTTGTTAGTGAACTTGCTTCTAGGCTAGTGGTCCCGGGGTTTAATTCCACTGTGGTCAGTGGATTGTTTTTACTACAACGGCTCTCAGGTCAACCCAGCCTCAATTGGGTACCAGGAAAAGCACTAGGTAGTAAAGGTGGCAGGCGTGATGTTGACCACATCACCCATCGTGCGCAGATGGTCAATGAAAACTACAGGTCTAACACTGTATTACTCAATATAGAACTGTATTACTCAACCAAGAGGGATGAAAAAGGGTTCCTTTACCTTTAAAACAAATGCATATTGACAATGGATGAATTGAACTCGAATGAGAAAACAAAAACAGTGTAGCATAAGCTGCTTTAGAAGTCAACCTGCAGAAAATGTAAAAATTAAGAAGATACAAACCTGAAGTCCTGTGTTTAAACTTTGTCTCCTCTGGTGGCCATAAATAATATGACTTGTCATAAGGTCGTGCATGGTAGTTGGCTCTAATCCTAAATGCATAAAGGGTATATGGTTCAAGTCCTGTCACTATTTGAGTGTACTGTGTGTAGTTCTCAGTTGCACCTAGTAAATACTTTTCCATGTTCCATTCTAATGGTCCTGACCTTACCTGAAACATTGACAGCAAACTGTTACAATCTCGCAGTTAAACAACTGATAGCAGATAATGCAAATGATGATGTTGTTATATATACAGATGGGTCGGTTCATCATGGTGAGAAGTCAGGCTGGGGTTTCTTGGCTAATGTGCATGGTAGGGTTGTTGCAGAGCGAATTGGACCGTTACTGCTGCCCCCCATTTGCTCTCTGGAACTTCATTTACTAGGGCCGTTGTTGTATCTGACAACGCTTCACAAGATCCATAAGGGCAGGTTTTGGTAGTGGATATCGCCTATAGAAGTTTCTAACCTCCAGAAGCTTATGTGGATATACAGTCCTGGGTAGGCAGGTGTTTACGGTAATGAGAGAGCAGACAGACTTGCATCAAAAGCATCGATTGTTTGGGAGTTGAAGATGGATAAGGGGATGTTCTTCGGTCTCTTCGCGACTGTCTGTTGGATGAGGACACTAAAATAGATGTTGAATCGATCCAGAAATTTAAGCAGTTTGGAGTTACCAATTGTACAAGTAGAACTGGATGCCTGAGGGGCAGAGTGAAGAGTGGGTTTAATAAGCTAGCCACGAGTACCATCAGTAAGCATACTCCTTGATATCTGTTGGGGGAGACTGAGCACCTATGGGTCTGCACAGAGTGTAATGGCGTCAGTTCAGTAACCAATAACCAATGTTACAATTGAAACAAAAGTATCACAGCACAAATACTTGTCATAAGTATACTAATCATCATCATCAAGTAACTTGTCCCTTCTGGAACTTGGCTCCCATGACAGCAGTCCTGAAAAAGTTTGATTCTGTGCAAGTTGACCGACATCAGCAGCAGTCATTCTCAGATCATCAATGACATCTTGCACCAGTCATCTTCTTGGTCTTCCTCTCATTCTTCTTCCAGCCATCATTCCATAAAAATTATCTTCTCTAGGCATTCATGTCATTTCATTGTCGAAATATTTAATTTTCTTTGATTTTATGTTCCTTAATAGCCAACTCATTTATTTTTGGGATTTTGGTTTGACATGGATTGAAATTAAAATATTTTTGTTTTAACAAAATATTAGAGGATTCTGGTCTTGAAACTTTTCGTTGCCTAGGTATTAATGTAGAATTTGATAACAATTTGAAAGATTATGACTTAGAATAGTAGAAAAAAATTAGTAAAAAAAAAAGTACAGCTTGCCATGGATACAATACAAAATGGCAAGCACAAATTTCAAATCCTAAGGCTCTGGTTAATGAATATAATGAATTCTGTTTTCACTCTAAGGTGAGCAATTGTAATATCTACAAAATTACACATCCTTTTTAGGATATATTAAATATTACATTTTTATGAATTTTTGTGTAAACACACCCCCCAAAAAACAGCTTTTTTGACCAAATTTTGAGAATTTTCCCAAAAATTTATAAAAATTAAATATTTAATATATCTAAAATCATGTTAATATTTTAGATATTACAATTGCATCATAATGAAAACGAATTCATTTATATTCATTAGATTCAAGCCTTAGATTTAAATTTTGTTTTTACATTATGTATTTTTTCCATGGCAACCTTTGACATTTTTTTTACTAATTTTTCTACTATTCTAAGTCATACTCTTTCAAAATATATATCAATTTTATATTAATATGAAAACAACGAAAAAGATTCTTGATTTTCAAGACCGAATCCCTTAATGACAAAACAAATAAAGCAAAGTACTGTATAGTTTTACATTGTACAAAAACAATATACAGCGGTGGGTGAAGGCATTTATCAAACAATGGATTTAAAAAGAGCAAAGAAATTTAGACTTCCTATACGGTAGCCATAATGTATATATTCAGAAAATAAATCCCTATGGCCTAAAATATTATGAGCATATCTTCTTCTTCTGCATTCTCACTAGATTGGGATTTCGGATTCTCTAATAAAGGAAGCCGTCTGTCTCAGATTATAAGCCACGCCATACAGTTTGTCTTGGACACTAGTGTAAGTGGGCCACCTCTTTCTTCTCAAGTCTGCATACTGGGGGCAGTTCTGTAGGATATAATTCCTATGATTTCTGCTTCCCGTTTGTGCCGACCTCTTCCTGCAGTAAGTTTTGGCCACCCTGTGATGGTGGGTCTGACATTCTTACGTGTGGCTAAATCTCAGAGGCAGATTGGCGACCGTAGAATCCGTTATCCCATTCCTCATTGTGAGGGTCGTTGCACCATGTTATGCGCCTTACGGCCTGGTGCATCCATTTTCTGCAAGCATTTGTTTCGGTTAGCATTCCCTATTATGAGCATATTAAAATTATCAAAGGAAATATGATCAGATATTAAAAATTAATGAGTGGATTACATATGTCAAGTGCGTATGTGAGTGTGTCTGGAGTATGTAAATGTGGCAAACAGCTTTATTTAAAAAAAAAAAAGTTTTATTTAAAAAAAAAATTGAATAGCTCTTTTATGATAATTTAGTAAACACTGCGGATCAATACTTGAGGATCTTCTTCTTCTTCAAACGTTTATATTGACCACTTGTTAACCACTCTGTGCGATTTGTATGTGATCTGAGCTTAAGAGCAATTACACGTTGAGCCAGTTAAACGTCTACAAGTAGGCCATCTGATTTCTGTGACGCTTTTTATTTACTAGGTTGCTTCCTAAGTTGTACATCAGTCGCCTCTTACAACATGTCTTGTAGGTCTCAGTGGTACTATTCTTTGCTCTTCCATTGCGGGGCCCAGCACCACACAGGCGACTTGAGGATCGTGAGTCTGGAGAAAGCTGCTGTAGATTTGAGGAAGAAAGAGAGCAATAAGGAATAACTGAAAAGAAGAAAAGCAGATTTTCATGCAAAAATCAGTCAGAAGCACCATACCAGGCACCCTTATTAACCTGAATTCATAGAAGAAGAAGAATTAAACACTAAAACTAACCGCTGCATAGATAATCTGATGTCTAATTATTCCATTGTCTGGTGGAGACTTCCAGTAAATCTGCACAGAGTGAGGTGTTGTATTTACAAATCTCATGTCGCTGGGAGTCATGAATGTTTTTGACTGCATTACATCTGTGTTGTTACATATCGTTCTGTTGATGGTACAAGTCTGCACCTGTGAACATTGGAAATTGTATAGCAAAATTAGATTATACATAATATATATATATTCGTCTTGTAACTTTATACGTTACATAAGGCATGAAAGTAATTTCTTCATACCGTTAAGCCCTGGACAACTCGCTCAATCTCTTTCATGAAATTGAAATCAATATTTCTTGCCTCTCTTAGCGAAGTACATTTCAGAGTTTCCCTAGGACGTTCCTCTCTTTCTTGAACCCTTTGCCTCCCACTTCAATGTTTGCTTTGGTACTCTTTGATCATTTATTTTCAAGGTATGCCCAACATATCTCCATCTTCTCACTCTTATAACAGTTGTTACTAGTGGTTGACCAGACATTTCTCTGATTTCATCCCTTCTAAATTCATTCAATTTGATGTTCATTATTATGCCACCAGTTCCAAGCCCAGATTAAAAAGGAGGACTTGTGCATCAGCCAGCTACCTCATCACAAGAAATTTTAGAGCTACATAAACTTGTAAGAAAGGACACTTTACATAACAGAATCATGATTATTTTTTACCTCAAATGAGTCGTTGAGGCACTGATGAAGATATCAGATTTTAAAAAAAATCTTTTCAAAGAACATTTATTTACTAACAGAAAAAATATAAAATAAAAATTCACCTTAATATTGTAAACATGATCAGGTTCCAGATCTTTGAGAATTACTTCAATCAAACCCTCAGAGGAAGATGTATTGTTGACATTTTCAGTCTCTCTCAGAATATGGCCCTCAGATGTAACAGTGGAAAACTGAACCACATAGCTGATGTGTCCTGGTGGTCCGTTGTACTTCAAAGGTGGTTGCCATGTCACAATTATCATTTCTGGATTCAAAGGGGATGCCACAACATTTCTGGCTGCATAAGGAACTAAGAAAACAGAAAACATAAATGAACTGAACAAATTCTTAGAAGGGAGATTATTGAAAATTGTGTGACAACATGCAAAATTAATAACAAAATAAAGCCAGACAATGTATATGTGGGATAGTATTGGTTACTGAACTGACATAACAACACTCCTAGTAGACCCATTAGGTGTTCAGTCTTCCTCAACCGATATCGAAGGGTATGCATACTGATGGTTTCTGTGGCTCACAGGTTAAACACACTCCTCTCTCTGTTTTTCAAGCATCCAGTTCTATGTGTACCCTTCCAAACTCCTTAAATTGCTGGATAGATTCCATGTCAATTTTAGTGTCCTAATTCAACAGTAGATCTCCAGGAGACCGAAGAATATCCCCCTTATCCATCCTAAACCCCCCCAACTTTCGATGCAAGCATGTCCGCTCTCATTGCCACGAACACCGGCATGCACATGACAGTAGACCCACTTGAGTTAAGAGGAAATAGGCAATGATAAGAAGTTATCTACACAATGATGAGAAATTATCTATATAATGATAATGAACTGTCTATGCACCGATAAGCAGTTATCTATGTAATGATAAGATGTTATATACATAACGATAATAAAATAAATAGTTCCCAACCTAAACATTCATAAAATGAGCCCCAAAAAAGATATTGTGATATATATATATATATATATATAAAGGGTGTAAAGCTGAAGGATTGATTACATTGCATTGGTTTTACCCCATATGGTTCGATCCTCTCCTGAGAAATGGCACTTCATTTGAGAGTATTGCACAAGCCCGAACTCCATAGCTCTGGCAACAATCCAAGGGTCTCTTGAAAAAATGTTCTTATGAAAAGAACAGCGTGGCCTGGATTCGAACCTACAACCATCAGAATACAAGGCAAGGAAGTGCTTAACCACCGCACCCCCTCTTCCCTCTATATATATAGGTATATGATGCAGATAATGAATATAGCATATAATGCTGTAACTTACCTCCAAATTTAGTGGTCAGAAACAGTGGGTGACTCATGGTTTCAGAGAGATACTCAGTGTAACAGTTACTCACAGCTACCTGGATCAGGTATTGGGTGTAGGGTTCCAAATCCTTCAGAGTCATTATTGGGCTGTAGGATTTCTGAAAACCATGATGGAAGGGAAAGCTTAGAGGATTTGTCAATCATATTTGATGCACAGAAATGGTTGCTATTAGCTAAATGTTTTAGGAGTGTTTAGAACACATTAAGAAAATTATCGCAATCCAAAAAGCAGAATAAGGTATACTTCAGGAATGTATTAGAGCCCACACAGTACTAAATCTCAGTATTTTGAGACAAGGTCGTCATTTTTCTTATTTGTAAATTTTCTTTACTAAACTCAATGTACAATTCAAAAAATGAAATTAAACAATCAATTATAGCGTGCAAGTACCGGAAAAAATTCAGGAATTTTTTTTCTTCAAAGCAATGACAACATTGAAGCACAAACTGCATAACTCCAGCAACAATGGTAGGGATCTACGGAAAAAATTGCACATACGACTCGGTCCAGATTCTTCTTCAGCTATCTCTGGTCATGCGCTTAATTTACTGTGGACCACAAACTGGGCAGTCAGCTTCAGGTCTGTCAGGCTTCCCCAAAGCTTAGTTTTCAGGTCGACTGGGTGTGGCCACATGTTGCTTCTCAGCTCACCCAGGAGAGGACAGTCTTGCAGGACATGCTCTGGTATCTGTTCTGCCTGTTGACACTGGCAGAGAGCTGGTTGACTTATTCAAAGGTCCAGATTCAAAACGCCAAGCAAACATCTTAACCACAGAGAGTCTCTATTCAATGTTATGTACACTAAATATTATTGTTCTCAATCTTTTCTTCTCGATTTTTTAAAACAGAGTTTTGATTGAGCTCATCTTTGCACGTTGCTGAATAATGATGAGAGCTCTGATATCTTTCTTATACAGGAAATCTCAGTGACGGAACTATGCAGCACCAGAGATGGTCCTTGATGTAATTTTGAAATTGATGCAAGTTTTTAAGTTATTTTATTTTAATATTTTACGTTAATTTTTCTTGCGCTGCATCTTTACAGCCTACATTTATTGATTTTCAACTGCTGAGGGTGCTTTTACATGCGCAACTTGAAAAGTAGACCTAAATTTTATCATATATTTTAAATAGGACTACAAACTCGATCTCACCTACACTGAGATCAGGGAGTCTTTGGAATAATATCCAGGCTGGGAATGAACCTTTGTAGCTAGAGGCTAGCACATTACCTTCACGACACATGTACTCCAACTTAACCCTTTCACTCTGTAATTTGTTATTTACTTCCGGAAGCATTTATATTGTAATATATACTGAACTAGCTAGTATACTGGCTTTTAGTCATCTTAAAAAGTAATATAAGTCAGTAGACCGGTTAAAGAAGGACGAATGAGTTAATCTTATATATAAGAATAACTTTTGAATCGGTTCACAATACTCAACTCTATTTGTTACTATCTGTTGCATAAGATTCTCGTCTATTTTTTAGAATCCTGTTTTTAATCTTTCTTCAGAATGCATACAGTTTAACATCTGCTAGGGCAGATTGAGCACCTATGAGTCTGCTAAGAGTGCTATGAGATCAAATCAATTATTAACATGAGACAAGAAAGCCTTTAAGTCGAGAACGCAGGCCTATATGGCGAGGGACACTGATAATAAAGAAAGCAGCCTTCGCGTAAAAATCAGTCAGAAGCGCCATACCATGCGCCCTACTACACCTGAATACATTGCTTGCGAACGCAAGAAGAAGAAAAGAGAGCTAAACATCCTCCCATACCTGCTTAAAGCATAACGATGTGTCAACACTGCAGTCCATGGGTGTGGTCCCAGCTTTCAAGACTTTAACCTTCCGGTAGTAAACTGTGTACTTATTTTGTGGGGCACTGATTCTTTGACATGTTGGTGGTCTAACTGGAGCAGACAGATGTAAGCGTACAGAAGTGCTGTCAATATGCATGCTTTCCATGGTAGTATTGTGTGTGCCTGGTTCAAGGCATTTCGAATCTGAAACATCAAATATGGACACAGTCACAACATTTTACATCACAAGTATTATCTCGTCTGTTCTCAAGCATAATTATTATTTGTGTACTCTCTCTCTCTAACCTGTAACACCCTTGACAGGGCAGCAACAAATGCACACCATTCTTCTCTGTTCTTGGCAGTCCTCTGTATTGTGTTCCAGCTGGGATTCATTTTCCTTCAGTTAATATTTTACCGTTCTCCTCCAGGTCATTTTGGGTCTTCCATGTTTTCGTTTACCTTCTGGTGTTTATTTCAGTGCAGTTTTTGTAAAAGAGTATATCTCCATGAGTATCATGTGTCCAATCTATCTCTTTTGGATGATGGTGTTCATATTCTCTTGTTGACACTAGGCAAGCAGTTCTTTGTTAGAGATAGTATTTGACCAGAATGTGCGTAATGTCTTTCACAGACACGTTGTATGGAAGGTGGAAAGTTTGGACATATCTTGTTCTGTCATTCTGCAGTATTATGATCTCTTTAATAAAGTTCATAAGCACACAGCTGCAGTATATATTAATCTTTGTTCTAATGCTGTATTGGGCTAATTTCCAGACTGTCTGAAAGGTTATGAATGTACTTACTCAGACTATGAGTGACTTACTCAGACTATTTTTAATGTAAGATCCAGCTCTTCCATCATGGCTGACAACACTACCAAGATATGCACGATTATATCTTCTAGTTTAACTGGTGCTGGAGTGTCCATGTTCAGCATCATTACAAATAGTGAAAAAATGTCACCAAACCATCTTACTTCATTTTACTGTTCCGACATCTACTTAACTCTTTCCACGCTTTTCACAGCACACTTTTTCTAATTTAAAAAAGCACTAACCTGGCAAGGGTTGAAGATGGGAACCATATGCTAGTATGTCTTGAACATTGCTAACATCATGCACAACCAGTCCTTCTTCCCTTGTTGCCTTAGTAATACTATACAGCTTGCCTTCTGTCTTGTTGTACCAGCTAATCCTCAAGTGGTCCACAGCTAAAAGACTTGGCGGAAGACCTGTACATTCAAAGAGAACAGTTTTAAAATGTGACTTTAGGTAAGGTCTGTGCATTTAAAGCGATTAAATCAAGACTGCTCGGTGCTGCCGGGGCTGCAAGGGAGCAAAGAATAGTAACATTACAAGACTGCCGTGTGTGGGCTTAGGACAAGAATAGTAACATTCAAGATGCCGTGCCCTCAAGGAGCAAAGAATAGTAACATTACAAGACTGCCCGTGTGTGCGGGGCTCACAAGGAGCAAAGAATAGTAACACTACAAGACTGCCCGTGTGTTGTTGGGCTACAAGGGAGCAAAGAATAGTAACATTACAAGACTGTCCGTGTGTTGTTGGGGCTCCAAGACAAAAGTAACATACAAGACTGTCTGTGTGTTGGCTCAAGGAGCAAAGAATAGTAACACTACAAGACTGCCCGTGTGCTGTGGGGCTCGAAGGAGCAAAGAATAGTAACACTACAAGACTGTCGTGTGCTGTCGGGGCTGAAGGAGCAAAGAATAGTAACACTACAAGACTGCCGTGGTTGTGGGGCTCATAAGGGAGCAAAGAATAGTAACACTGTGACCTACAAGGTATGCAGTAAGAGGCGACTGAGGTAGGGCCTGGAAGCTACTCTAATAAATAAAAAGCGTAGCAGAAATTGGATGTATTGGCCTACTTGTAGGCGCATAACTAGCAGAACGTACAACCCTCCCTAGGCTCAGATCACATACAAATCCCAGAGTGGTTTAACAGGTGGTCGATATGGAGTGTTCGACGAAGAAGATAGAGACAAAAAGGGGAAAATTTGTATTTATTGTTCAAAATGATCATTGATGTTCTCCCCCTATCCCATCCACACAGACACAAAAAGTGTACACATTTTCATACTCACACTTCCAGTGAATCAAGCACACACACAAATGTATAATACTATTTGTACCACATCTTACCTAATCTCTTAGATGGTGATGGCTCAATGATTTTGGTACAGTGACAACCACTGGTATCTGATGAGTAAAGTGTACCAGTGATTCTGTCTGCAAAGATTATTTCTGTGACTCCATCATGACCCTTGTAGTCCATGGCAATAATTGGAGAAATATTCAGATTATGTGAGCATGAGCATGACCTCTTGCTGTTATTGTTACGTCTAGTACCACCTTCAAGCATTACTTCAACTTCTCCGGTAGTAACGTCAGCAGACATGATCCGATAGTGACCCGTAAAGGTTATTTCTGTCCACAAGATGGCGCTGAAAAAGGAAACACACGCTTTTGGTAACACAAAGCTTTATATTGTGTGGTTTAAAAAATTTTTTTTTAAAAAGCAATGGAATGGAAAAGATAAACTAAAGATAAAATTTGAAGAGGAAAGTGAAGAATAATAGTATAAGAATTAATCTAAAGTCAAAGAAGGCATGCCTGTGTGGCGGGGAACACTGATAATAAATAAAGCAAGCATGCAGGCAAAAATCAGTCAGATGCGATCCATACCTGGCTACGCTTGAATTTATAGCAAGCCAATGCAGAAGTATAAGAATTCAAATAACACAATAGGGAATCTTTGAAGACAAGAAGTTAGTCTGTATGTGAGACAAGATAAAGTATAAACTATTATAAGAATCAATATTAGATTGTCAACTCAGCAATTGAATGAATCAGGTGTGACTAAACTAACGCAAAGGTATGCGAGTCAAATCTACCTGTGGTAAAAGTATGTAAGTCATACCTGTTGCAATGGTATGTGAGCGAAATCTACCTGTTGTAATAGTTTCTGTTAAATTGATCAATCTGCTATAATAGTTTCTGTTAAGTTAATGTAGTGGTTCTAATAGTTTGTTAAGTCAAAAGTCATACAATCTACCGTTGTAATGGTCTGTTAAGTTAATGTACCTGTTGTAAGGATCAGAAATGATACTGCCAATGCGGGCAGGCCTTGTCAATAGTCTCTTATAATCCTTGGTATCTATATTGTACTGCATGATACTATTCTCTTCTGTGCTGACTGTCTCAATAATATACACTGTACGGCTGATCCAGTCCATGGTCATATCTTGTCCAGTGCCAGCAATGTCTACAATCTGAAATATAAAACTTATGTATAATATGTGCTGCATAAGGATCTCACTCTCTCTCTCATGCGTTTGTGTGAGAGTATACATATATTTATTCATCTCCTATTGCTATGCATTTATTCTACAGACAAAACAGTTCAGAAACAGTGCAGTGAACTGTAGTTACTGCCTGCACTACCGCTTTCTTGGGCGGTGTTGTACAGGGTGTGTGTGTGCATGGGCCTGTGAAATTTAATGGCCGTATGGCTAGTGCAGTTACTGTGAAACTGTTCAGGTTAGCATTTTTCTTTAAAAATAAAAAAAACTCCTTGACCTTGTCGTGGATTGAACCCTGGTCTCCCGTGTTCAGAAACAGTGTAACGGAGTGGAATAGTAAAAATGACTTTATCATAATAATGTCAACAGATGCACTTGAATGTTAATAAACACTAAAACTATCTATTTAAAAACAATTCAAGTGTCTACATAAGTGGAGCATCTGAATGAATGGATTAGAGCATGGCTCCCATGTGGGAGACTGGTAAATCCAAGTAGTTTTTCTGTTGGGAGCATGAAGAAAAATTAGAACCTGAACAGTTTTGCTGCGACTGAACTAGCTAAGCGACGATTAACTTTCCCAGGCACATGTCCACCCTGTCCTATACCACCTAATTAGCGGTATTACCGGCAGTAACAACAGTTTTTTAAAATTTATTTTATAAGTGTCTACAGCACAACAATAAAACAGCTTACAAGCTAAAACCACAACAAACCTCTTGATCGATGAGCGTTGCTGATTTTTCATAAACTTTATTCTGCAAGTCCAGCCAAAAAATCCTCTGCTCCTCCTGTAACAGATAAGTAATGGCTTCCGGTGCTATACCAGCTAAAACAACACTGGACTTAAGTTCACTGTCAATCTCCATCAGATTGATACCTTGTTTGGATGCCACCAGCAATGTAGGAATGGGATTTAAAGCTAATCCATGAGAAGAGAATGAATATCATTAGACATTTTTACCACATAGATAGCTGTTTATAATTTATGGTTTATAGTTTCCTTTATTCTATGTATATAAAGCTGAGATATAATTTATGGTGTATAGTTTCCTAAATACATAAAGCTGTTTATAATTTATGGTTTTCCTTTACTTTAAGTATATAAAGCTGCTGAGATATAATTTATAGTTTCCTCTACTCTAAATAAATAAGCTGAGCTATAATTTATGATGTATGGTTTCCTATATATATAAATTTTGGTCAAAACGTTGCTGTGTATTGTTATTGTAAAACTGCAGTACTTTGTTTTTACGTGTTTCACCATTGCCATGAAGTACAGCATATTCTTCTTGTTGTGTTACAGAATAGTCATAAAGTGAACACTGCAATAATGCAGTCTGAGCCTAATACTTACCATTAGTAACAACTGTTCTAGTGATTGAATCTGGGCTGCACCCAGCCTCAGTACAAGCTGCAACCTGGTAAAAAGGGAGATAAGTGTTGGTTACTTCATCCATTCACTACCAAAATGTAACACACACATTATGGTTGAAATATTTTTAGTTTACTTTTTCATCAAGTAGAATAAGTATGAAAACAATGGAGAGGAGGAGGAGAGTGTCTGTGTGGCTAAGTCTTTGTCTTGCATTCCGAAAATTGTGGGATCAAAACTGGACCAGTTTTATTCTTCTTCACGTTTCAACTCCCAACAGAGCACAGGTCTTCAACACACTTCTTCCAGCTCTTCCTCTCTCCTGCCAAAGTTCTATTCACAAGTGCATTTTTCGAGAGACCCTAGGATTGTTGCTGGAGCTATGGAGTTTGTGTTTTGTGCAATACTCTTGGCAGGTGGTGTGCCATTTCTGCAGAGAGGGACCGAGCCATATGGAGTAAAACCTGGCGTAATTAAGTAAATTCTTAGACTTTGTACACTTTTATATATGAATTAACATAAAGCTAGACAAGAACTCATCCCACCACATCCATCTGTTCATAATACCCTTTATACTAGTCTTCCACAATTACAGAACACATGCAGATTCTACAATTTGGCATTGGTTGCCCAAGAGTGAAAACTTGCAGCTCTAGTTAGAAGAAAATATATGAATTAAGCTGTAATTTTCTTAATTTTATATCAAATTTTATTGAACTATCTTATAAATGACATGATGCCTTGAGAAGCCACTGGTATGTTAACACAATAACTTTCAAATCTCGCAGGCTATGCCCACTTGATCATCTCATTTGGCCATATGCTACAAACTGCGCCACAATTTGTTTCATTATCAAAATAGTTCAAACTTTCCATAGAATTTTACAATAATTCATCAACAAATAGCTTGCCCTGAGCAGAACTTTGCCATCCTAACAGTTCTTTGAAATTTCTCATGTGCCAGATGTCTCACCTCTGTAGCAGTCATGTTCAAACCATCAGTTACATCCTGAATCCATCTTCTTTATGTTCTTTCTCTTCTTCTCTTTGCCGGTATGCCTCCTTGTGTGATGGTCCTCTCCAATCTTTCATGTCTCTTTATATGTCCAAAATACTTCAATTTTCTCATTCTTATTTGTAGCCTCAGCCAGTTTTCTTTTATTTCAAGTTCTTTCTGGATAGATCTATTTGTTCTCTTCTCTGGCCATGATATACTGAGGACTCTTCTGTAACACTTATATTAAAAGTACATATTGTTTTTCCACTTTGTTAATCTCCATGCTTACACCCATATACAGCCACTGAAAGCATGCTTACATTTGATCTTGTTTCTGCTAAAAATTGTAATTTATCAATTTCGTTTATTTAAAAGTTAAGTAAATTACATGTAAAATGAGCAGCCATAACTATGGACTGCCCTAAGTGATAAGTCTGTGATTTAGAAGAGGTGATTGCTGACGAGCAGATTCTACTGTCATCTCTGGTTGACTCCTTATCAGTGGGTCACCTGGTAAACGGACTCGAACTAATGATCCCATTGGTCAACTGTGGAGTCATCCAACGGAAGTCTGCGGCCAGATATTCATAAGGAGAAGTAGAATTCTTGTGCTGGATTACATAAACTTCTGGAGACAAGGGCGCTGTAGGTTCTGTGGGGAAAGGATAGGAGGGGATATTATATTTCATGGAAAAAAATCGATGTAATAAAAAATGATATTTTAAAGAAATATGATAAATATATTTTCTTCCTCTCTTTCTCCCGCTATGAATTCATGTATAGTCAGAGCTTGAAGTATGGTGATTCTGTCAGAGTTTTGTGTGAAGGCTTGCTTTTCCTAACATCAGTGTCTCTCACCATTTAGGTGAGCCTTCTCCGACTTCAGAGGTCATAAAATACATGTAATAAAAAGATGAGAAAAGAAAGATGATAAAAATATGTAATAAGAGATGAAAATTTAAAGAAATATGATAAAATGTCTGTAATAAGAGATGAGAATTAAAAAAAAGATGATAAAATGTCTGTAATAAGAGATGAGAATTTAAAGAAATATGATAAAATGTCTGTAATAAAAGATGAAAATAAAAAATAAAAAAGATGAAGTTAAAATATCTGTAACAAAAGATGAAAATTTATAAAAGATGATAAAATATCTGTAATAAAGATGAAAATTTAAAGAAATATGATAAAATGTCTGTAATAAGAGATGAGAATTAAAAAAAAGATGATAAAATGTCTGTAATAAGAGATGAGAATTTAAAGAAATATGATAAAATGTCTGTAATAAAAGATGAAAATTTAAAGAAATATGATAAAATATCTGTAATAAAAGATGAAAATTTAAAAAAAAAAGATGATAAAATATCTGTAACAAAAGATGAAAATTTATAAAAAGATGATAAAATGTCTGTAATAAGAGATGAGAATTTAAAGAAATGTGATTAACAGAATTATAAAGACTGCAAAAGGTAATAAAGAAATAAGTAAGCTGGATAGATACAGGCAGATAATATGAAATCAAAAGAGCGAAACATATAAGTACTTGGGCACAGACTTGAGTAGCTCCAACGCTTAACCACTTCGCCATAGAGACCCACATTTTTTAACAAGCTGGCCTTAAATCCCAGAATTTTCACGGCACGTGGCTGCTAGCACGGCAAGCTATCAACTTTGTTATCAGTTCCTCCTCAGTTTTTCTCAAAAACAAACTATAATAAGGAAGTTTACTCACTTGACATTGGAGATAGTACAGACACTGTTGTTGTATTAGCATAACCACAATAAGTATACGGCTGGATTGATTAACTTTGCTACTGGCAACCCATCAGTCTCTTCTCTCTCTCTCACGATTACCACCCAAACGGGTGTACCAGATTTCCCCATAAATCTCATTCATGTGGAAATATGATTCATGCAGCCTTAGCATTGGTGTGGTTCATCACATCTTTAGCACCATTTGGAGCTTGGGTGCTTATCCTTCGGCAATGTGTCCAGTTTTAGCCAGTGTTTACTGGGTTTGCTCTCCATCAGCTTTGGGCTGTCTCCAGCCGACTTATAAGGCAGCAGGTTGCTAAGTCTCTTTTTAAAAAAACACAAACTATAATAAGGAAATTTACTCACTTGACATTGGAGATCGTACAGACACTGTTGTTGGATCAGCGTAACCCCAATAAGTATATGGCTGGATTGATACCACCAACTGAGTATAAGGAGACAAACCAGATATCTCACTCCATTGTTTGGAAGTAATCTGTCAACAAATATATTTGTTTGTTACGTCTCGAGGTATAAAACCATAAGGTGATGATGGAATCAGAACAGAACTGGTGGCTCACACTGAGCAAGCATAAATGTAAAACAGATGACTCACAACACTAAAGACTCACATAACCAATGATCTATACCAAACAAATGACTCACTGAGAACTCATGATGCACATAACCAATGACTCCCACATATAACCAATGACTCATAAACAATGACTCGCATACATATAACCAATAACACACATAACCAATGATTCCCATGTATAACCAATGACTCACATACATATAACCAATGACTCCCACAACCAATGACTCAAACACACACAACCAATGACTCCCATATATAACCAATAACTCACATAACCAATGACTCCCACGCATATAACCTCTGACTCCCACACACATAACTAATGACTCCCATACATATAATGAATGACTTACAAAGTGTTTGTTATCTCTTCCAATTTCCACAAACACTTTGAAAAGGACGATGCCATGTGTAACTTCTGATGACTTTGGCCATGTCAGATTAAAGTTGGACCAATCCCTTGGTACTTATATCTTCTGATCTTATTGGATTTGGAATGACTCTGACCTTGTCAATAGGTACATTAGCTGTAGACAACAGATAAATATATGTCAATTTATTGCATATTTTGTCAAGATAAGTTACTAAAATAATTTAATGGTATTTCTTCCTTGAAAATAGACATATGAACATATGTCTATACATAGACAAATGAACATATATTGGGCATGGAGGTAGGTGCTCGCCTCTTGCTCTAACTGTACTTGGTTTGTTTCCCCACATTGAGAAATTGTGAATATTTTTCCACGGATGCTTGATCTCAATATGTAAATTACATTGAGTGTCTAGTTATATCAGAGATGGAAGATAAAACAAAAGTTCCATGTTCAAGTTGATTCAGTAAATGAACCATTGGAAGTTGAAAATTGATGAGAGTAGGCTGAAAAGCTGCTGCCTGTACAAAATTCATTAAAAAATTATTTTAAAATGCTGTAACAATGTCACCTTCATGACATTGGGACCTCAGGGTGCTATGGAGATAAGACGTTTGCCTGTTGTTCTGAAGGTTTGGGTTCCAATCCGGACCAAGTCACAAGTGCAATTTTACATGAGATTCCTAAGATTATTGTCGGAGCTATGGAATTTGTGCAACTCTCAGCAGATGGTGTACCATTTCTGCCAACAGGGACTGAGCCATATGGGGAAACCTGGTGCAATGAAGTCAATCATTCACATTTAGACCCTTTTTTTAAAGATATATTTTTCACAATTAGTAGATGCTCATTTGTTTGTTTGACTTACTTGACTTATTCCTGTCTGCTCCTTGTGGAGCATAGGGCCTCAACAGTTGTTCGCAACTCTTCTCGATCTCTGGCTGTTCTCATTATGGTATCCCAGGACAATTGAGCACTCTTCAGTTCCTCAAGAGGACTTCGTCTCCAGGTCTGTTTAGGGCATCCTCTTTTTCGTTTGCCTTGTGGATTCCACTCAAGTGCTTGTCTAGTGACACTCGACTGTGTCTTCTGTAGGGTATGTCCAACCCATTGCCATTTTCTCCTCTTGATCTGGCTCATCATGAGTTCCTGTCCAGTTCTTATCCACAGGTCTATGTTTGTAACTCTATCATACCATCTCAGTCTGAGAATAGGACAAAGACATCCGTTCACAAAGGTTTGAATCTTATTTGTATTTAACTTAATAACTCGCCACGTTTCTGAACCATACAGCAAGGCAGATTATTTTTTTTCAGATATGTTTTCCACAATCAGTAGATCCTCATTTGTCTGTTTAGTTGTTGAAATGCTTGATAATATTCTGCATTTTTACTTACATTTTGATAATTTTTCATTTTGTTCTGAAAGACAATCTGTTAAAAAAATGGTGTAGTACTTACTAGGATAAGAATGCATTGATGGATGTATGATTGCAAAGGATGTCACATTGGAATGGAAACTGATATTTGATGTGTAGTTGCATTGAGAATCTCCAACAACTAGGGAGTTCTGCTCTGTCAACCAAAAGAGTCGTTGGGAGAAATACTTGAGCCCTGATGTGCTGTAATAATAGGCAAAAAAACAATAAAAGTTAATATAGCATGAGGTTCTTCGTCTTCTTATGCTCCATATTGACCACTTGTTAACCACTCTGTGATTTGTTTGCGATCTCAGCTTAAGAGCAATTGTACGTTGTACCAGTTATACGCCTACAAGTAGGCCAGCACATCCGATTTCTGTGATGCTTTTATTTACTAGGTTAGCTTCCTAGACCCCTACCATAGTTTGTTCTTACGACATGCCTTGTTGGTCCCATTGTTACTATTCTTTGCTCCCCTTGAGAACCCCGGCAACGCATGGGCGACCTTTCCTTCCAAGATAGTGTTTTTAACAGAGAAATGTTACTATCATTCAATAGTTTAAAATGCTGCAGTGTTGGGAAATGTTAGAGACCACACAGTTCTAAGGATTAGCATTCAACATTTGGAGGTGATGGATTAGCATTGGGACAGAACTTTAATTTGAATTACATTGAGAAACAAAGAATGAAGTGATTTTACCACTTAATAAGAATGCAACTAAACTCTTGAACTCGAAGAACCCTTGGCAGTTTAAAATCGAGAAGAACATGCTGGAAAGCCGCTGCCTTGGCAAAATTCATTAAAAGAGGTTACAAATAAAATTCCTCCAAAAAATATCTTCACCATTTTCAAAAATTACATCGTGGACCCTCGCCGGTGCTATGGAGTTCGTGCACTGCAGCTGAGATCTTAATGTGTAAGAAAAGTGATCGGAGCACATATGGTATTATTAAAATAGCTCAAAATTACTGTAGAATTATTTTACAATATATCATCATCAAATAATTTGCCCTGAGCAGAACCCCCTAATAGTTCTTCGAATTTCTCTCTCATATGCCAGATATCCCGCCTCTGTAGCAGTCATGCTCAAATCATCAGTAACACCTTGAATCCATCTTTTCCCTGGTCTTTATCTCATGGGTCTTTATCTCATGGAAGTGCAATGATGATGGTCCACTCAATCAATCAATCAATCAACTAAACTCTACTGTATATAAAAAGTGTAAAGGCCTTTTTGGTCGAAACATTGCTGTATTTTTGTTTTTTGTGCTTTGTAAAACTAAATTACTTTGTTTTTACATATTTTGACAGGTACCTAACACTAAACTAAGCAAAGACACACACACACATATATACAAGTGTGTGTGTGTGTGAATGAACTTGATATGTACCTGGATATACTTTTAAACTCTCCACCTCTCTCCCATGATATTGGTTGTTGACCCACATTCTCTGAAGTAATCAAGTCAGCCATAAACACACCCTGAGAGTCGTATCCCTTGACATACCACAATACCTAAGATAACATTGAAAAGTAGATCTAAGATAGTGGGATATTCTAATTTAAAATAGCAGCTAGACATACAAAACAAATAATCAGTATAAACAAATATAGAAGAATAACTAGTCTCACAACAGAGATGAAGTGTTGATGCATCAAGCTCTATCTGAACATCGATTGACTGCATTTGAACTTCAACATTTTCTATTTCTTGTCCTGCTCTGATCAGCTTATTGACAGACTAATGACATGGGGATAACTTCATCAAGTAGCTTGTCCCTATTGGAACTTGGCTCCCATGACAGCAGTCCTAAAAAACTCTGTTCTATGCAAGTTGACCGGCGTCAGCAGCAATCATTCTCAGATCGCCAATGACATCTTGCACACATCGTTTTCTAGGTCTTCCTCTCATTCTTCTTCCAGGCACCATTCCCTTCTAATTGGGGACAACTTACTTTCTCTTAATTAATCTATTGACAGACTAATGTCATGGGGACAACTTACTTTCCCCCAAATTAATCTATTGACAGAGTAATGACATGGGGACAACTTACTTCCCCCTAATTAATCTATTGACAGAATAATGACATGGGGACAACTTACTTTCTCTTAATTAATCTATTGACAGAGTAATGACATGGGGACAACTTACTTTGCCCCAAATTAATCTATTGACAGAATAATGAGATATATATATATATATAACTTACTTTCCGTGAATCAAAGTCTATTGTTAGACTGATGACATGCCGGCCACTAAAGTATGGCACGCTGAACATTTCCTGATGATCATCTCCATTGAGTTGACATGCTTCTATGGAATGTTGAGTGGCCCAGTACAACCTTCCATTAACAGCATCAATAGCAAGATCTCGTGCAGATGCTTGTCGAATATATTCATTGGTGATCCCATTAATATCAGAACGACGAATCTTAGAAAAATATAAAAAAAATTGAAATAAATATTATACAGCCAAGCCAATAGATAAAACTTTGTTTATTGTAGTTGATAATCAGATTCAAAGAGCTAGAAGCCTGGTAAGAAGTGGCATCTCAGTATTCACTGTGTATATCTAATATCACATGTGAAGATCTAAACTTCAAGTACCTCTGAAGTCGGTGAAGGCCCGCCTGCATGGAGAGGGACACTAATCAAATGGTAAAGTAGACTTTCATGCAAAAATCTGTCAGAAGTGCCATACCAGGCACCATGGCTTACGCCCAAATTTACAGCGGAGGAATACAGAAGAAGAAGACTGCGTACATTTAAGTGATGAGGTCGTTTCTATTTGCTAAAATGTTATTATAGAAACAAGTAAATTTTTTACAAACTTAATTACAACTGGGTACCCATTTTCAACTGGGTTATTACTGCCTGTAGTACTGCATTTTAGGGTGGTATAGAACTGGTGGGATGAGAGCCTGAGGAATTTAATGGCCACATGGCTAGTGCAGTCGCCCGGGAAAAATGTTCAGTTAGGATTTTTCATTTATGCCCACAACAGAAAAATCCTTGGCCTTACCGTAATTGAACACGGGTCTCCCGCATGGGAGCCGAGCCTTTCCCATTTGACCAGATGGGTAACTAGGAAAATGACCCTATCTGGTGGTACTGAAACTTTATTTACTGACAGTTGAGCTCAGTGCCAATGTGCCCCTTCAGATCTTTTCAATTACAATCTCACGCACTTAAGATTGGCTCTAATAAATCTTCAACATTTTGTCTCTTGTTAATGTATTATAGATGTCTATGAAATTAATGTGCATTATACAGTAATTATCAAGAACAATCCCAAAATCAAATAGAGTGTTATCATTGTGTGAAACATTAGAGACCTCACAGTATACTTCCTTTGCAGTTGGATATTACATCATCAGTTCACACTCACGCTATATTAATTTTCTTTACTTGCAAGCCATTCACCCTTTTACAGCTGGGTTGACTGAAACATGCCAGCACTAGGGAGCATTCCTAGTATTTATTACTGTGAAGCAGCACTGTAACTACTTTATCTGTGCTTTATTTGTTCCTTTGCTCTCCTGCACACAGTGTAGAAATCTACTGCCATCTCCACCAAAACAAAGCTCATGATATTCAGCATAAATGTGAAATCTGTGTTGCTATATGGCTCGAAAACATGGCGAGTCAACAAGTTAAACACAAATAAGGATCAGACCTTTGGTAACAGATGTCCTCTGAATATTCTCAGACTGAGATGGTATGGGAGAGTTGGAAACAAACCTTTGGATAAGAACAGGACCCCATGATGACCAGATAGAGAAATGGTCATGGGTCTGGTATACCCTGAGGAATACACAGTCTAGTGTCACTAGACAAGCACTTCAATGGAACCCACAAGAAATACGGAAAAGTGCATGTCCTAAACAGACCTGCGACTGAGTCTTTTTGAGGAAATGAAGGATGCTGGACTATTCTTGGAAGCCATAGAGAAAACAACCAGAGACCAGAAAAAGTTGTGTATAACTGTTGAGGCCCTATGCTTCACAAGGAGCAGAGAGATATAACAATAACAAAGTCTATACATTGCATGGATCTCAGAAACACATAAAATACATAAGAACAAGGACCTACCATCCCTTGACCTGGTTCAGACCAGTAAACCTTGTGTCCCAACCAATCATAAGCAGCACAGTAAGCTTTGTGAGCTGCTACCAGATGTCGCTTCTGCTGACTAGTTCGGTTATACACAGATAAGGAGCCAGATGTTGTGACCCAGATAACAATATCATCATGCCAGTCAATGTCTGTTTAGTACAAAAATTCATTAGTTA
This sequence comes from Arion vulgaris, assembly GCA_020796225.1. Lineage (NCBI taxonomy): Eukaryota > Metazoa > Mollusca > Gastropoda > Stylommatophora > Arionidae > Arion > Arion vulgaris. The sequence continues at coordinate 48,094,014 of CM036755.1, read as the reverse complement.
AGTTTATAATGTTAGTTAACACATTACCTACCAAATGACACAGTCTGTGAGCTAATATGTCTTGTGTTTGGCCATGTACTGCATACTGTGTTCTGATTTGTTCCATTACAAAATTAGCTCTCAACTTATGCTGATTCTGATCACTAAATAAAATAAATTTCCCTTCACCTTTTCAGAATAGGGTATAAAGTGCATGTAACTTAATATTTCTAGGCCCTAATGTACAGGAGGTAGAAGGGCCAATTCCTTTTCCTAATCTGTTTTAACGTAGAGTGCGGGATTGAACCTACAAACCTCTTGTGTCCGAGTCGATAGGCAAATGAACACTTATGCAAATCAGTCTTACTTCTGATTATTACTTATTCTTATCTATTTTTAATTCATTTTTACATATTTTGTTACTTTGTCATTAAAAATGCATTTGTTTATTTATAAAGTTTACAGGATTCGAACCACAAACCCTTTATTTACAGCACATATTGCCTAGCCCTAGAGACAAGTGTTTTTAAGAACACAAGCAGCTAGCTCTCCAAAAAAATAGCTTCACTAAGTTGTGTTTTTTCATAAACAGCATCAACTTTTGAACACAGAATAATCAGGTCAGATTCGATCAAACAATGTTTGTACACACAAATGCGATAAGCTTATTGTGATTGTATATATGAAACAAAACACTCATAGTGTGTGGCTGCAAAGAGGATTTTCATTTAAACCAATCCACATCAACAGCTAGATTGCAAGAGCTTAGATTGAAGTGGCCAAAAAATAACAGCACAACAGGTATATGAGTAGGCTCATCTCTCCTCCTTCTTCTTCTTCTTCTTTGCGTTCGTTCTTTACGACCAATTTTAATCACTCTTTGTGATATGTTTGATCTTTGCCAAGAACGTGTATACGCGTTGCACATTGGTTTGGTAGGCCCTAAACGCATAGATTTCTACAAGTTTAGGACATGTGCATCCGATTTCAGCCAAACCTCCTTAGTCGCCTCTACGACATGCATGGCAGGTAACAGTGGTTCTATTCTTTACACCCCAAATTTGGGCCCGTAACCACTTGGGCGAGTAGGTCAACATCAAACTCATCAATCAACATCAAACTGATACAGTCAGTCTCTGGACACTGTTGGAGATATTGCAGAGGAGATTGAAGAATGAAGATATTCCAAACTGAAACTGGATTGGGGAATATGGTATTTGATCAGTATTTTCTTTGATCAGTGGCACAACATGATCCTTCCTTCCCTTTCGTTCTCTTTAAATATTTTCTACATATTCAACATTGTCTCTTGTATAAACTTCACTGTCTTTTGTAGCTCACACAGAGGTCCGTGTAGTTTTCAGTCGAGTGTTGTTTCGTTAGACCAGTGAGTTTGCCTCAGTATATCATATTCAGGGCAGTCTTGAAGTATGTGCTCTGCAGTCTGATGTGCCTGTTCACATGGCTGAATTGCTAATCTTGAATTTTGTATACATGTGGCTGCAGAGTCGATTGTGTCCTGTTCTAAGGGCACAAGATGATGAATAGTAATGAATAAATAGGTAAAACATATGGGTACCTGTTGCATCAGAAAAGAAGTTGACAACATTTCTCTCCCTTCCTTCACTTAGGTTCTTTTCAATAATTTGACCACCAGCAATGCCCATTAGCACAGTCAAGCCATCTGTAAGTTAAAAATACTAACTTTTAACATATATTTCTCACTGTTATTATATTATAACTGTGATCATACAAAGAGACATGCTCTCAAAAGCAATGTTACTCCCGATACAGTGGATACAAAGTAAAAGGCTGTCCACGCAAAGGTGGACCTTTGAATCGCGCACAAAAGAGTCAACAAACCATTTTACTAAAGATAAAAATGCAGTGTAGGCATTGTGTGATGTTTCTCCCCCGTGTGGTGTCGGGTCCTGCATGGTAAGCAAAGAATAGCACCACTGCGACCTACAAGACGTCATAAGAGGCGACTGATGTATGACCTATGGAAGCTACCCTAGTAAATCAAAAGCATCGCAGAAATTGGATGTGCTGGCCTACTTGTAGGTGCATAACGTACAATCGATCTTAGGCTCAGATTACATATAAATCCCACAGAGTGGTTGACAAGTGGTCAATATGGAATGTTCAAAGAAGAAGAAGTACAACAGGAAAACATCTTAACCACTCCACCATTGAGACCCCCATTTGTGTGTTTTTATTTCCCATTTAAAATTTATGATGCAATCCTTCCTTCTAGCTCTACTTTTTTTAACAAGTGAAACTAATGAGTAACAAACCTTGTTTCAAGGTCCTGCCAATAAAACTTCTGGACCAAGGACCGTTCCCTTCTTCTGATTTTGCTCTGACTCTGATGGCATACACACTGTCTGGTTCTAGTCCAGCAATAGTTAAGTTTAGCCAGGAGATGTTGTAGTCCTTTGATTTACTAACCGCATCACCATTCTCATTTGACTTGGAAAGTTGCAGTTCATAAGTCCAGTTCATCCAAGCTCCAGATCCTGATAGGAATGAGAAAACATATGCAAAAATTGTGACTAAATGATTCGAAAATTGACAGATAACGCTAACTAAAAAATTACTGCATGATAAAGATGAAAAAATAAAGAAAAAATTGCATGATTAAAAGGATGAGACAGCTGCAGTAGCGCAGTTGTTATAGTGAACTTGTTTCTTAGGCTAGTGGTCCAGGTTCAATTCCATAGTAGTTGTGTAATATTTTTCCTACCGTAACGGCTCTCAGGTCAACCCAGCTTCAATTCGGTACCAGGAAAATTGGGAAGTAAAGATGGCCAGCGGGGTGTTGACCATATCACCTGTGTGTTATTGGGGGCCGCAAGGGAAGCAATAGGAATAGTAACACTGCGACCTACAAGGCATGTTTTAAGAGGTGAATGAGGTAGGGGTCTGGGAAGCTAACCTAGTAAATAAACAGCGTTGCAGTAATCAGGTGTGCTGGCCTACTTGCAGGCGCATAACTGTTACAACATACAATCGCTCTTAGACTCAAATCACATACAAATCACGAAGAGTTGTTTAACAAGTGGATATGGAGCTTTCAAAGAAGACCCCATCACCCATCGTGTGCAGACAGTCAATGAAAAATATGGGCCTAACACTGTATTACCCAAAATACTTCAAAGTATGTAAATGAGTTCCTTTTTTTTTTAACTTTAAGAGAATGAGAGTGATCTCATTGTATAATTATTAATATAATAGTGCTTATTCCTCTCCGCTATTGATCTTCTAATGGCATGCATTTTTCCTGTGGTAAAATATGGATGTGAATCATGGACAATTTGCACAAACAGTAAAGAAGAAAATCAAAATTTTACAATGCCCTGTACAAAGAAGAGGACAAAGATGCACATCCTATAGAACTTTAACATAAAGGAACACTTGCTAATGAACAATATCATGTCTTGGAAACTGATATTTGCATTATATTGAGCATCATAGTGGTTTAGATAGAGCGAGAATGGAGTAGATGGTTCCTGGAAGACAAGACAAGAGAGAATAATCAAGACGTTAGTGTCAACAGGACATTAAGGACACACTGAACACAACAATGGAGGACGCAAGAGAACTGGCTAGAGATTGAGAGTATTCTACATGCACTGTGATGACAGTGATATTCTGCAAAAGGACATGCTACATAAAGATATCAGCAATACATATATGGCCTTTTCCGTCTTTACAGGCGGTTAATTAGCAAGTGTTTTACTGGGACAACATCTAAGTTTGTAATTGTCTCTCTTGCCTTTTCAGATCATCCTTAACTCTTTTCAAAAGATTGTGCACCTCCGTGTAATGTTGTTTTTACACTAACTCTGTCATCAGCTAGTTTTTCCCATTTGTTATGTTCGATAGAAAGTTCTTAATCGAGGCTGTGCAAACATCCTTATATCTGAGCAGTGGTCTGCCTTGGAACCTCCTCTTTCCTTCCTCAACAATACATATTTTGATAATTTAAATTTGTATTTGTTTTATCATGGGGTTATACTCTGATTGAGTTGGTATTACCTTGATACTGAAGTAATGGCGGTGGCATCCATTTGATGACTGCTCGGTCCAGAGTAAAGAGAGCTTCAACACCATCAGGAGCACTGGATGGTACTGAGGATTGGAAAATGTATGGTTATTTTTATATTACATGTAGTAGTGATGGTTGAGATGTAGTAGGGACATGTGAGAATTGATATGTAGTAATTCTGCAATGACAAATGTAGGTGATACTTGAAATTATTGCAGCAGTGATGGATGAAAGGTAAGGATAATTCATTAGTAATGAATGATGCAGAAATGTTGCAGTAATTGATTACTAAACTGACGTCATTACACTCCGGCAGACCCATAGGTGCTCAGTATCCCCCAACAGATATCGAAGAGTATGCATACTGATGGTTCCCGTGGCTCGCTGATTAAACACACTTCTCCCTCTGCCCTCAAGTTCTACTTGTACAATGGGTAACTCCAAACTGGCTAAATCGCTGGATCGATTCAACATCTTTTTTAGTATCCTCATCCAACAGGCAGTCGCGAAGAGACCGAAAAACATCCCCCTTCAACTACCAAACAATCTATGCTGTTGATGCAAGCCTGTTTACTTTCTCCTTACCGCAAACATCTGCATGCCCCGGACAGTAGATCCATGTAAGCCAGTGGAGGTTAGAAACTTCTGTAGACAACATCCACTCATACCGAAACCTGGCATTGATATTGAAATGTTGCGGTATTGATAGAGAGGATATAGTGATGGTGCAGGTGATGGATGAGATGTGCTGATGTTGCAGAGGGGATTAATGATAATTTAAATAGAAGATAATTTTTTAAAATATCGATGATGAAATCTAACTAATGTAAAAATCTTATGAAGATGGGGAGGATGTTTCTAATAACCACATCTAATAGATTATTTCTTTAAATGACAAGGTGTGTTACTGCAGTTTGAATCTTACTTGGAGTTGGTTGAGCACTTGGATGAAACACACTAATGCCTGCATATGGAGGAGTGAAGAACAAGAGATCATTGTGCCGATAGCTCTTAGAGCGAGATTCAAACTCTTCCCTGTACATTGTTTTGCTGTCTGTCCAAATGAAAGTCTGTTTAGAAATACAAGAATTATTTAGTCAACATATAAATATCACAGATTGTACTGCCATACATGTCAAGAAATGCAGATTTACTCTTTCTAATTTCAACTTTTATGAAATTCCATTTTGGCCAAAAATTTATTTTATGTAAGTTAATAAATCTCCACTTTTTCTTCAGTTATCAGTTATATGAGGATTATCATCATGGCACTCCGGACATGTCCATAGGTGCTCGATCTCCGAAATCCAGCGCCCAACACGCCGGTTCGATGTTGATTAATCAATCTCTTTGCATATTTAGTATGTCGTTCTTCAGTTGTCATTAGTCATGCTATGTTTATCTTTTAATATAAGAATTTATATAGATTAATATTTATATTATATAGATTAAATTTATATATTTAAATTGATACAATTTATTTTTATATATAAATGAATTTTATTTTTTAATCTTTCTAATGAATTTTGATCGGACAGCGGTTTTCTGGTCTTCTCTTCTCAATTTTGAACAGTGAATGGTTTTTTTTTATGCGCTCAACTTAAACACAGGACCTGCATTTTATCATCTGTCTCTAATAGGACTAGAAACTTATCTTATCTACACTAAGATCAGTGTAAAGTTTATTAATCAAAGAAAAAGATAACTTGTGAATAATTATAACTCATTATGGATATTCTTACCTGATTGTAGTAAATCATACTGGTCACTTGACTAAAGGCTGAGCTGATAATCTTCTCACGGAACGGCCGCATATTGGATCCGTCTAAGAATGCTGACATCATAATCTTTGCTGTACTGTTGACTATGTATAGTCGAACATTGTAAAAGTCAATCAAGTGGGTATATAGGTCACTCATTGCAACTATCAGCTGTGGCGATGGTAACAGCTGAGACATAGATGGTGCTGGATTGGTCCAGAGATGGGAGATTGTTCCTAAAGCTATCCGGTACAGTCCTCTTCCCACACCGTTGACGATGTAATACAGATATCTGCATCAGGTGAGTCAAAGACAATAAAATGTTATAACAACAACAATGATTGAAGTTAATGATATGACTGGTTAGTGGAATGACTGGCTAATGGAATGACTGGTTAATGGTATGACTGGTTAATGGAATGACTGGCTAATGGAATGACTGGTTAATGATATGACTGGTTAATAGAATGACTGGTTAATGATATGACTGTTTAATGATATGACTGGTTAATGATATGATTGTTTAATAAAATGACAGGTTAATGATATGACTGTTTAATAAAATGACTGGTTAATGTATGACTGATGTTTAATGATATGACTGTTTAATTATATGACTGGTTAATGGTATGACTGGTTAATAGAATGACTGGTTAATGATATGACTGTTTAATGGAATGACTGGTTAATGATATGACTGGTTAATAGAATGACTGGTTAATGATATGACTGGTTAATAGAATGACTGGTTAATGATATGACTGGTTAATAGAATGACTGGTTAATAGAATGACTGGTTAATAGAATGACTGGTTAATGATATGACTGGTTAATAGAATGACTGGTTAATAGAATGACTGGTTAATGATATGACTGGTTAATGAATGACTGGTTGAATGACGCAATGAAGACTGGTAGTAGACTGAATATGACTGGTAATTGAATGACTGGCTAATGGAATGACTGGCTAAGGGTATGACTGGCTAATGGGATGACTGGTTAATTGAATGACTGGTTAATGAATGACTGGTTAATGAATGGAATGGAGGCACTGCATCTTTCTGAACCGAGGGGTTTCAGGGTTATGAACCGCTGGCCAGATTGAGAGAGATGGATGTCGATGTTAGTGCAGCCCGAAAAGAATGACATACCTAATATGCCAAAAGATTGATTAGTCAACACTGAGCTGGCCTGTTGGGCAGCTGGAAGCTGCTGGATTTGTTGAGGCGGAGATCTAACACCTATTGACATGTCCAGAGTGTTATGATGATAGTCTTTATATAACATACACCCATGTGTTGCCGGGGCCCACAGGGGGAGAAAAGAATAGTAACACTGCGACCTAGAAGGCATGTCATAAGAGGTGACTGAGGTAGGAGCCTAGAGAAGCTACCCGAGTAAATAAAAAGTGTAGCGAAAATTGGATGTGTTGGCCTTCTCGTAGGCGCATAAATGGTACAATGTACAATCGCTCAGGCTCAGATCACATACAAATCACAAGGAGTGGTTAAAAAGTGGTCGATATTGAGCGTTCAAAGCAGAATGTAACTGATACCCTTAAGGATATCTTTACTCATATTGATTTCACTCTCATTAAAACAAAAACATATTCATGCACATACCCATTAATGGGGTCCACTTTAATATCACTTGCTGGTCTCGTCAATCCACTTATCACATAGATACACCGATCACCTTCCAGTGGACAGCTGTATATCTGAACAACAGCAAGTCAGGCATATGAAAGTAAATATATGTACGTATAACTCATAGAGAGACACATTAACATATGAAATGTAAACAGCAGAAATATTTGTGTGTGTTAAAATGTCAAAAATAAGCATGGACAAAAAGTTATATAACAATGGGACTTGAGCCTGAGGAATTTAATGGTTGCATGCCTAGTGTGGTCACAGCGAAACTGGCAAAAAAGTTATATGCAGTAGAACCCGGTTATGTCGCCGGCCTAGGGGTTTGCCAAAAGCGTCGGGATAACCGATGATCGAGATAAACGAAAATCAATATGGCGGCAAAATATTAACATGTGCTTGAAATTTCTTTATGTACATGATGTGCGTTAATAAATGAGAATGTACATGCACGTGTTATTTGTTTGATGAAGCGATCGGCATGCTATAAAAATGTACATACATGTTTGCTAACAACAAAAGGCATATGTGCACCAACTAACAGCAGAAATTTACCAATATAAAATAAAAACCACCGTCGATTTTCGATACAAACCTTTATTTATACAAACTGACACAGCTCTGAAAAGTATCGTACAGCGTTACTATGGTTTCTTTACAAAGTCTAAAATGCTTTGTTGCTTTTTGCCTTTAACAGTCTGCTTGAAAACAAATACTTCAATATTATTTATGCTGTCTAAAACAGTTTCATCTCCTACAAAAGAACCATACCTTCGAATTTTCTGTAGCATTTCTACCACCTCACCAGCTGAGGGAATTGGTTCCAAATCTTCATCCGCATCTTCTTCATCTTCTTTGTCATTGCCGCATGCAGATGTGCTTGCCAGTGCTGACTGCACACTTGATACAATGTCTTCATCGGTGATCACGCCATCAGTACACGACGCCTTTGTCGATTTCTATGTAATCTCGGAATTCCTGGACAGTGATGGCTAACTCCTGTGCCTCCTCTTCCAAGATAGCATCTGTAAGGCTTGATTTTTCTGCCACTTCCGTGAGTTCTTCTGCGGCTGCACGGAACTGTGCTTGAAACTCATCATCGGAAATATCCTGAATGACGCAGTGCATCCAGCAGTTTGAGATTGTTTCCTTCTTCAAGTCATTCCAGGCTGATCTCAGGAAGTTCATTGCATCTAGAAGGGGATCGAGATAACCAACGTTAAGTGGCAAATTTGGCCTCTCTTTGTGCTCGAGATATTAGGGTTCAGCGACATAAAAGAATCGAGATATCCGATGAGAAAATGCTAAGACAAAGAGAGAATTTGGCGGTTCCACTTCAAAAGCGTCGACTTAATAGGGTTGGCGAGTTAACCGAGGTCGAGATAAGTGGGTTCTACTGTATTGTCTTTAAAATAAATAGATGGATGATAAACCATAGGTCCTTCCTGTATTCAAGTTGAACACTTAACAGAACTCTAAGCAGCTCACAATTGAGAAGAGCAGGCTGGAAAGCTGCTGCACAGGCAATATTCATTAGAAATAAAAAATGAAATAAAATTCCTACAAAATATTTTCACAAATTTCTAAATTAAATCAGGGACTCTTGTAGGTTCTAAGAAGTTCGTGCACTGCCACTGAGATCTTCCTGTGTATGAAAGATATCGGAGCACACATGGTTATTCACCATGTGTGCTCCGATATGTGCATCATCGGAGCAAAGTGTAATGATGATTGTCCTATCAATCAACAATCTTCATTAATAGTTACCTTTGGCCAAAATATCGAAGATCTTTCTCATGCAACTATTAAAACTACCTATATTTTGTTGATAATCTACTCGTAGTTCTCCATGTTTGTGATGTAGGCATTATAAAAGAAAAAGAACCCTTTTTCATACCTTGTGGTATATTGGGTAATATGGTGTATTACTGTGTAATATGGTTATATCAATCAATCAATCCAAATCACAGTGGTGGTAACAGTATGGACATTATTTACAAAACAACTGATAAATAGCAAGAAGAAACACACACAAATGTATGTATCCAAATAATATATAACATACAAACAAAGTTAAAAGTATGTTTACCTTATCCTTACTGGCAATATACACTCTGTCTGCTAGCCAGTCAACAGAGATGGCTCCTGGCTTATAGATGCTAGGGTAATGGTTAGTTCTGGTAGAGTTATCTGTCAGGGAGATAAGAGTGACACTTCCTGATGTGTCTGTAGCCAGAATCAGCTGCCTTCGAATGTGTAAGCCGATTCCTAATGGAAGACAGAAGTAGCAGTAGCAGATCAAGATTAATGGACATGGCTCTTAGCCTTTTACTTACAACAGCGATAATTTAACCATATTTTCGAATATAAGTGTTACAGACGGGTACTACATATTAGTTACATAGAACATAAGATGAATATTTATGTAAGAGACCAAATTAACAACCTTGCAGGTCGACAAGTACCACTTTTAACAATCGTGAAATGGCGTAAACTTGCGTAGTTCGGGCATGTGATGAGACATAGCTCACTCTCTAAGACTATCCTACAGGGAACTGTTGAGGGTGGAAGAAGGAAAGGAGGGCAAAGAAAATCCTGGTTTGACAACATCAAGAACTGGTCGGGGGCAGTTTCTCCACACACGCCCGAGGAGTTGACTTTTTGTGCTGATGTCTCCACAGTGACACCCCACGACCCTAACGGGTTATGGGCTTTATTATTTATATTATTATATTATTTAACCATATTTAACATACACACCTGTTAAACAGCATTAACTCTTCTTATATTCTTTAACCCTTACTCGGTTTTTTTTATACCTCTGGAAGCATTTACATTGCAAGTTGTAATGGCGACACACCTAAAAACAAAGTACTGTAGTTTTACAAAAACAATAAGGATACACGGATTTTGTTATTTTTTTAAGCATAGTTTTACTGGTGCTACTGCTACATAGTTTTGCTGCAGTCTTCACGTATATAGATATTGCAAGTTGTACTGAGACAATATACTAGCTTCGCGTCATCTTTAAAACTTCTGTGAGCCAATGTATCGGCCTGGAAGGGTGAATGGGAGAATCTACTGCTGCTTGTAGTTTGATTGGGGACAATTAAAGGCTAGCGGAGTAAACCGTACACAAAATTGACCGGCAGGAAGACCAAGTAGTCCACAAAAACAGGTTTTCTGGGCAGATGATGCTCAACAGCCCGGGAGGGTAGGTCGTCTAAGGGTCGCTACCTTAAATGAAAATAGCAACCTGCTGCCTTGCAGGTCGGCTGGGACAGCCAAGGGCTGACGGAGAGCGAACCCAGTAAACGCTGATTGAAATCGGACACTTCACCGATGGACAAGCACTTGAGCTCCAAATGGTACTGAACGATGTGACGTAAAACACGTTCTTGGCAACGGCTGTTTATATATCACAATAAGAATAATAAAAATGGCCGAAAAGAACGATCGAAAGAGAGACAGAATGGGTTAATCATACATAATCCTTCACCCTAACCACATCCAACGCTATCTAAGTTTATAGTTGGCTCTGCCTAACTAACAATATACAGCCAACATAATTTACTACAACTGGAGACAACAGTAGGGGAAAACAATCATAATACAGATAGATGGATCAGGTACCAACAAGGGACTACAACATATTCAGATTACATATATCAAACAATCATAAATGAATAATAATATCTTTGTATTTGGGACAACGAAATATTGACCGAGCAGTATTTGACAACACTATTTTACAAGTTTCAAACATGGCCAATAACAGCAGCTAATGAGCGGAAAATCATAAAGACAGAGATGAGGTGTCTTAGAGGAGCTGCAGGTGTGACAATAAAAGACAAAATTAGAAATCAGAAGAATGGATGTGAAACCAGTCATGTAATTCATAAAAGATCAACAGATTAGATGGTTTAGACACCTGACAAGAATGCCCTGGTATCGTCTACCACAGGAGCCACACAGAAAAATTATAATGAGTACAAAGCAAGAGGAAGACTACGCAAAAATGGAGCGATGGAATCAAGAACGGCATAAAGAAAATTAACCTCAGCTTATAAGGTACCTTAAAACAAGCACGCACAAGATCACTACACCCAAAACCACTTTTATTTTTTTAAGTAAATGGTGGAAGAGAAGTATCATTGATATTGCTATATAACTACTTTTAAAAAAACGCACGCACACACATAAACGTCACCACCAAACCACTTTGAGAAAACAAGTCATGACGAAGATAGACAATTGACAGATAATGTCGTCACAGCTGGTATGACTAACAAATTGCCTCTAAAAATCTGCATACAGTAAATCCTCGATTTAACTGACCTCAATATTTCAGATTTTTGTAACTGCGTTTTTCAAATGGCGAGTTCCCAAGTTAAATACAATTAAGAGTAATTAACAATTATTGCTACATTATTGTTTTTGTTAACCAATCCATTACTTCGTCTTTTTTAATCCATTGATTGATAGGACCATCATCATTGCACTTCGGTGAGTAACCATGTGTGCTCCGATCTATTTCTTACATAGGAATATCTCAGCAGCAGTCCACGAACTCCGTAGCACGGGCGATGGTTTCCGATGTAATTTAGAAGATAGCTTTAATATTATATAGAAATTTTATTTGGTTAATCTTTCTTATGAAATTTGCCCGGGTAGTGGCTTTCCAGCCTGCTTTTCTTTATTTTGAACTGCCAAGGATTCTTTTACGTGCTCAACTTGAACATGGGACCTACGTTTTATCGTCCATCTCCGACAGAGTAAGAATTCGATCTCACCTACACTGAGATCAGAGGTCATGGAAAAAAATCTCGATGGTTCCATGAGGGAGCGAACCGAGACCTTTTGAACGAGAGGCGAGCACCTAGCCTCTACACCACAGAGACACGTGTTAAGTACATCGAATATACTTCTGTGTCTAAAATCGCATAGAAGGCGTTCACTTTCTGTTTCGTGCAAACTCGATAAATTGTCCCGGTTTGGGACAAAAATGTGATGCTAAGTCTATTTATATGTATATATATACATGAGAGCCATGCCCGCCTGCCCAGCGTGTTCGTAGCGCGTTGGACGACGGATGAGAAGCCCCTGTGAGTGCGGTTCAATTCCGCGGGCTGGCAGAAAAGCCACATGTTCTCCTGATTTACGGTGTTCGTGGCACCGAACCGAAGAGCTGAAAGCTCAAGTGTTTCTGGATCGGAGACAAAAAATACATGAGCGTCACAGTTGTTAGTGAACTGGCTTCTTAGTCTAGTGGTCTAAGTTAATTCGGCAGTGAGCGTGACAATGTTTTCCGATCGTAACGGCTCTCATGTCGACGCAGCTTCCAACTGTGTACTAGGAAAAGCACTGCTGGGAAGTAAAGGCTGCCGACGTGATGTTGACCACATCACCCATCGTGTTCACAAGGATCAAAGGCGAAGGATTAATTTCATTGCACCGGGTTTCCCCATATGGCCCAGTCCCCGTCGGCAGAGATAACATGCCATCTACCAAGAGTGTTGTACAAAGCACGAACTCCGTAGTTCTGGCAACAATCCTAGGGATTTCATGAAGAAATTGTACATGTGTCTCGGTCTGGATTCGAAACTACAGCATTCAGTACGACAGGCAAACGACTTAACCACTTGAGATCCCGTGATTGATTGATAGACCCCATCGTGTGCCAATGGTCAATGAAAATATACGGGCCTCACACCGTATTACCCTATATACTGTCGTTACTGTCTGTAGTACCGCTATTTAGTGCGGTGAAGGACAAGTGGGACGTGAGCCTGAGGAATTTAATGGCCGTATGTCTAGTGCAGTCACCGCTAAGCTGTTCAGGTTAAGATTTTTCATTTCTGCCCACAACAGAAAAAAATCCTTGGTCTTACCGTGAATTGAACACTGATCTCCGACCTGGGAGCCGCTCTCTAGTCCATTTGGCCAGACGCTCTTAGCGTTTTAGTTATATATACATATTTTACATGTATTTTTAAAACACTATCAGCTTTACAAATACAAGATGAATGAATGTCAACAATACATCACGTTTCCAGGCAACAACAAAATGTGTTCAATTATATATATATATATATATTCTACTACCAGTGGACTACTACCAGTGACGGCTCGTCATTAGGGGCCAGTGGGACCGAACCCCACCAAAATAATGTGTAACGTGTATTTATTATTTTATAAATTAAAACCTAACCCAAAACCATGATTTTTTCGAAAATGTTTGTTTGGCCCCACCAACAAAAATGATCACGAGCCGCCACTGACTACTGCTGTACCTTGTAACATCTTTCTCTAACATGACATCTCCTGTTCATGTTAGAGAAATTTATCACAAAAATATGTTGTAGAATATATGATTAAAGTTGACAACACAAAAAGATTAATGATTATTAACTCTTATGACACAAAGCTGAGAATCTTTCAATCAAATGTGAAGTCAGTGCTGTTCTATGGCTCGAAACATGGAAGACAACAAAAGAAACCATTAGATAACTGCAGACCTTGGTAAATGAATGTTTACGTAGAATAGAGGGACTGAGATGGTATAATAAGATTACAAACGAGGAACTCAGAGAAAGAACAAAGCAGGTACCAGTGGAGAAAGAGCTGAGGATGAGACGTTGGCGATGGATAGGACATACATTGATAAGACCGACCGGAAGCATTGCAAGACAGGCAGTGTTGGAACCGCAGGAAAGAGGAGTAGGGAAGGCCTAGACAGACCTGGAGACTGATATTAAATGTACAGGTAAAACATGGAAAGAGTTTGAATAGATGGCAAGAGAGAGGAAGAGCTGGAAGAAGTTTGTTGAAGACCTGTGTTTCGCTGGGAATTGAAAGGTGAAGAAGAAGAAGAGCTCTTACGATACAATAAGCTAATTGATATCCCATTCTGGCAGTACCAAATTCTCGATACATCGCTAAACAAACAATAAACATTTCACATGCACAGAATAATAATAGACGTCCATCGCAGGCGATCTTGACAACAGTCTCAGGCGTGTGCTGCTGCACCTCTCTGGTGTGTGCGGAGGTGACTGTAGAGACCAATCCTAGAACACAATCCCCTACCACAGGTGGGGCATACATGATCAAGGTTAGACATGTGCTCGTTGTGAGTTCTGTCTTACATAATAAAGCCTGCTCAGACTGCACGTCAGACAGAAACACAGACTCAGAGTACATTCTGCAGTCATGTCCATCATACATACACCAACGAAACGAAACAAGGCCTCATGAACAAAGCTTACAGAGCAAGCTATAGGGAACTCTCAAAGAACTCCAACTGACATGCAGCTTCATAGAGGCAACCCATCTCATGGTTTAGACGAGCATACGAAACCGAACGCAAAGAAGAAGAAGAAAATACAGAATAATTCGCAAGATCTATTTGATGCTGTGTAATTATTATTTTGTTTGTAGAATACCAGCACGGCAAATAGAATTTGTCTCCGGGGTAGTGAAGAAAAGAGGCATTGTTTCCTCTTGAGCGTCGTATAAAGGGTCTAAGAGGGGTTGTAAGGTCGGCGATTCCACATTGTTAACTCTTTCCATACCGTGAACGTTACTGAGTTCTGACATCCATTATTTTTAATTTTCAAAATGTATGTTATCTGACTTATTTGATAACTTTTCTTCTTCTTTGAATGCTCCATTTCGATCACTTGTTAATTATTCTTTGTGATTTTTATATGTCATCTTTGGGGCAAAGAACGATTGTACGTTGTGCCAGTTGCGCGTCTACAAGGAGGCTAGCACATCCTATCACTTTTTATTTGCGAGGATGATGAGTACAGATGATGGTGAGACTGATGATAATGATGAGTACAGATGATGGTGAGACTGATGATAATGATGAGTACAGATAATGGTGAGACTGATGATAATGGTGACTGAATAATGATTACAGATGATGGTGAGACTGATGATGATGATGAGTACAGATGATGGTGAGACTGATGATAATGATGACTGAATAATGATTACAGATGATGGTGAGACTGATGATGATGATGAGTACAGATGATGGTGAGACTGATGATGACTACGACTGATGATGACTACAGATGATGATGATGAGTACAGATGATGATGATGAGTACAGATGATGGTGAGACTGATGATAATGATGACTGAATAATGATTACAGATGATGGTGAGACTGATGATGATGATGAGTACAGATGATGGTGAGACTGATGATGACTACGACTGATGATGATGAGTACAGATGATGATGAGACTGATGATGAGTACAGATGATGATAATGAGACTGATGATGAGTACAGATGATGATGATGAGATTGATGATGACGAGTACAGATGATGAGGAGACATGATAATGATGATGACGAGTATGATGATGTGAAGACTGATGCTGAGTACAAATGATGATGAGACTGATGATAAGTACTAACAATGATGATGAACAAAAGACAAACTGTACAAACAGCAGCTGGTAGTCAGTGTTGTGCTGGTTTCACTTACCTATGATAGTGACATTCTCTGGATGCTCATGTACCGTTTGTGAAAGCTGAGGTCCATATTGTACAACTTCCAGGATGGTTCTCTTGACGATCTTGTTGGCTGTGCCCAGGATGAGGTACGGTGTCTCGTTAGCTGATACTGTGAACAGATTTAGCACAGATAAACGCGCAGTGCAACAACATTAAACATGGAGAACCACTAGGGCCCGTTTTAGAAATCTCTTCCTGACCTGACGCTGTGAGGTATACAGGATTCGAGAAAGAAAGAAAGAACCACTTCTTCGAACGCTCCATATCGACCACTCGTTAACCACTCTTTGTGAATGTAATCCGAACCTAAGAGCGATTGTATGTTGTGCCAGTTATACACCTACAAGCACATCGGAGTTCTGTGACACTTTTTTATTTACTAGAGTAGCTTCCCTAGGCTCCTGCCTCAGTCGCCTCTTACGACATGCTTTGTAAGTCGCAGTGTTACTATTCTTTGATTATCTTGCGAGCCCTGGCAACACGCAGGCAGGAAGAATGTCAACATCTGAGATGATAGCAAACACCAGAGACAGAGATTTGTGGAGATCGATGATCGCCTGCTACAGCCCACACGGTAGCTGATGATGATGATGATGAGAAAAGGTTGTCCACGCAAAAACTGAACCTCCGAAATAACAGGCAGTGAAAATCCTAATTATGAAGCGCACACAAAAGCCTGTTCTAGAAATCTCTTCTTATCCTGACGCTATGAGGCTAAACAGGATTAGAGAAAAGAGGAAGAAAAATACTAGCGTTTTACGAAACTTAAAACTGTTGTTGTCATGGCTATCCATGGGAGACTAATACAAATTAGTCCTCTAGACAGATAGTTATCACAAGGACAAAATATTATTTCCAAACCACGTTTCTGGTCTGTAGAAAAAAAAATACATGATCACGTGTTTAATTCATAGAGAGGAGAGATGATTTATAAAGAAAGAGGGAATAATTGGTCAACATCCGTTGCTAAAGAGTCCAGGTGTCCAACAGCTACTTCCGGTGTTTCCTCTTCATCAAACTCCTCTTCCCTTTCCCCCAATCACTAAATATAATGTAGTTTCCGATACGCAGTTGCAAAATATTCAACGACTTTCCACACCTGTCAATCCATAACCTCAGGTAGTAGACGGTGTACGAACCTTGACTTCTGATAATCAATGGTACCAGCTTTTCCATGTTCTACTGTTACTGTTTTTCCCACGCTGTTCTTAAACAGTTTCACAGAGATGTTGGGTAAACAAGAAACAGACGACCCAACACAAAAATACGGGATAGTATCCAAACAAAGGCGACAGGTACATGTAGTGTGACTTGGTAAGTATCTGCCTATGTGGTGGCAGTGCCTGCATGGGAAGCAAAGAATAGTACCACTGCGACCTACAAGGCATATCGTAAGGGGTGACTGGTGTAGAACCTAGGGAAGTTACCCCAGTAAAGAAAACAGCATAACAGAAATCGGATGTGCTGGCCTACTTGTAGGCGCATGACTGGTACAACGTGCAATCGCTCTTAGGTTCAGATCATATACAAATCACACATCGTGGTTAACAAGGGGTCGATATGGAGCGTTCAAAGGAGAAGAAGAAGGAAAGTATCAAAGAAGAGACACTTACTAGCATTAAGACATTTTTCTCAGAAACCGATTTTCTCTGAAGACATTTTTCTCAGAAATCGATTTTCTCTGAAGACATTTTTCTCAGAAGACTTTTTCCCAAAAATCGATTTCTCTGAAGACATTTTTCTCAGAAATCGATTTTCTCAGAGAGATAATATTTTTACTTTCATCCGGAGACATGAACAAATATAAATCTATCTATCTATTCTCTAATGCTGTTTTGCCTTTCAGCGTCAGGTCGATAAAGGAAACATCTGGAGCGAACCTCTCTATGCACCTTGTCTTTCTTTTCTTCAGTCCTGATTTGAGCCACAGCTTCAGGGTAAGAAGAGATTTCTAGAACGGGCTTTTTGTGCGTTTCATAGTGTCTTTCGTCACCTGTTATATCTGAGTCCACCTTTTGCGTGGCCGGCCTTTTGCATTTACTGTATCAGAGTAACATATATATAGAAAATAATTAAATTTGTTTTAATGACAGTAAAACTAGCCATGTAAAGTTAAGATTAGACTTATAGTAAGACTAGACTGTGGGGTTCAACGAGTAAAGCAATGTCAGACATTAAAAATGTAAAAATCTTAACATATCCTTACAGGACTTCGCTATCAACCACAGCAAACGAGTTGTCGATTTTCTAGGCGCCACTAATACGTTCAGTAGTTTGTCATTGCTTTCTGAAGGGTGATGTCTAATTTTACCGTTTGTAAAAAATTCATGTGAACAAATTTGTTTCCAAATTACCCGATGCGAAGTTTGAACCAGGTACCGCCCGAGTGGTTACCGGGATCCAAATTGGGGTGTAAAGAATATAACCACTGTTACCTGCCACGCATGTCGTAAGAGGCATCTAATGAGGTTGGACGTGGGGCTAGCTACCCCACACCGTGAAAAACACTAGATGGCTACAGAACGGAGAGAGAACCGAGTAAACGCTGGCTGAAACCGGACACATCGCCGAAGGATAAGCACCAGAGCTCCAAATGGTACTGAAGATGTGACATAAAACATACCAATGCTAAGGCTGCATGAATCAGATTTCCACATGAATAGAATTTATGGGGAGGTCTGGTACATCGGTCTGGGCGGTAATTGCGAAAGAGAGAGAACCAAGTAAACTTGTGCTGTGATCCAGCTCACTACCGCATAAGCTACAGACTGTCAAACATTACTAATACTTAAATAAAAATTAGGAATTTTGAGTTCGGCAGAGATGAAATTATATCCTACTTACAGTTGCCTGGATTTGGTGTTGTTATCGTTCTGCTGCTTTTTGGTCCTTCCCCTTGGGCGTTCCAGACAGACAACGAGATGACGTAGTGTTGAGAGGACTGTAGCTGACTTAGAAGCCATGATGTTGCATTGCAAGGAACCTCTGAGTTGATACAATGTGTAAAATATTTTTTAGAACCATGATGTTGCATTGCAAGGAACCTTGAGTTGATACAATGTGTAAAATATTTTTTTAGAAGCATGATGTTGCATTGTAGGACCTCTGAGTTGATACAATGTGTAAAATATTTTTTTAGAAGCCATGATGTTGCATTGCAAGGAACCTCTGAGTTGATACAATGTGTAAAATATTTTTTAAAGCCATGATGTTGCATTGCAAAAGAACCTCTGAGTTGATACAAGTGTAAAATATTTTTTTAAAAGATTTACTTAGAAAAAATGCTACTTAATGAGTTTAGTAACTCATATTAAACAAGGAGGTTCGTACTATCCCTGTAAGGTGGTTTGTACTATCCATGTAAGATAGATTGTACTATCCATGTAAGGTGGTTTGTACTATCCATGTAAGATAGATTGTACTATCCATGTAAGGTGGTTTGTACTATCCATGTAAGGTGGTTTGTACTATCCATGTAAGATAGATTGTACTATCCATGTAAGGTGGTTTGTACTATCCATGTAAGGTGGTTTGTACTATCCATGTAAGATAGATTGTACTATCCATGTAAGGTGGTTTGTACTATCCATGTAAGGTGGTTTGTACTATCCATGTAAGGTGGTTTGTACTATCCATGTAAGTGGTTGTACTATCCATGTAAGGTGGTTTGTACTATCCATGTAAGGTGGTTTGTACTATCCATGTAAGGTGGTTTGTACTATCCATGTAAAGTGGTTTGTACTATCCATGTAAGGTGGTTTGTACTATCCATGTAAGGTGGTTTGTACTATCCATGTAAAGTGGTTTGTACTATAATAAAGATTGACAAGAGCCATTGTGATAAATACTTGACCAAAAACTCTATCTAGCACAGTGGTTCTCAATCTTCCTAATGCCGTGACCCCCAACCATAAAATTATGTAACAATATTTATTTATAATTATGATAAATATGTGTTTTCCGATGGTCTTAGGTGACCCTTGTGAAATGGTCGTTCGACCCACAAAGGGTCGCGACCCACAGTTTGAGAACCACTGATTCTAGCAGTTTCATCACCGTAACGAAACTGTAACAAAGAAGTAAACATATATAGCAGAATTCAATATTCTGAATTTAGAATTCAAGCCCCTAGCAGATTGCAATCAGTTTTGCAATGCAGATTAGCACGCACGTACGCGCACATCTACATACACGTTTTACACACGTTTCTCATATTTACTAATAAAAACATGGCTGGTTCTACCTACCAATAGTTGTCATGTTGAGATGCGGGTGATTGACAGCATGTACATAGATCCGATAACTGAGTACCTTTCCATTGGTAAAAACGGGTGCAGTCCAAGTGATTGATATCACTCGTGGAGATGGAGTTGTCAAGGATGTTATATGGGGAGCTGTGGACGGCGCTGAAAGGGGGGAAAAAAGTTCATACAAATTTGTTTATATGTTTGTTGAAGGTCTGTTTGTTAATTATAAATGTACTGATCCGAGATGGACATTGAACAAGCAGCTTCTTCTTCGAATGCTCCATATTGACCACGTGTTAATCACTCTTTGTGCTTTGTATGTGATCCGAGCCTAAGAGCGATTGTAGTTGTGCCATTTATGCGCCTACAAGTAGACCAGTACATCCGATTATTCCTCTGATTTTTATTTATTAGGGTAGCTTCTCTAGGACCCTACCTCAGTCGCCTCTTACGACATTCATAGTAGGCCGCAGTGTTACTATTCTTTACTCCTTGCGAGCCGACAACACACGGGCGACTAAAACAAGCAGCTAGATGATACAATTGAGCTGTATTCGATATCTGAATATATAGCATATCCATCTCTTGTGCCTTTTAAACCACGATTGTATGCCCTCAACCAATATATGCCAAGTATTCCTATCTTTAGCTATATCTTGCAGCTCCTTCTTCTTCGTTCGCCCGCTGTGAATTCGGGCGTTAGCCATGGCATCTGATACCATTTGACTGGTGTCCTATGCCATCAGGCGGGCATTGCCGACTTCATAGGTATGCTTCTCCCAGCTCTTTCCTATATTGTTACTCTTCCAAATCTCTTCTCCGTGTATTTATATACCTCCATCTTCAGTTTTTTCCTGTGGGTTTCTGGGTATGGCTCTTCCTGTTATAATCCTCACGAGTTTTCTTAAGGTGTATCATATCCAACGGCTTTTTTTACCACCTGGTTCACTACGATCTATCTCGTCCATAAGCTTCTCATTTGTGGCCCTATCATACCATTACATCCCTCCTATTTTGTACAGACATCATTTGATGATTATTTGCAGTTTATTAGTTACTAGCTAATTAACCCGGCTTCGCTCGGATTCGAAAACGTAGGTAACGGAATTTAGATTATTTAAAAATTGTTTTAATGCTACTATTTTGTTTAATTAGCAACAATTACATAATTATTGTGTAAGTTATATTTATTTCTAAGTGAGAGCCTGATAGTAAACAACATTCCTTGTTTTCCCGTCGTTTGCATGCATATATAAATTGTTTCCAATTTCAACTCTAGACATGCCACATATAACTGACCATGGTTAAACCAGACATATCTCAAATTAATCCCAGCACTTCGTTTACTAAGTTATTGTGTTGGTCGTTCCCTGTGTTTCTAGATTTGACCTAATCCAGTACACTGCATGATATCTGTTCATTGATTCATCATCAATATTAGGTGCCATGTATGATGGAGTTGGCGATCATAATCTCCACAACTCTCTGTATCCAACTTTGGATAGCAATATATATATATGTGTGTGTGATGGTGCCACAGTTAAAATAAATGGTACCATTCTATATAACTATGAACGAGGCCCTTCCACAACTATGAATGAGGCCTGCCATGAATGTCACATTGAACATAATCTGTATCACAAACTTATCCTGTCACTAAATGACAATAGCAATTTCCTGCAATTTATTTGAGAAGGATGGTGACGGGATTCATTGCGAGCAACAAATGATTGCATCAATTCAGAATCCGTGCTGGCAGTGTATGTATACATAATATATATATATATATCGACTGAAACAAGAACATCTGTTTGCATAGCACTTACTATGTTCTCAGTATTTTTTCTAAAACATGTCAATTCATACAACATGGGTCGCCTGTGTGTTGTTGGGGCTCCAAGGGAGCAAAGAATAGTAACACTGTGACCTACAAGGCATGTCGTAAGAGGCAACTGAGGTAGGGTCCTTGGGAAGCTACCGTAGTACATAAAAAAGGGCGCAGAAATCGGATGTGCTGGCCTACTTTTTACTCGCATAATTGGCACAATGTACAATCGCCCTTGGGCTCAGATCACATACAAATCACAAAGAGTGGTTAACAAGTGGTCGATGTGAGAGTTCGAGGAAGAAACAACATGGACAAATATTGCTTAATGGATTGAGCATGATACTTGCAGAATAACGAGCACAAACAAGTATGCGGGAACAATACACACTTCTTCTTCTTTACCATTCAACTACCAACGGAGCACAGGTCTTCAACAAACTTCGTCCAGCCCTTCCTCTCTCTCTCTCTCTTGTCATCCCTTTCAATTCTTTCCATGTCTTGCCTGAACTGTTAATATCAGTCTCCAGCTCCTTCTTCATGTTTTTCTAGGCCTTTCCTACTCCTCTTTCCCTGCGGGTTCCAAAACAATGCCCGTCTTGAAATGCTTCCAGGCCTGTCTTCTCCAAGTATGTCATATCCATCACCAGTGTCTCTTCCGTAGCTCTTTCGACACTGGTATCTGCTTAGTTCTTTCTCTGAGTTCATCGTTCGTAATCTTATTATACCATCTGTCTCTCTATTCTACGTAAACATCCATTTACTGTGGTTTGTAGTTTTCTGGTGCGACAATACACATAAATGATCACAGATTATACACAAGTTTTATTCAACATAGTAGATGAAATATTTAAATATATCTTTAATTGTGTCTGCCTACCTCCGTGTGCTAATGTTGTAATGTGAACAGTCTCGGAGACTCAAGATATGTTCAGGCAATGAAGTCAACAACGCCAGGACTTTGAACTGAAATATATTTATTACAATCAAATATTATAAATCATAAAGATATCTGGGAACACTTCTTCTTCGCGTTCGCCGCTGTCAATTTAGGCGGAAGTTATGACGCCTGGTATTGCTCTTCTGACCGAGTTTTGCGTGAGGCCTGCTTACCATTTTACTGGTGTCCCTTACCATGTGGTGAGCCTTCGCCGCACTTGAAGATTAGATCCTTCGAATGTGATCGTTACAGGAAACCTGTTGTTCACGAAACACTACGCCTAGAGTCTTCATATCATCGGTACTTTTAAGGCCAGTGTTGATTAGTGAAGTGCGACTTCTCTATCGGATTTCCTGCCTTTGGTGAGGTCGTTCAGTACGCATTCTATGATAAACACTCTTTAATGATCTTTCATGCCGTATATTTCTGGCAACACTGAAAAGTTATAACGATTACAGAACAAAAGGAAGACCACGCAAAGGATGGAGCGACGGCATCAAAAACAGCATAAAGAAAATGAACAAACATAGAACAAACACACAAGATAAACTACTTTGTTTTGAGCTAGATAGACAAGGCAATTGGGCCGCAGGCGTAATAATGTAAGGATATACAGTGCAGGTAGGAACAGTGAGTTGGCGCTGATCAAGATCCTACCCCACCTCCAAGTGGTGGCCCTGGTAACAGACTGATGCCTGGCTAAGTGGGTAGGGATCGAATGACAGCTACTTGGAATTGGTTGAAGGGTAGGTACATACATGTCTGATATGAGATCTGATCGACAGACGATGAGAATCTCAGCACATGCGCCTACACGTCTCTTCTGTCCGATAATGAGTCAAAGATGATTCATCATACAAATCGGACGCCCGTGTGATTACCGGGGCCTAAATTCGGGGTAAATAATAGAACCACTAATACCTACCACATACCATATACTGCGAAAGTGGAGTTTGGCTTGGAATTAGCTAACCCATCCAGTAAAAATACTCAGCTGAAAACCGCAACCAAGTGCAAGAGAGCTTGCAAGGCCTTGGTTGGGGACCTATGCCTCCTTTGGGGCAAAGAATAGAAGAAGAAGAAAGACAATAGACTATACTTCTTTTTGCGTTCGTTCTTTACGACCAATTTTAATCACTCTTTGTTATATGTTTGATCTTTGCCAAGAACGTGTATACGTTGCACATTGGTTTGGTAGGCCCCTAAACGCATAGACTTCTACACATTTAGGACACGTGCATCCGATTTCAGCCAAACCTCCTTAGTCACCTCTTACAACATGCGTGACAGGTAATAGTGGTTCTATTCTTTACACCCCAAATTTGGGCCTCGGTAACCACTTGGGCGAGGCTATACTTGAATACCGTTTAAAAAAAAAAAGAAAATCACAATGAAGATAACACAAAACAAAACTAGTATGGCTGGATACGAACCTTGTATGTAACATACGGGTGTAGATCTGTCAGGTCTATTCTTCCGTCCACCCAGAAGTAGGTGCTGGCGTGAAGATGCCACCCACTGTCCATGTCCACCAGCCGCTTGTGGACCTTATATGTGACGTTTTCCAGTATCTGCGTGCTCCATTCTAATGTCATTGAAGAGTAGCTGCGTGTGGATATCATCAGAGTAGGTTTCTGTAGGACACCCAGTTCATCTAAGAGGACGAGAAAATGTATATACAGGTAAGAGAATTGGAGTTTGTAGGACAGATTAGAGTCATGCATAAGCATTTGTACATCGACTCGAGTACAATAGGGTTGTGGGTTCAATCCCAGACTCGACGTTCCACACGCGAGGAAAGGAATTGACACTCCTACCTGTAGGACACCCAGCTCGACTAAAGTGACGAGAAGACGTACATAAAGTTAAGATAACTATAGTTGGTGGGACAGATCAGCGTCATGCATAAGCGTTCGTCTATCGACTAGGTTCAATCCCAGACTCGACGTTCCACACGCGAGGAAAGGAATTGACACTCCTACCTCCTGCACACTAGGGTATAGAAATTTGAAGTGACAGGCACTTAATAACCTAAGGTCTGAAAAGGCTACAGGAAATTTTGTTATAACTGTAGTTTACATAGGAAATGTTGTAATAATGATGTTGGTACCACTACTGTATGATGTTGGTACCACTACTTATGATGTGTACCACTACTGTATGATGTTGGTACCACTACTGTATGATGTTGGTACCACTACTGTATGATGTGGTACCACTACTGTATGATGTTGGTACCACTACTGTATGATGTTGGTACCACTACTGTATGATGTTGGTACCACTACTGTATGATGTTGGTACCACTACTGTATGATGTTGGTACCACTACTGTATGATGTTGGTACCACTACTGTATGATGTGGATGATGTTGGTACCACTACTGTATGATGTTGGTACCACTACTGTATGATGTTTGGATGATGATTGATGTATCATACTGTATGATGTTGGTACCACTACTGTATGATGTGGATGATGTTGGTACCACTACTGTATGATGTGGTTGCAATTAATAACACTGTAACACAAGTGGTTGTATCTCTCATCAGCCAGTAGATGCTCTACAGTACTAAAAGGAATGACAGTAACAATGTTTTTTTATATTCTCAATGATTTACGAGTTAAAATAACTAACTTATGGAAGGGAACTGACATAAGAACAAAAATCAAGTGTTTATGAGCTTTCGTTTTTCCCTTGGCAACATATAGTTGTGAGATATGGACCATTGACAAAGCGGCAGATAAGATCATTAATGCCTTTGAATGCAAATGCTACAGAAGAGTATTTAGTATATCACGGACAGAGAAAATAACAAATGCTTCGGTTCTGCAACAGCTTGATATTAGAGAGAGTTGGCTATTAAAGAGTATAACAACAATGAAAATTATATATTTCGGACACATCAAACAACTTGAGTGCTTAGAGTAAATAATTTTGGAGGGGATGGTGTTCGGAAGAAGAACCAGAGGAAGACCTAGAAGACGATGGGTGCAGGATGTCATTGACGATCTAAGAATGACTGACGCTGGTCAACTTGTACAGAACAGAGAGTTTTTCAGGAATGCTGTAATGGGAGCCAAGTTCCGGAATGGACAAGCTACTTGATGCTGATTACGAGTTTGACATCTGTTCTCTACAGTAGATCGTTGTTTGATCGTTGTTGTTGTTGAATTAGCGGCAGTAGTAGTAGTAGAGTTAGTTGTGCAAGTGGTTGTTACTATTGTAGTAGTGATGGTGGTAGTGGTGGGAGCAGAGGTTGTAGAAGTAGTGGGAGTGACAGTAGCAGTATTAGCAGCAGCGGCAGTAGTAGTAACAGTAGCAGTAGTAACAGTAGCAGTAGTAACAGTAGCAGTAGTAGTAGTAGTAGTAGTAGTAGTAGCAGCAGAAACAGACATCAATGTTGCATCAGTTTTATTATCAACAGTAGTGTTCACACCAGCAGTAGTGATAGAAGAAACAACAGCAGTAATGATATATAAGTGCCACTAATAGTAGTGGTAGTAATAGCAGTATCAGCAGCAGTAGCAGTATCAGTAGTATGGATTATTGCAATGGTTGTCAATGTATAGAAAGGTGAAATTAAAGCGTAAGAACAAAGATATAAGGAAAAATCAACAACCAAAGGAAAAATTATTATACCTTTAACATTGTCCGAGTACTCGTCGAGGGCAAAGATACAACCTTGAATACAATTTTTTATCTGTAATATAAAGACATAAATAGAATATAAAATCGTGTGGTTGGGGTGGTGGTTGGGTGATCTGGTGGTTAAGATGATGTGGTTGGTGTGGGTTGAGATCATGTGGTGGTTGGTGTAGTTGGGATGATGTGGTGGATGGTGTGGTTGGAATATCTGATCTTTGGTATGGTTGAGATCTGGTGGTTGTGTAGTTGATGATGTGCTGTTGTGGTTGGAATATGATGCGTAGTGATGGTTGGAATAATGGTATAGTTTAGTTGTTCAGTATACGATACCTACATCAGTAAAACAAAGGAAAATGGGTGGACATCATTTGGAGATCAAGAAAATGACTTGACTGATGGACAGAGCCGATGGCATCAATGCGGTACGCTCTCATTTATATGAAATTGGCCAGTTTCAGACACCGGAACTAGTCCGAGAATTAGTAGTTAAGTTTGGACATGCCAGACAGTGTCGTCTAATGTGAGCAAATAGACTTTAGGATGACTGCTGCTGCGGAGGACAGAGCACGCATGGGAATGTCCAATGTGCCATGACGTCGATCGTATAACATAACAAAGAAAACTGGTAACTCTGAGATAACCAGATACACAATAGCAAAACAGTGTATTCTCTTGTCATAACATCGCGTATAACAACTATAGTAGCAATGAATTAGACCCCCCACAAATGTGACGAGCTTGGAATGGATGCCAAAAACAAAGTCTCTCCTTTGATCGTGACAATTGTATAGCTGACGATATGAAAATACCTCCATCCTCCAATTCAAAACAAAACACAATGCTTTAATTGTCGACCAGATGTGTTCATAACCTAAATGTCAAAATATGAGTCATCACAATGTGCAAATTAAGTTTTCTTCTTCGAAAGCTCCATATCGACCATTTGTTTAACCACTCTTTGTGATTTGAATGTGATCCGAGCCTAAGAGCGATTTACGTTGTGCTAGTTATGCGCCTATATATAGGCCAGCACATTCTATTTCTGAGACGTTTTTTTTATTTCCTAGGGTAGCTTCCCTAGGTCGCTACCTCAATTCGCCTCTTACGACATGCCTTGTAGGTCGAATTGTTACTATTCTTTGCTCCCCTTGCGAGCCCCTGCAACACGTGCACTGCCGTTGAGAACTTTCTGTGTAAGAAAGAGATCGGAGCACACATGGTTATTCACGAAGGAAATGATGATGGTGCTATCAATCAATCAATATCGCTATACACTGGAGCGCCTTGCTT
The DNA here is from genome assembly GCA_020796225.1 of Arion vulgaris. Taxonomy (NCBI): domain Eukaryota; kingdom Metazoa; phylum Mollusca; class Gastropoda; order Stylommatophora; family Arionidae; genus Arion; species Arion vulgaris. The sequence goes on along the minus strand of CM036755.1, from coordinate 48,066,088 downwards.
AATGGATTAGAGCCTGACTCCCATGCGAGTGAACCGGGCACAATCAACGATAAAGCCAATTAGTTTTTTCTATCGGGGGCATAAAGAAAAATCATAACCTGAACAGTTTCGTGCGATTGCAGCCATTAAATTCAACATGTACCTGTTCTACTTTCTTCCCCCAAACAAAGTCCTATATACCACCTAAAAACAGTATTACAGGAGTAACGAGTTTTGTAATAGATATACACAACAACGGCATAATCTATAAAAAAATTGCATTCTTTGTTATGTTCACTTTTCGTTTCTTACTTGACATTGCCATTGTGGAGATCCATGTTCGCCTATGCCAGCCGGCACGCACCTGATAATGATGAGGCTCTATAAATCTATTTACAGATATCCGCACCCACCTGCACCGAGACTAAACCGCACCGTCGACTTGCTGCACAATGCCACGCCAGACAAGCTTGCGTTCAAGTAAATCCGCACCCACCTGCACCGAGACTAAACCGCACCGCCAGACAAGCTTGCGTTCAAGTAAGTATAAGCGTATAGATCTCATATATATCCGCACTCACCTGCACCAAGATTGAACAGCACCGGCAGACATGCTTGTTGTGCCCAAGAAGTGTTGCACCAAGTGGCTAGGTACAAGTTCAAGAAGATGAAAGCAAACACCACCTAGTCACATCGCATTTATTTCTCTGTGATGTTTTGTTGTTAAACCCAGTTATCAAAGATATATATAATCTTAACCACATTTACAACTTGGGGGTCATTTGTCTATCCCCAGGTGGATGATGGAATTGGTTATCCACTCTTGCCGTTAAACTTAGGGGTGGTAGCTTTAATTTGGGTTTCAGGGCCAGATAAGTCGCCCTTTTTGTGTTATATCCGTGTTTATTTAGTGTGGTCCTCGGTCTTTCCTTGTCTCTAGTACCTGATCTCTTATTAATGTATGCTGTTTTTGTTGGTTGGTTGTATTTCATTCTCATTAAATGTCTAAACCACTGCATTTGTTGTCTTTCAGTGGTATTCGGTGCATGAAATTATGCCAACTCTGCTTCTGATGTCCTCATTTCGTAGTCTATCTTTCCTGGTGACCCCACTGCCTTCCTCAAGCATTTCATTTCTCATGTGGTGAGCTTTCTGTGGTGTGTTGCTGTCAGAGAAAAAGGTTTGGCACTGGTAATAAAGTGTTGGTAGAAAAATACATTTTTATCATCCGTTTTTTCACAGTGTATCAAACTATCAAATGCATAACAACAACATACAGCCCACAAACATACAATCATGTATGATGTGTATACAACAACAAGCAGATTACAAAGATTGGTGACACAAACACTAACCTCGTCATTATTTAAACTCTGGTGTCCAGTGAAGTTGACATTCTGAAATGAAACCGGAAAAAAATCACTTTTGCAATATTTAGAACATCCTCAATACACTTCTTTTTTTCTTCTGCGTTCTCACTAGATCGGGATTTCGGATTCTCTAATAAAGCAGCCTTCTGCCTCAGATTATCAGCTACGGCATACAGTTTGTGTTGGACGCTAGTGTAAGTGGGCCACCTCTTTCTTCTTAAGTCTGCATACTGGGGGCAGGTCTGTAGGATATAATTCCTATGATTTCTGCTTCCCCGTTTGCGCCGATCTCTTCCCGCAGTTAAGTTTTGGTCACCCTCGTGAAGGTAGGTCTGGCATTCTTACTGCGTGGCTATATCTTCGAGGCAGATTGGCGACCGTAGAATCTGTTATCCCATTCCCCATTGTGAGGGGTCGTTGCACCATGTTATCTGCATCCGTTTTCTGCAAGTATTTGTTTCGGGTTAGCAGTCCCTGGCGGACACATGCATCCGATTTCAGCCAAACTCCTTAGTCGCCTCTTACGACATGCGTGGCAGGTAACAGTGGTTCTATTCTTTACACTCCAAATTTGGGCTCCGGTAACCACTCGGGCGATCCTCAATATTCAAATACTGGAGTCTTCTTAGGGAGGAGGAGGGGAGGGACCGCGAGTGCTGGTCTCTCATGTGGTCCATAAAGAGAACGGTCAGAGATCGGGGAAAATGACGAACAACTGTTGAGGTCATATGCTTCACGAGGAGCGGAGAGGAATATTAAGTCATAGACATAACAAGTGTAGTAGCTGGCGTAACCTAGTGGTTGGTGCACTAATATCAAACGTGGTTGGGCTCTAGTTCCGATGCAGTTCATAGTGTCAGCGACTCGTATCTAACTGCTAGCGTTGAAATGAAAATCGTGGCATATACTTTACAGGACGTAACAATCAACTACAGTAAACAAGTCGCTGATTTTATAGGCACCACTTATACGTTCAGTAGTTTGCCATTGCTTTCTGAACGGTGAGGTCTATTTTACCTTTTGTTTTTAAAAAAGTGGGGTTTGAACAAGGTACGCTTGAATTTGTGATCGAGCTCGCTACCGCTTGAGCTACAGACGCTCTGCTAGCGTTAGGATCAGCGTAAGAACAAAGCTGACCAAGACTACACTCTGTTTTCCCGCGGCGGTCTCGGAAACAGACGATTACTAAGAAGCCTGGATACGTTTGTGGAGATCGAAGATGGAGAAGCTAAGGAAGAACATCACACCGGCAGAATCTACGTCCCAGTGCTTTTCTGGTACTGAACTGAGAATGGGTCGATCTGTAAGCTCTTCATCATCATCATCATCAGGTATCGTGCCGGCTGGCGTAGGCGATCATGGATCTCCACAAATCTCTGGTGTTTGTTATCTCAGATGTCGACGCTCTTCCGTGCCATGAAGCAGCTATCCTAAATTTTCTCTCTCTGTCTTCTGTCTCGTCTCGCCTAGATTTTACCGATTATTACAATGTGTTCTAAACCTCTTCTTCTCATCACATGTCCGAAAAATGATGACTGCCTCTTTCTTATATTGATGAAAAGATTTTTGTCTGTATCTTGACCTCATTCAACCCCTCCACATTGGTCATTTTAGCAGTCCATGGAATTCTCATCATTCTTCTGTACAACCCCATCTCTGTGGTTCCAGATATTTTTTCGATCTGTTTGTTATTGTCCATGACTCGCATCCATATGTCAGTATTGTGTCTATGTAGCACTGTATAACTCATGAAAGCTCTTACGGTCGGGAAAAATGCCATCGAGTTATCTGTATCATTTATAATTGTTTTATTGCTTCCCATATCTTTGAAAGTCTCTTCGTGAAGCCGCATTTCGTTCTCTCAACTCACGCGCTGAACTTCACAAAGACCATGCTAAAGTGCTCAAAGGATAGAGAACCGCAGTCACCAATAATGAGGAGGTCTTCCTTAAAGGTCAAAACAGACATACAAAAAAGGGATGGCAGCTTTAATTTGATCTCATTACGGCTCATCATGGATAATCTAAACCAGTCCAACAAAGTACTAAACGTGACGAGTATACTGTAACTCTGCCTCCCTCGCTCGTCCTCGCTGCTTGTTATAATGGTGATTGCATAGAGTAAGTAACCTTCGACCTTTCATTCTAATCTATTTTATATGCAACGACATACACATTTTTCTCTTCCATTTTCTCTCTCTTCCTCCCGCATCTTCTTCTTCTTCGAATCTCCATATCTACCACTTGCTAACCACTCTGTGTGATTTGTATGTGAGCTGAGTCTAAGAGCGATTGTATGTTGTGCCAGTTATGCGTCTACAAGTAGGCAAGCACATCCGATTTCTGCGATGCTTTTTATTTACTAGGGTAACTTCCTAGGTCCTACATCAGTCGCCTCTTACGACATGCCTTGTAGGTTGCAGTGGTACTATACTCTGCTCCCTTGCGAGCCCTGGCAACACACTGACGTTTCCCCCATATCTGTCCCTCTCCGTTCTGTTCTCTCTCTCTCTCCCTCCCTATCTCACCCACTCTATTTCCTTCTCTCCATCTCTCTTTCTTCCTCCCCCTCTGATCTCTCTCCTGCAAGCATAGATCAACACTTTATTCAATAAATAACCATGACCTCAAAATTGTGTAAAACTACTGCAAAAAAGCTTTCAATATTCTATCAAACGTATACAAAAGTCAGCCTACTTTAACTGGGATATCCGATTTCATGACTGAACTAGTCGGACTTCTGCTACAGGAGACCGTGAAAAGATAACTTACCTCCTGGTATGAAGAAGTACAGACTCTTTGACAGCTGGTATGGACAGCATCCTGATAAAGTGAGCATCCTTTGTAACACTGTCGAATAGAAGATATATATATATGAAATAAGTAAAAATACAAATCGCTACAAAGCAGTACAACAATAACGTTTTTTCTCTAATCTGTCTACAGCCGAAGGATTGACTTCGTTGCACCGGGTTTTACCCCCATATGGCTCGGTCCCTCTCCGCGAAAATGGCACGTCCCCTGCTGACAGTATTGCACAAAGCACGAACTCCGTAGCTCCAGCAACAATCCTAGGGGTCTCTGGACGACGCGGTCCGGATTCGAATCCACGACCTTCGACTTGCAAGACAAAGAGCTTAACCACTTAGCCACAGAGACCCCTGTCTCTAAACCAGTTCATCAACTTTGCCGATGGTCATATTCATGGTTTCTTTAATATCTTGTAGCCATCTTCTTCTTGGTCTGCTTCTGCCTCTGCGTCCTGGGACCCTGGCCTCTAATATTGTTCTCTCCAGGCCATCGTGACGCTTAATGTGGCCAAAGTTTCTTCTTCTTCTTCTTTGCATGCGTTCTTTACGACCAATTTTAATCACTCTTTGTGATATGTTTGATCTTTGCCAAGAACGTGTATACGTTGCACATTGGTTTGGTAGGCCCCTAAACGCATAGACTTCTACACGTTTAGAACATGTGCATCCGATTTCAGCCAAACCTCCTTAGTCACCTTTTACGCCATGCGTGGCAGGTAACAGTGGTTCTATTCTTTACACCCCAAATTTTGGCCCTGGTAACCACTCGGGCGGCTAAAGTATCTAATTTTTCTGTATAGTACTAATATATTAGTAATTAGTCTAGTATAAAAACAAGCCTCCTAATGTTATTTATTGATAAAGTCTACAAACCCAACTTTGATGGTGGCATCCAGTGATAAGTTCTGTCTACGAATAAACATCTTATGAAAACAATAAGTCCCTTATCAACTGGATAGCTATTTACTTGGCCAGCTTGAAATGCTTTCTGGCAAATCAGTGATTGTTGTTATTGTTCAGAATAAAAATCAGTGTTTTAGATAAGTTAAGTGAAAATGTAAAGTAAATGTTGATATGAAAATGTTTGTCTATGTAGAAGGTACCACACAGCGCGTTTATACACAGTCTGTTAATCAAAACCAACTTGATATCTCTCTGTTAACACAAACATGACTCTGGCTAATGGCAAGTATATATACTCCGAAAGGAGTTGATTCTTATTTTTCACGTTTGTTGACCTAGACGCTCTGATTTAACCAATAAAAGGTTCGCCTTAGGTTGAAAGGAGCGTACCTCGGCTTAAAGAGGCTTTAATCACAGCCACCTCTAGATAACTGGCCAGACAACTGGTTGTGGTTTTCCTGACCTAAAACAGAAAAGTGGGCCGGAAAATATAGATGTTTGATAGCACACTGCAAGCTTTTTTGCAATTTTACTCAATTCGGTGAGTCTATGGTTATTTATTGGTGAAAAATATTAATAATATTGATATTCCTTATTGTTAAACTTAACTTGTTACATAATATAACTTCGATCAAGCATTTTGTGTTGATTTTAAAATGAATTCGTCTATATAGACCAATACTGGAATACGAGGTAACGTGGTGTAGTTGGGGTCTGATTTCCCACAATTCTTACCTGAGTCCGAAAGTCCATACGTTTATAGTTGGCTCTGCTTTAATCCACATAACAAACATGGCTGGCTAATGGCAAGTATATATATTCCGAAAGGAGTGGATTTTTATTATATATATATATATAAAGACTTTGGATTCTTCGAAAAGAGTTAATTCTTTTTGTTTCATGTTTGTTGGCCGACTTGTTCTGATATAACTAATAAAAGGCTCGTTCTGAGACAATACAGTAAACGTCAACGCAACAGTCAAAGTAGATATGTATGTACAAAAGTAATCATGCTAAACACAATCCCACAGACAGACAGAAGTATGATTTCATACTACGAGATCACGTTGTTTGTTCTTTCTGAGCCTTGACTGCTATCATAAAGGCATTTGTATAGATTGATCGGGACTTATATCCAAACTCCACAGTATAGTCTTCTACAACAGAACATCAGGAAAGAAGGTGAGAAGAAGGCTACGAAAAAGATGGTTAGATGGCATGACAGAATCTGTCAAAGAGCAAAAATAATCACCCAAGCCACCAGAATAGCGGAAGACAAAAATAGAAAACCATGACACTGGGCAACAACCCGGTAGTAGTGTGACGACAAAAGAAGCAGAAGATCGGGACTTTTCTGTAACATTTGTATTTCAAAACACATATCTTTTTTCTACTTTTATATGTTTGTTCCACGCCCATATGCTGCCACTATAAATACGTATGTACTTAGTATTCTGATCTTTATTCTCACCCCTAAAGTACACGTGCTCAATAAGTGGTACTATCGATTCCCCAGCCTACCCAGATGAAAAATGGTACTATAGCTTTCTGAGTTAAGTAAGAAAAAAATAAAAGTCTCCATCTGCGCCACTATAAAAATGATCTGGCACTTTCAAATTTCTGAACAGGAGAAGCATCCAAAAAGGTGTTCCAAGTAGTTAACCGATTTTAGCAGTTGTCTACCCTTGATTACGTTTCCGTGCATGCGTACGCGCGTGCGTGTGATTGATTGATTGATTGTACGCGTTTATTGATGCATCTGTCGGTCTGTATGTTGTTTTTTATATCAATCCGTCAACTACCTGACTCCGCACAAAAAGTAAACTAAAGACTGAACGGTATGGCGGTAGTATTGACAACAGGTAGCTGATGTTTCTTGGAGTGCAATGTGTGAGTCGAACTAAGGACTTGGTACCAGATGTTACAAATGGGGTACAAACCAGGTGTGAGCGGCGAATCAACAACCAGGTGTGAGCAGATTTTAACAAATTCAGGTAACGGCAGGTAAGTCGTGTAGAACGATTACTGTGCTTGATAACAACATCAGGTAAGATTTTCACCTCAGTTTGGTTGGGTAAAGAAAATTAATACTGACAGAAGCGTGTCACAGTTTACAGTGTTAGAGTGCGAGGTTAGGCACCTGTGTCTGTCTTTAGGCAAGCTAGATTCCAGAACGCATGTAGAGAGGGTATATGTTATCGATAAGGAAAGATTTATTGCAATTTCTTAACGGCCATGTGTTTGGTAATGCCGTGGCAACTGATTACACAAGTTTTTTAGCAATTGATGAAGCTGTGATGTTTCATCTGATGAAACAGCTTTATTGCAACTGAAAAAACTGATATTTCAGCTAATTAAACAGCTTTATTGCAACTGAATAAACAGTAATATTTCAGCTAATTAAACAGTTTTATTGAATTGGAGAAACAGTGATTTTTTTGGGGAGAGGGGGCACCTTTATCGTAATTAAAGAATCAAATCTTTATCTTCTTTGCGTTCGTTCTTCACGACCAATTTTAACCACTCTTTGTGATATGTTTGATCTTTGCCAAGAACGTATATACGTTGCACATTGGTTTGGTAGACTCTTAAACGCATAGACTTCTACATGTTTAGGACACGTGCATCTGATTTCAGCCAAAAGAATCAAATGATACGCCATCTGATGGAACAAATTTATTGTCATTGAAGAAACAATACTATTTTTGATGAAACAGCCACCCCGTGTGGTGCCAGGGCCCGAAATGAAAGCAAAGAATAGCACAACCGCGATCTACAAGGCATGTCGTAATAGGCGACTGGTGTAGGACCTAGGGAAGCTACCCTAGTAAATTAAAAGCGTCGCAGAGGGGGACTGTCTAGAGTAGTTGATAGTAGCTCGGCCTGCTAGCTGTGAGACGCCTCATAGCTCGGGTTCGAACCTACTGTCCGGCATTTGTTCGAGTCCCCTGGTCTTACTCAGGACGATAACGTGAGTACCTCTGAAGTCGGAGAAAATCTGCCTGTATGGCGAGGGAATACTAATTACGAGTACATTGAGCACACGGAGGCCAGTGTAAAGTAATTTACAATGTGCACGCTGCTGTCATTGTAAGAAATTGGAAAAACGGATTTTCACGCAAAAATCAGTTTCAGAGATGAAACTTCGTCTGAGTTGAAAGCGGACGAAAGAAAGAAAGAAAAGTTAGAAAAGCATCACAGAAATGGATGTGCTAGCCTACTAGTAGGCGTATAACTGGAATAACGCACAATTGCACTTGATCACATACAAATCACACAGACTGGTTAACAGGCTGTCGTTGTGGAGCGTTCGAAGAAGAAGATAAAACAGCTTTATTACTGAAAAAAAAACTGAGCCACAGCTGTTACACAATACAGAAAACATCCAGGAACAGAGAAGAATCGTGCACATTTGTTGCTGCACAAAGCGTCAATGCGTTTGTTGTTTTGTTTAGTTGTCGGATCATCATCACTACACATCGAACCAATTAGTCCATAAATGCTCCAATCTCCTCCTCAGTATGTCTCTCAGCGTGTGGCAACTAACGACACTAGTTATATGTAGGTTTACTATTCCTCTTTGGATTCCGGTATAGTGTTCTTGTCTAGTCACACCATGTTTGATATGGTAATCTTGCAAACTGGTTAGGGTTGTAGATTTTCCACCATTCCTTGAATCGGTTACACATCCTCTCTCCCTTAGGGAATTCAGAATTTCAGCATGGTCCATTGCTCGTCCGCTTTCTACAGCAGCCATACAAGTAAGTCTATCAGCGCGCTCATTTCCTCTTTACGACTGCGTGCCCTGATGCAAAATAAAACTGAATTGTCAGGCTAAACAGTGCCAACTATAAACTTATAGAGTAATCCAGAGTTGGCTGTGGCCTAGACCTCTTCAGCGACTCCATCATTGTCTCAGAGCCCAGCTTGTTTCAATCTTCCTGAGCATACTCAATGAGTTACTAAGAAAACATGCATGGATAAAAGTCTGTGACTACAAGCCGATTATTGCGCTAGTTACTGTCATAGTCAGACTACTTTAGTAGTCAACAAACACCCGCCCTATTCCCGTCTCTTGCTCTACATGAGTTCACTTGGCCTGAAATATCCATTATCTGCTTCATCATGTCTCTGGTTAAAAAAAAAAAAAAAAAAAAAGACCTCTTGGTCGAAACGTTCTACTCTGCTCAATTTTACTGATTTCGGAAACTGCACTTGAATCATTTTTCTTATTTCTATTTGCTATTATTTATGTATCAAGTGATATACGTTATACTCATTCCTGCAACAGAAAAATCGCGCGCTAAACAAAAAGAGCGGGAAAGTTAAAAATAAAGCTATGGGTGTTGCCAGGAAGAAGGAGCATATACAACAAAGCGTGCTGTGACCTAGGATACGAGAAAGTGTAAAAGTAAGGATTCGTGGCTGGAGATTATTGCTCGGTTGAAATGCCAGGGTCTAGGTGACATTTCAGACTCTTAAGACGCTGTTTCGTTTGCAGGGGTCGTCATCAGTTTTATCTTACGCGTGCAGTAAGGTATGTCTTCATATAAAAAATATAAGAGGAATGAGTCAGAAAATGAGAGAAAAGAAACAAGAGGGAAAATTGATGGGAAGGGTTCTCAGGAAGACACAAAGAAAGTAAGTGCTAGAGTTAGCTAAGTCGCTAGAGTAATCAAGTCGCTAGAGCAATCAAGTCGAGTGAGCAGTCAAGTCGCTAGAGCAATCAAGTCGCAGCGTCAGTCACTAGAGCAATCAAGTCGCTAAAGTAATCAAGTCCTATAGCAATCAAGTCGAAGTAATAAGTCGCTAGAGCAATCAAGTCGAGTAGTCGTATAGAATCAAGCTAGCAATGCTAGCGCAATCAAGTCGTTAGAGTGGTGAAGTCGCTAGATTAGTCATGTTACTATTGTAGCCAAGTCGCTACAGTGGTCAAATTGTTAGAGTGGTCATGTTACTGTAGTAGTCAAGTCGCTAGTGATAAAGTCGCTAGATTAGTCATGTTACTATTGTAGCCAATACGCTAGAATGGTCAAGTCGCTAGAGTAGAGTTGTTAGATTCGTCAAGTCGCTAGAGTAGTCTAGTGGCTCCATTCTGTCAAATCTGGCGAATGTTTCCCAGTCGAAAGTCACCGGTTCGCTGAGTTCTTAGTTGCACTGAGACACACCACTACAGTCGTAGTAAAAGAAACACTATATTTGAATCCCTGTCGGTTATTTTATTTTGATATCTAACTTAATGCACTCTCGTTGTACTCTACTGAACTACATTTGTTTTCATTTTTTAAATATGTGTTTCATATTAGCCAACCTTCGATGTGGAGACGGCACCTGATGATGATGATTAGCTAGTTTCACAAATTTAGTAACGTGTTTTGTTTTGTTATGGTTTTTTCCCATTAATAGCTGTTCCTATGTCATCGATTTAAAAAAAAAAACTTTTGGACGACACGCTGATTCTATTTATAAGTGAAAAAAAATATTGTTCATTCCCATATTTCTGTTTTAGTGCAGTCATTAGCGTTCTCGTCTGTGTGTAGTCGGGGTTCGCAAGGGAAGCAAAGAATAGTAACACTGCTACATACAAGGTGACTGAGGTAGGTTGCCTAGGGGAAACTATCCTAGTAAATAAAAGCGTCGCAGAAATCGGATGTGCTGGCCTATTTGTAGTAGCATAACTGGCATGACATACAATCGCTCTTAGGCTCGTATCACATACAAATCCCAAAGAGTGGTTTAAAAGTGGATGATATGTAGCGTTCGAAGAAGACTAGCATACAAAAACAGAAGACATAAATAGAAAAGTAGAAACTGGATACAAGAAAAGTCGCAATGAGACATGAGAAAACTGCACTGATACAGCGCGAGAAAAGTGCATAGACAATACGAGAATAGTCACACTTAGACAATCAGAAAACTGCACTGATACAGCGCGAGAAAAGTCACACTTAGACAATACGAGAATAGTCACATTGACAATACGAGAAAAGTGCACTGATACAGCGGAAAAGTCGCACTTAGACAATACGAGAATAGTCACACTTAGACAATACGAGAAAAGTGCACTGATACAGCGCGAGAAAAGGCGCACTTAGACAATACGAGAATAGTCACACTTAGACAATACGAGAAAAGTGCACTGATACAGCGCGAGAAAAGTCGCACTAGACATCGAAAAGCCCATAGACAATACAAGAAAAGTCGCAATGAGACATGAGAAAGGCACTGATACAGCGCGAGAAAGTCGCTTATCTAATACGAGTATAGTCGCACTTGGACAATACGAGAATAGTCACTGTAGACAATGCGAGAAAAGTTGCACCGATAGCGACGAGAATAGTCGCACTTAGACAATACAAGAAAAGTCGCAATGAGAAAATGACATCGAGAAAAGTTGCACGATAAGCGCTAGAAAAGTCACCTTAGACAATACAGAAAAGTTGCAATGAGACAGAGAAAAGTGCATTGATACAGCGCGAGAAATGTCGCACTTAGACAATACGAGAAAAGTACACTTAGACAATCGAGAAAAGTTGCCGATACGGCGCTAGAAAAGTCGCACTTAGACAATACAAGAAAAATCGCACTGATATAGCGCTAGAAAAGTCGCACTTAGACAATACAAAAAAAGTCGCAATGAGACATGAGAAATGTGCACTGATACAGCGCGAGAAAAGTCGCACTTAGACAATACGAGAATAGTCTCACTTAGACAATACGAGAAAAGTTGCACTGATACAGCACTAGAAAAGTCGCACTTAGACAATACAAGAAAAGTCGCAATGAGACATGAGAAAAGGGCACTGATACAGCGCAGAAAAGTCGCACTGACAATACGAGAAAAGTCGCACTTAGACAATACGAGAAAAGTCGCACTTAGACAATACGAGAAAAGTCGCACTTAGACAATACGTGAAAAGTCGCACTTGAACAATACGAGAAAAGTCTCACTTAGACAATACGAGAAAAGTCGCTCTTAGACAATACAAAAAAAGCCGTACCAGTTTTGGCGGTGAAAAAAAAAATCAGTTAATAAAAAACATCATATTGTATTATTTCTTCCACATTCAAATCTCCCTCATACTCATACGTTCTCTACCAAGCATAGAAGACGTGATTTAGTCAGAGAAGACGATCTAGGGATACAGGAAAATATTGTTGATTAGAGATGAACGAAGGGTGGGGTGCTGGCGTGGGTATAGTTGGGGTAAACTGGGTAAGGAATGTCTCATAGACGAAAGAAAGGGGAAAGGGGAAATCCGTGGGAACCTGGAACTGACGGTGCCATCTGGCAGCAGACAAGTAAACTTTGCACACCGTTTTCCGCCATTTCTTCCCCTTCATAAACGTGACCTTGGCCGTGAACAGAAAAAAATGTGTCAGCTCAGCCATGTGTAAGTAGTGTGGTAATAAGGGCTGCCGTGTGCGTCTGTATGTGCGCGTGCGCGGTAAAAATTAGGAGGGGTCCCCAAGGGAACTCGACAATAGGAGGGCCCGCTGGAAGTCAGCAAGAATAATCTAGAAGGTGGGATGGATGTAATATGACGATATTTGAAATATCCTCTCGTGCAGCTGCATAGAGCGAGAAGAACACTAGCAGAAATAAACACTACAACGGTACAGATGATGTTCTCAAGCATATGCGTGATCGGTAGCATCAGAAACCGATCTGAAAAGTCGTATTCGTGAAGAAAGCTGTATGTGGTTTATATATGCAGGTGTGCGACTGAAAAGTGCACACTGTACTGAAAAGTACGCACCGAAATGCATGTTTGAGCGCGTGCTAAAGAAATTATAAGATTTTAGTCTTTAGCAGCAGTACCTGTTTTCTTATGGATAATTTATATATATTATATATATATATATTTTTCCCCGATCCAGAAGTACTTGAGCTTTCAGCTCTTTGGCTCAGTGCCATGGACATCGAAACCCTTCGGTTCGGTGCCACGAACACCGTAATTGTGGAGAGCCTGTGTCTTTTCTGCCAGCCCGCGGAATTGAACCCGCAATCACAGAGAGCTTGTCACCCGTAGTCCAACGCGCTACGAACACGCTGGGCAGACGGGCGATAATTTATATCAAGATTTTCAAGGGCAGGTTTCGATAGGAGTGGATTGTCCCGCCTCTGCAGCCGTCATGTTCAAATCATCAGTTACATCCTGAATCCATCTTCTCCGTGGTCTTCCTCTTCTTTTTGCCGGTATGCCTCCTTCCATGATGGTCTCCTTCAGCCCTTCGTATCTTTTTATATGTCCAAAATACCTCAATTTTCCCTTTCTTATTTGTAGCATCAGCCAGTTTTCTTTGATTTTGAGTACTTTCTGGATAGATCTATTTGTTCTCTTCTCTGTCCATGATATATGCAGTACTCTTCTGTAACACTTATATGTTAGCCTACAACAACAAAAATATAACAAAAGAAATAGAAAGAAGATGAACATTCTAGCTTTCCGATATTACTGGTGAAAAGGTTAAGACAAAACTGCTGGTGGATGGGATGATACACAGCCAGCTCTAGATAACTTTAAAATAGGTTTAACGATAAGTTTATTGTTGGCTCTGGATGATATGAGCGATTAAGCAACAGATGTCTTCTCAACGGCAGCTGTTATTGTGATGATGTAGCGGTGGTGGTGCCTACATGTCTCAATGCTTGTGATGGAGAAGTATAGGGATGTGAAGGACACCTTTAACCTCTTCGACCTTCTGAGCCAATATATCGACTAACAGTATTTTTTTTTAATATGACGCAAAGCCAGTATGGTGGCTAATTCAGTATACTTCACAAAATAAATGCGTCCGGAAGTCAAAACAATTACGGAGTGGAAGGGTTAACCTCTTTCTCCTCTCCCCCAAATTGTTGGACAGCCAGGTTTTAAGGAAATGAAGAGTGTCAACATTCGAAACTTATAGTCAGTACTAAGGACAACAGTTTTCGGAGATCTATGATCGCCTACGCCAGCTGGAATGTCTCTGTCGTAGTCTATATGTAGTGTGCAGTGAAATTCGTCCCTCCTGTTGTGTATCGTTTGCTTGATAACGGCCTTTTGGTCGAAACGTTGCTGTGTATTGTCATTGTTTTTGTATTTTGTAAAACTACAGTTCTTTGTTATTGCGTGTTTCGCCAGCTGACATAGCCACATGATGATGCTAAGAAGGGTCATTTCGTCAAATATGCGGCTAAGAAGGGTCATTTCGTCAAATATGCGGCTAAGACGGGTCATTTCGTCAAATATGCGGCTAAGACGGGTCATGTCATAAAATATAAAAAGGATCCTGTCATGAAAGATAAAAGATAAGGAGAGTCATGTCAAAAAAGATAAGACTTGAAGAGTGCTGAAATATTTGGGACGAGCATCTCGTAATGAGAAGCGTGTTCTTTTCTTTCTTCTTTTTAAGGATTGACTTCATTGCACCGGGTTTTACCCCAAATGGTACGGTCCCTCTCTGCAGAAATGGCACGCCACCTGTCGAGAGTATTGCACAAAGCACGAACTCCGTAGCTCCAGCAACAATCCTAGGCGTCTCTGGAAAAAACTGCACTCGTGAACAGAACGGCGCGGTCGGATTCGAACCCCGACCTTCGACTCATAAGGCAAAGGGCATAACCACTTAGCCACATAAGCTGTTGAGTACTTTAATTTCGCCTGTAGTTTCTGAGAACGGATCAACTCCCAAAAGGGGAAGAGCCCCATGGTCTGTCAGTATTTCCATTTGGATGTTAATATGGATTTAAAAAAATGGAAAATAGAACAGAACAACGGCAAACCTAGAGTTGGTTTTTTTTTGAAGAAGAAGAAGAAAGAAGAGTTCACAGAAATGACACGCATCGTGCAGCAGAAAGTACAGCCCAAAGCATGAATTCCGTAGCTCCCACAATAATCCTAGGGATCTCTGAATAAAATGCACGCGTGAACCAAACGACGAGGTTTGGATTCCAAACCCACACGACCTTCAGAACGCACGTCAAACTACTTGACCACTCCGTCACAGATCCGCATATAGTGTAATAGCGTATGCGTTTGCAGTGCTGAAAGTATTTAGATAACATGGTGACAACCTGCAAAACCAAAATCGAACGAGACTGGCTAATAAAAAAAGAGAACGATCTGGCCAGCTTAACTTAGAGCACGGGAGAAAAAGTCAATTTCCGAATTAAAAGAGATAACTAATGAAAACACTTGTGGATTCATCATTGACCCAGATCTAGCTAAGTCAATACTACACATAGGTTACATCTCAGAAAGAATAATGACAATCACAATACGGGAGAACGACATGGACACGACCTACATTCAAATTTACGCGCCGTGTAATAGTGCTGACAATATAGAAGAATGCGATGAATTTTATGACGTCATTAGCGATACTATAAATAGAATCAAATCAGGGGAGACTACTTTCTATTGGGTGATTTTAATGCACATTTAGGTTCTGATAGGACAGGAGTTGAGACATATCTAGGTCAATTCGGAGACAACACTAGTCAGAGAAATGGAAACGGCATAAGACTTCTGGAATTGTGTAACCAGCACGACCTAATTATTACCAACACACAATTTCAACACCGGCAATCACACATTTATACTTGGTACAAATGGAACAACTTAGACTGCAAGAGCCAAATAGATTTCATTCTAGTCAAAAGATCAAAAGAAGGTCAGTGGTAGACGCTAGGGCTATACCAAATTTATGCATAGACACGGACCACAAAGCGGTAGTTATGACTATCAGAACACACAAGAAGAGTACCAGAGGGCAACACACAACTACAAAAGAAATAATCAAAATCAATAAATTAACAGATGTCAACACACAAGAGTCATATCTACAAAGAGTCACAGATAATTTTGTTAAACTAACTGAAGAAAGCAAGTCAGTAGAAGAAGAATGGACAGTATTTAAGAGAACTTTATTAGAAGCAGCCAAAGAAACATGTGGAACAGCAAAATACAGAGGTACCCGACCAAAAGCACAACTTGGTGGAATGACGAAGTAAAACTAGCGGTAAAGGAGAAAAACACAGATACAACTTATGGGCAAAAACAAACATCAAAACGACCTCACTGAGTATAGAACAGCTAGAAAACAAGCCAAGGAGATAATAAAGAAGTCTAAAATACAAGCATGGCAAGATTATGGCGAAACATTAAATTCAGACTACAAAAATTCAACAAGACATTTTTACAAGAAAATTAAAGCTATGCGGAAAAGACAAGAACAATATGACCCAACTGAAATTATTAACGATGAAAACGGCCAAGCTCTTAATGATCCAAAAATGATAATGAACAGATGGCGACAATACTTTAGTGAACTTCTCAACCTTCAACAAGAGGACCAACCGAACACTCAAGAACTCACAGTAAATGTAACTTCAGAAGTAGAACCAAGCATAACACTATCAGAGATCAGAAATGCTGTAAATATGGCCCCACCTAATAAAACACCAGGCCCAGACAATATCCCGGCCGACCTAATCAAAGCAACTAAAGAGGTAGGAATCAGCTGGCTCCATAGACTATTCAACCAAGTCTGGATCACACAAGAAACACCAGAAGATTGGAGGAATGCTACAATTGTTCCCATCTGGAAGAAGAAAGGTAGCAAGAGGGACTGTACAAAGTATAGAGGCATAGCGCTACTGAGCCACACTGGGAAAATATTCTGCAAAATACTTGAGAAAAGGCTCCGCCACATCATCGAGCCACAGCTTAATGACTCCCAAATGGGATTCAGGAAGAACAAAAGCTGTACAGACGCAATATTCGCCCTCAGACAGTTAGTAGAAAGGACTATCGAATCGGACAAACATTTACACGTTGCATTTGTAGATCAGGAAAAAGCGTTCGACCGCGTAGATAGGCACAAGTTGTGGAAAATACTAACAACCTATGGGGTTAATGAACAACTAATCAACCTTTGCAAGAACATTTATACTGACAGCCAATGTACGATTAGAACAAATACAGGATTATCAGAAAAGTTTCACGTAGGGTCAGGAGTAAGACAAGGCTGCGTACTATCCCCCTGCTATTCATCACGTACATTGACCACATTTGTAAAATAGCTAACACCAGCGAAGGAAACAACCTCGGAGAACTCTTAAATGAATTTCTTTTTGCAGACGATCAGGCAATCATATCAACAACAGAAGAACAGCTACAACAACACATCAACAGACTCCAGTTAGCATGTAACGAATACAACATGAGAATTAACATCGACAAAACAGAAGTAATGACATTCGCCAGAGAGGAAAACACTACCAACATCTCCATCGATAATCATCTACTAAATCAAGCAAAAGATTTCACATACCTGGGAGCATTTTTTCAGCAAATGGAAGAATAACTAATGAAATTCAACACAGATGCAACAAAGCAAACCAAATGATAGGGCAAATGGCGCCAATTTTAAGATGCAAACACGTCACCATGAACACAAAAAGAGCAATGTTCAACACAATCTTTCTCCCACATTATGTTACCAGTGCCAAACCTGGACGCTGACAACAAACGATAGAAGAAAACTAGTCACAACAGAGATGAAGTGTCTACGCAGAATGCTGGGTGTAACAAGAAGAGACCGGTTGAGAAATGAAGACATCAGGAAAAAGTGGGTACAACATCAGTACTAGACTTCATCAAGAAACAACAAATTAAATGGTTCGGTCACGTAAGCAGATTACCATCAGACAGTGCACCCCAAATAGCAATGCTGCTCCGATACAATGGGTACAAAGCAAAAGGCGGGCCACGCAAAAAATGGACCTCAGAGATAACAGAGGCGACGAAAGAGACTATCTACGAAGCGCATACTAGGGCCCGTTTTAGAAATCTCTTCCTGACCTGACGCTGTGAGGCATACAGGATTCGAGAAAGAAAGAACACTTGTGGAAATACATGAACGTCAACCGGCACGGCACATGATAACGAACAAATTGTGCTAAATCGTGCAAACAACAATTATTGTGATAAAGAACGGGTGTTTCAAAAATTATGTATGGTGTTATGACCACCAGAATAAGTTTAGATAAACTCCAGCGATCGGCGTGTTTATATCTTTCATCTTATCCTGATAACACTCTACGCTTGTTAGATAGTGTTCTATCAAGAATGTTTATTTAATTAGATTCTTGGTTATGGGAATTTTGTTGCTGTTGTTGTTGGTTAGAATACACGCCCTGGTATAACCCAAAAAGTCCTTCTTAGTTTGGAAGTGGCTTCCCTCGGCGTAAAGAGGCTTTAAGTCCCCTAAACAAAGCCAGACAGTGTCCAGTCTTACTATGTTGGTGCGTGACCACCGGCAACGTAAGACCGACTAGTTCGGACGGGAAAACCAAATTCCTGTTTAACGGGGGTTGGTTTTTATAAGTGTTTGATAAAACATTGCAAAATTTTCTGCAATTTACACAATTCTACGAGTCTCATTGTTATTTATTGATGAAAAATGTTAATAATACTGATATTGCTTATTGTGAAACTTAACTTGTTACATAATATAACATTGATTTAGCAAGTTGTGTTGTTTGTAAAATGAATTTATCTTTATCTAACAATACTGGAATGCGAGGTCATGCAACGGTTGTGGTCTGATTTCCTAGAATTGTTACCTTAGCCCGCCAGCCTTATGTTATCCGAGGTCACGGTTGGTGTTAGACATGACAGTGTCCAGTGTAGGATTGAGTAAGACAGTGTAGGATTGAGTAAGACAGTGTCCAGTGTAGGATTGAGTAAGACAGTGTAGGATTGAGTAAGACAGTGTCCAGTGTACGATTGAACAAGACAGTGTCCAGTGTAGGATTGAACAAGACAGCGTCCAGTGTACGATTGAACAAGACAGTGTCCAGTGTACGATTGAACAAGACAGCGTCCAGTGTACGCTTGAACAAGACAGCGTCCAGTGTAGGATTGAGTAAGACAGTGTCCAGTGTACGCTTGAACAAGACAGCGTCCAGTGTAGGATTGAGTAAGACAGTGTCCAGTGTACGCTTGAACAAGACAGCGTCCAGTGTAGGATTGAGTAAGACAGTGTCCAGTGTACGATTGAACAAGACAGTGCCCAGTATAGGATTGAACAAGACAGTGTCCAGTGTACGATTGAACAAGACAGTGTCCAGTGTACGATTGAACAAGACAGCGTCCAGTGTACGATTGAACAAGACAGCGTCCAGTGTACGATTGAACAAGACAGTGTCCAGTGTACGATTGAACAAGACAGCGTCCAGTGTACGATTGAACAAGACAGCGTCCAGTGTACGATTGAACAAGACAGCGTCCAGTGTACGATTGAACAAGACAGTGTCCAGTGTACGATTGAACAAGACAGTGTCCAGTGTACGATTGAACAAGACAGCGTCCAGTGTACGATTGAACAAGACAGCGTCCAGTGTACGCTTGAACAAGACAGCGTCCAGTGTACGATTGAACAAGACAGTGTCCAGTGTACGCTTGTGTTAAGACTGTGCAGAGTATACGAACAAATGATAATTCCGGATTGCAGCGACATGGACAAGACTCAACAGTGCATGCAACAGAACTAACTTCAAGCATGAAAATTAGATATAACAATTTGAATTTTGTTGGGAAAAGAAAACGTGGGAGATCTAAGACCACTCTTCGAAGAACAATCCTACAAGAAAGTAAACTATTGGGATGTAAAACCATAAGAGATCTCCAACTGCTAGCAACGAACCACATTACATGGAGATCTAAAACATCTGCCCTATGTGCCGCCTTTGGCACGAAAGGAGGAAACTAACTAAAACCATACAAAGTCCATCAGTCTAATAATGTACGTTGATGTGAATGAGAGTTCGTCAAAGTTCCCAGACAGTTTTAATCTCAATTACAAATAAAGAATGTAGCTCACCACGTGTGAAATGAAATGCTTGAGGAAGGAATTGTGGGAGTCACCAGGAAAGACAGACTACGAAATGAGGACATCAGAAGCAGAGTGGGCATAATTTCATGCACCGAATACATTGAAAGACAACAAATGCAGTGCTTTGGACATTCAAGGAGAATGAAATACAACCAACCACCAATAACAGCATACAATAAAAGAAATCGGGTACAAGAGCTAAGGGAAGACCAAGAAAAAGATGGATAGACAATATCAAGACCACACTACATAGCCACGGATATAACACAACAAGGGCGACTCATCTAGCCCTAGAACGCAAATTAAAGCTTCAATCCATACGCTTAACGGCAAGAGTGGACAACCATTCCATCATGCACCTGGGGAAAGACAATAGTAATGTCTAATAATGTACGTTGATGTGAATGAGAGTCGTCAAAGTTCCCAGACAGTTTTAATCTCAATTACAAATAAAGAATTATATTATTATGACATATGTCGGGCATAAATTCGTCATAACATCCTTGTGGTTTTAGAACATGTGTGTCACTTGTTGCTGTCCTTCTGTGCATTATTTTATAAATTTGTATCTGAAACTAAAATATCAATGTATAACTGTCGTTACTGCCTGAAGTACTGCTTTTTAGAGCGGTATAGGACAGGTGGGACGTGAGCCTGAGGAATTTAATGGCCGCATGGCTAGTGCAGTCGCTGAGAAGCTGTTCAAGTTTAGAATTTTCTTTGATGCCCACGACAGAAAAAAAATTCTTGGCCTTACTATGGATTGAACACGGGTCTCCCACATGGAAGCCGCCTTCTAATCCTTTCAGCCAGACACTCCTCTTTATAAATGTATGCCTCTCCTAAAATACATACATACGTACACAAATAAGTATACATACGTATAGAAGAATGTAGACTATCTGACAGACGACAGATAAGCATGGGTGTCACCCCATACACTTTCGGGTGGAGGAGCAACATAAATACAAACAATTTTCTTAGTTGGTAGTTTACTAAGCCATCGACGAAGTGGGTGAAATGGCTAGAGACAGTGAATTTCAGATGCGCTGCGCCCGAGTGATTTACCGGGACCCAAATTGGGGTGTAAAGAATAGAACCACTGTTACCTGCTACGCATGTCGTATGAGGCGACTTAGGAAGTCGGGCGTGGAGCTAGCTACCCCACACCGTAAAAACACTAGATGGCTACAGAACGGAGAGCGAACCGAGTAAACGCTGTCTAAAACCGGACACATCGCCGAAGGATAAGCACCAGAGCTCCAAATGGTGCTCAAGATTTGACGTAAAACACACCAATAGGCTGCATGAATCAGATTTCCACATGAATATAATTTATGGGAAATTTGGTACATCGGTCCGGCGGTGATCGAGAAGAGATGCGCAAAGAGAGCAACGTCCTATAAAGGATGAAATATCAGATCAGATTTTGATTGTGGTGCTTCGATATAAGCTTATATAAATCTGTTAAAAGCAATGCCAGTTAGTAACAAATGTCGCTCACATATCTCCAACTATCATGTAAAAAAAGCTGTTGCTAATAATCGGAAAACTAAAACACCATGTTTCGGAGGAAGGCTCCTCCAACCGCCTTAACGTATGAAATACCATGACAGACAGACATGATAGATAAGACAGACACCGGCAGGCAGAGAGAGAGAGACGGACATACAGACCGGACGGACAGATAGATAGACATGGATGGATTAGATAGATAGATAGATAGATAGATAGATAGATAGATAGATAGATAGATAGATAGATAGATGGATGGATGGATGGATGGATGGATGGATGGATGGATATGACGATAAAGATAAGATTAGAGAGATTGTGCGCCCGTGTGATGCCGGGGCCCGCAAGGGAAGTAAAGAATAATACCACTGCAACCCACAATGCATGTCGTAAGAGGCAAATGATGTAGGCCCTAGGGATGTTATCCTAGTAAATAAAAAGTAGCGCAGAAATCGGATGTGCTGGCCTACTTGAAGGCGCAGAACTGGCACGGCGTAAAATCGCTCTTATGCTCAGGTCAGATACAAATCATACAGAATGGCTAACAATTGGTCGATATGGCGCATTCGAAGAAAAAAAGAGATTGTTAGTTTTAATGGCCACAATATGTACATCGTACGTGCTAACAACTGACTACTAACTGACTGACTAACTAACTGACGAAATGACTATAGGACTGACTAACTGACTGACTAATTAACTAACTGACGAAATGACTATCGAACTGACTGACTAACCAACCAACTAACTAACGGGAATGGAACGAAAACACCAACAAAAGACAAGACACATTTTGAGGAGCAGCAAGCACATCTAAGTATATGCAGAGGGGATGTAGGGACAGCAGAACAACGATTTTTAAAAACCACACACATACACACCCTTCCCCGCTTGACAGTGGAACCCCCCCCTTTTTTCTCCTCGACAGCCCCTGCAGTTTTCCCCATAACCACCTCTACCACTCCCTTATTCGACTCATCTTCTCACACGAGCACAGAAGTTAGAGGAACAACTTCCACGGAAGCTCCTTCAGCATCGTGTGTTTCACCCAACCATTCCCACGCTCGTTGATTTCTCAATAACCTTTGACACTCCACCTTCCCCTCCCCGTATTCGCAGTACCAGTTACGATCAAATAATTTAAGCAGGGAAAAAAGAGCAGATCCGGAGAGTCGCGCAAACTGTCATAAACTTTTTTTAAAAAAAGGATGAAAGAGATATTACGACGCGGTAAACAGTATGATGCCAGATAAAATATCATCAGTGGACAGGTTCTGTGGACGGACACACTTCTTTTTTTTTATGCTCGTCTAGAATGGCAGGTCATTTTAATGTCACGCATGCGATGAACGGAAGAGGGAGGAGCGGGAGAAATATGTCTAGACATTGATTTTCAGGTTGGGGCGGAAAGTTGCACAGAATTAGACATCAAGAGAATGGTGGATATCTCCAGAAACAAAACACGTAACAGAGTATGATGAACATCCGTAGCGTAAGCGGTAGTGAGCTCGATCACAACCCAAGCGTACCTGGTTCGAACACCGCGGCGGGCGAGTTTGGAAGCAAACTAGTTCCCTTGGATTTTTGCTAACGATAAAAATAGACCTCACCGTTCAGAAAGCAATGGCAAACTACTGAACGTATAAGTGGTGCCTAGAAAATCGACGCCTACTGTTGATGGCTACGTCCTGTAAAAGATATGCCACGAGAATTCTTTAAAAGGACGTCGTTATTGGTACACAAAAAATAAAAATCTTGCATACTTCGTTCGCTACAGCAGCACTGACATAAGTGCCATGTGGCTCATATTTTTTGCTCAGTTCTTGCAACCATGGGTTGTGGAACGAAATAAGTAAATAATATATTTTTCTAGTTTTATAGTTGGATGAGAAACAAAGAAGCACAAAAATATTCCAAAAAAAGTTCCCGGAACGGTGTCAGATTTCTTCCTCCGACCCCGACCCAACCAACCACACACAAACCCCGTCCCAGCATGCACTGTCGTCCTTAGACAGGCAGGAAACTGTCAGAGTTAGGCATGGCAGTAATGTTTAACAAGTCGTTCAGACAGGCCGGGGTTGGATGAGGAAAGCAGCAGGTGGGTGAGGTAGGGGCGAAGATAAGTCAGACTCCACTGTTGCTACTCACAAAGAGAAATATTGCCACCTGCTGCATAGCCATGATGGGAAGATCTTTAATCGAGGAGGCATGAGAACTGGGCAGATGAAGACTAACGGGAGCTGCATGTGAGATAAATTGTTTGTTTTGTAGGGGATTAGCCTCTTTAAGCTGAGGCACGCTCTTTCAACCTAAGACGAACCCTTTATTGATTATATCAGAGCATGTGATAAATACATGTATTAGACAGTTTAGAAGGTGTCTGTGAGGCAATTATTTTATGTTTATGAGGAGGAATCTTATTTTTTAGAACACAGTTCGCCCCGTGTGATGTCGGTGCTCACAAGGGGAGTAAAGAATAATAACACTGCGACTTATAAGACGCGACTAAGGAAGGGGCATAGGTAAGCTACCATAGTAAATAAAAATCGTCGAACAAATCGGATGTGCTGGCATACTTGTAGACGCATAACTGGCACAACGTACAATTGCGCGTAGGCTCAGATAACATACAAATCAGACAGTGGGTTAACAAGTGGTCGATATGGAGCGTTCGAAGAAGTACCATAGACGTACAGACTACGTTGGCTAGAGCATAAAAGAACACCAGAGAAAAGAGAGGCTAAAATTACATATAGAAAATGGGGAAAGAGACCACAAGGCAGACCAAGAAAACGATGGAGAGATAACATTGAAGTTGACCGAGAAATATACAAGAAGTCATCAATTTGAGAGTGAAGGAAGATTAAGAACAGAAGAGACTGGATGAGGGTGATATCTGCAAGAATGGACCTCACAAGCTTGGAAAGCTGAAGAAGAAGTAAAAGATATATAATATTAATTACACACATTTTTTAGCAAAGAATATAAATTTGTCTCCTCTCGCATGACGCAAAATATGACTCGAATTAGTAGCATAAACAGCCTTAAATATCAGCTTACAAAGTGCCTCAAAACAAGCACACACAAGATCACTACGTGTCCCCCCAACACTTCTATAAAGTAAATGGTGGACGAGAAGAAGAAGAAGAACCAGCTATCCCACACTGTAAATAAAAATTTTAATTTTAAAAAAGCTAAACCCCATTTTGCTGCTCATGAAGATCCCCGGATTGTATGGTCCAATTGAGTGGAAATTTTCCTGCCTATGCCTAACGTGCCCTTTGGTGAGACGAGGACAGATGACGAAAATGGTGTAACAAGGAGCATAACAGAGGTTTTTTTTTGCTGGGAATTCTTTATTCTTCTACCCTTCGCCCCAACAGAAGGTATAGGTCCCCAACCAAGGTCCTTGCAAGCTCTCGATCTCGTGCACTTGGTTGCGTTTTTATAGCTGGGAAGTCAGGATAAAGTAACGGTGTTGTTGTTTTTTTAATATAGAGGGTTAGCGCGGGAATAACACTGAAAGCGGTGATAGGGAAGATACTTTAGGAAGAAGGATTGGTGATGAGAAACAAGGGGGGTGGGGTAGGTTGTAGGTTAGATTATTTTTTTTTTAAAACAAGAACGCCTAACAAGTAAAATTATGGCAGAATCGTACACACGCTGATGCCATGTCTACAACTACGGTATGGAAGTTTCCCAGGAGAATAGGTTTCCCAGATATAAATAAGTGTTCAAGGCCAATGTGTCAATTATTTTTTAATGGTCATTACATCATAATATAACCAAAATGAATATTGGGTTAGGTTGAAAATGGGCGGGAGTGTCTTGTCACAAGAACTCATAAATCATGTGTTTCAGTAATAAAGTTTAAAAAATAAATTATTTGCGGAAAAGACAAAGCGAGCAATAGAGACGTTAGGAAAATGGAGTTATGGATGTATGTATGTGTGTTTTATGTGTGTGTACATGCGTGTGTTTGTGTGCGCATGATCTCAGAAGTAATTTATTAACGGATTTATTGTGTGTGTTAACACCGCGCCCGCACCTCCCCAGCAGTCAGATACATACACACATATTCCACGCGTACCATTATACGTTACATAGGGTATGCAAGTAATTTGTACGTACCTCTCTGTCCTGGACAACTCGCTTAATCTCTTCCATGGAATTGAGTCCGATATTTCCTGCCTCTCTCAGCACAGTTTGTTTCAGTGTTTCACGAGGCGATCGAGGTCTTCCTCTCTTTCTTGAACCCTTGTCTCCCTCAATCGAGTCAATCAGTCAAATGTGCTTATTTTTTTTAAATGCTGGACTACATTGATCTACATCATAGCCCCCAAACTTGTTTGGCCCACCGCCCACTTTGCAAGACATAAATTTTGTATTTATAAATTCTATAAATTTTATTTTAAAATATATATATAGAAGCCACCGATCCCTAGATTGTCTGAACGCACCCCTCCTCCTCTCCCCCACCCCTCCATGCTTCTGATGCCACTATCGCGCCCCCTAAAGGCTCCAGCACCCACTGGGGAGGGATACCGCCCACTTTGGGAACCTATGATCAACATAGATGTCATCCATTGATACCAGTACTGGCTATCTTCTTCTTCTTCTTTAATGATTCAGAGGTTCTTCAACATTCACAAGAAATGGTGCAATTGAAATGTACATTACAAGTATGCACACTGAAAACTCTATGGAGGTCACATAGATGTGATTTTACAGAATAATGATGAGAATCCAATGGACTGCTAAAATGACTAATGTTGAGGTGTTGAATGAAGTCAAGACACAGAGAAAGCGTATTATCAATATAAGAAAGAGGCAGTCATAATTTTTCGGGCGTGATGAGAAGGGGAGGTTTAGAAAAAATTGTGACAACTGGTAAAATTGAAGGGAGACGTGATAGGGGAAGACAGAGAAAGAAAACCTTAGGCAGCCTGACTTCATGGCAGGGAAGAGCGTCAACAGCAAATACCAGGGTCAGATTTGTGGAGATCCATGATCGCATACGCCAGTCAGCACGGCACCTGATGATGATGACATTATTTGTAGGAGTTAACAGGTGAAAAAAACTAAGAAAACAAAGCATAAAGTGCGAACTACTGGAGCAAGCAGGCATTAACAAGCGTAAGATAAGAGAAATGATTATAGTGGCACAGATGAATGCCAACAGTGAGACGAAACTCGATGATAGATGGTCTGGTGGTATGTCTTGGCAGCTCACCACCGCCGGCTCCTACATGATGTTATTGTGGTACTTGCATTCAAATTACGAACTTGCGTAGATCTTAAAATGTATTTGCAAACTGTAAACATGTGGCTGTCACGTTTTGGGATGAGGTTTTTATTTGTGAAATGTATATTTGTAATATTTCTACAACTGATATGGAATCGTGGGAGATTGTGATTTTTTGTTGGTTTTTTTTAAACAGGCTTTTAGATAAACAGATCTAGGTAGGTTAGATAAATAAATAAATAGATAAGGTAAAAATGTAGAGAGAGAGAGAGAGAGAGAGAGAGTCAGATAAATAGGCTGGCTGACGGACAGGTATAGATAGATAGATAGACGGACAGACAAACCAGTAGGTATGAACGTGCAGGCAGATGGATGGATGGATAGATAAGATAAAAATGTAGATAGAGAGGCAGATAGATAGACAGGCTGACGGACAGCTATAGATAGATAGACGAACAGACAAGCAGATACGTATGGACATGCAGGTAGATGGATGGATGGATGGATTGATAGATAGATAGACAGATAAATAGATAAAATAAAAATGTAGAGAGAGCTGCAGATAGATAGACAGGCTGACGGGCAGCTGACGGACAGGTATAGATAGATAGACGGACAGACAAACCGGTAGGTATGGACGTGCAGGCAGATGGATGGATTGATCGATAGATAGACAGATAAATAGATCAAATAAAAATGTAGAGAGAGCGGCAGATAGACAGGTTGACGGACAGATATAGATAGATAGACGGACAGACAAACCGGTAGGTATGGACGTGCAGGCAGATGGATGGATTGATCGATAGACAGATAAATAGATCAAATAAAAATGTAGAGAGAGCGGCAGATAGACAGGTTGACGGACAGGTATAGATAGATAGACGGACAGACAAACCGGTAGGTATGGACGTGCAGGCAGATGGATGGATTGATCGATAGACAGATAAATAGATAAAATAAAAATGTAGAGAGAGCGGCAGATAGACAGGTTGACGGACAGGTATAAATAGATAGACGGACAGAAAGATAGGTAGTTTCCCCTAGGCCACTATCTCAGTCGTCTCTTACGACATGCCTTGTAGGTAGCGGTATTACTATTCTATGCTCCCCTGTAAACCCCGGCAACACATGGGCAAGACTTGATATTAAACAAGAGCAATGCAGTTAGAAATAAAACACAACGGATGAACAAGTCACGACCGTGACCTTGTGTGTGAGAAAGGGATTCTGCAAACAGTAAGTATATTCTACCGTGGTTTTCTTTTTCATGTCTGCTCACACAAGGACCTGGATGCATGCTTTGTTATCTCTTAGCTAGAAGTGAGTAACACTGCTCTCTCTCTCTCTCTCTCTCTCTCTCTCTCCAGCAGGATATCTTGTCACTGTATTCACATTTTAGTTTCAGGGAGGAGTACTTGATAATCAGCACCTGGTCTTTGTTACAGAGGAACCATCAAACAATGGGTGGCATCTAATCCTTCTCAACAAACAAACAAAAAAACTAACAAAGAACGAATAGAGCACATTTATTGTTACGGTTTATATTAGTTCCGTTCAGAAAGCAATGGCAAACTACTGAACGTATAAGTGGTGCCTAGAAAAATCAACGACTCTTTTACTGTGGTTGATGGCTAGCTACGTCATGTAAAGCATATATCACGATTTTCCATTTATATTAGTTAACAGAATACATTTATTATTATTATTATTATTGGAGTCTCTAAGATGTAGACGTTTGCCTGTTGTTTTGAAAGTTGTGGGTTCGAATCCCGGAGTCCAGTCTTTAGAGTTAGAACTCGCCCGTGTGTTGCCGCGGCTCGCAAGGGGAGCAAAGAATAGTAACAATGCTAACTACAAAGCATGTCGTAAGATGCGACTGAGGTAGGGACTTAGAAAAGCTACCGTAGTGAATAAAAAGTGTCACAGAAATCGGAAGTGTTGGCCTACTTGTAGGCGCATAACTGGCACAACGTACAATCGCTCTTATGCTCAGATCTCACGCAAATCACACAGAGTGGTTAACAAGTGGTCGATATGGAGTGTTCAAGGAAGTGTTACGGTTTGTATTAGTTAACAGAATACATGTGGCAATATGCATGTCTGTGTCCATTACGCCGATTTCCATCAGCAGTTAATCTTTGTGTCTCATGGACGCATCAAACTGAAGATCAAATACGTGTCCATTACGCCGATTTCCATCAGCAGTTAATCATATTGTGTCTCATGGACGCCATCAAACTGAAGATCAAATACGTGTCCATTATTTGAAGAGAATATCAAGAGACCCGTGTTCAATTCACAGTAACGCCAAGATTTTTTTCTGTTGTCGGCATAAATCAAAAATTCGAACCTGAACAACTTCGCGGCGACTGCACTAGCCATGCGACTACTAAATTCCTCAGGTTTGCGTCCCACCTGTCCTACACCGCCCCTTTTTTAAATTTTATTTATTAGGAAGAAGCAAGATAAGTCTATTTAGCAACGTAAGTGTCGTATGAAGGTGGTTAGCAACGAATTTGTACGACAACGGAGGTGTGAGATATTCTTCCCTGATATTCTGTTGTAGAAGACTCTATACCGAGTCTATACAGTAGAGTTTGGTTGCATTCTTATTAAGTGACCGAACTACTTCATTCCTTGTTTCTCAATCCAATTCAACAAGGTTCTGTCTCACCTTCCTTTCTTATGTTGATGTTGGTGACTCTCTTTTTTCGTAGGCATCCCATTTCACATGTAGTTATTTTTACGACTGTGCTTTGCTCATTGTCCATGTTTGGTTCTGGTACCACAAAGTAGTCATGAAAATGTTGTTCATTTGTTAGTGAGATGTGTGATGCCTTAACGATGAGATTAACTGGTAGGTTACAGTATTTTCTCACTGTGCATGTGTGGCAACCCAAAGCAGGCATGAAAATGTTGATCATTTGTTAGTGAGATGTGTGATGCCTTAATGATGAGATTAGCTGGTAGGTTACAGTATTTTCTCACTGTGCATGTTTGGCAACCCAAAGTAGTCATGAAAATGTTGATCATTTGTTAGTGAGATGTGTGATGCCTTAACGATGAGATTAGCTGGTAGGTTACAGTATTCTCTCACTGTGCATGTGTGGCAACCCAAAGTAGTTATGAAAATGTTGATCATTTGTTAGTGAGATGTGTGATGCCTTAATGATGAGGTTAGCTGGTAGGTTACAGTATTTTCTCACTGTGCATGTGTGGCAACCCAAAGTAGTCATGAAAATGTTGTTGATCATCTGTTGATCAACTGTCAGTGAGATGTTTTGATGTCTTAACAAAGGAGCTAGCCGGTAGGTTACAACATTTTCTGTAACGATTTACTGACGTATCAACACACAAAAATACCTGCTAACTATCCGCAGATCCATCTCTTAATTATGCTACTTGAGGAAGATACATTCACAGACACCATGAATAATAAACGGTATTGTTGAGATTCCCAGATCCACAAGGACATTGTTATTACTGAATGTCCAGATTATCATCTCTTATCCTCAACTTGTCACTGTTATCTAGCGTTGCGTAATGTATACGGGTCGTGGGGAGATGCTGATAATACGTTCACACTGAATGGATAATAAATGATGATAGAGAAACAACAAATTTCACCTGATAAAAGTAGAAACTGTAACCTGGTGTAAGGTTGGGGAGTTACAGGTAGTATCTTATTGAAATAATTGGGTCTCAATAGCGAAGTGGTTAAGTCGTTTGCCTGTCGTACTGAAGATCTCAATAGCGAAGTGGTTAAGTCGTTTGCCTGTCGTACTGAAGATCTCAATGGCGAAGTGGTTAAGTCGTTTGCCTGTCGTACTGAAGATCTCAATGGCGAAGTGGTTAAGTCGTTTGCCTGTCGTACTGAAGATCTCAATAGCGAAGTGGTTAAGTCGTTTGCCGTCGTACTGAAGATCTCAATGGAAGTGGTTAAGTCGTTTGCCTGTCGTACTGAAGATCTCAATAGCGAAGTGGTTAAGTCGTTTGACTGTCGTACTGAAGATCTCAATAGCGAAGTGGTTAAGTCGTTTGACTGTCGTACTGAAGATCTCAATAGCGAAGTGGTTAAGTCGTTTGACTGTCGTACTGAAGATCTCAATAGCGAAGTGGTTAAGTCGTTTGACTGTCGTACTGAAGATCTCAATAGCGAAGTGGTTAAGTCGTTTGACTGTCGTACTGAAGATCTCAATAGCGAAGTGGTTAAGTCGTTTGACTGTCGTACTGAAGATCTCAATAGCGAAGTGGTTAAGTCGTTTGACTGTCGTACTGAAGATCTCAATAGCGAAGTGGTTAAGTCGTTTGACTGTAGTACTGAAGATCTCAATAGCGAAGTGGTTAAGTCGTTTGACTGTAGTATGAAGATCTCAATGCGAAGTGGTTAAGTCGTTTGACTGTAGTACTGAAGATCTCAATGGCGAAGTGGTTAAGTCGTTTGCCTGTCGTACTGAAGATCTCAATAGCGAAGTGGTTAAGTCGTTTGCCTGTCGTCTGAAGTTTCTGTCGAATTCGACCTTGACTGAAATCGATGCATGTGTCCTAAACTTGTAGAAGTTTATGCGTTTAGGGCCTACCAAACCAATGTGCAACGTATACACGTTCTTGGCAAATATCGAACATATCACAAAGAGTGATTAAAATTGATTGTAAAGAACGAACGCAAAGAAGAAAGAAGAAGAATTCGGACCGAAACACGTGCAATTTCTTCATGAGATCTCTAGGATTGTTGCCTAAGGAAGAAGTCTAGGGAAGCTACCCTAGTAAATAAAAATCGCTGACCTGCCTACTTGTAGGCGCATAACTGGCACAACTTACCATCGCTATCAGGCTCAGATCCCACACACACACACCACAAAGAGTGATTTAACAAGCGTAACGGGGCGTTTGAAGAACCTTACATAAGCAAAGTATTTTTATTATCAAGAAGATTAAAAAAATATAAAGAATAAACCACAAAAGAAAGACAAAAGTAATCCAATCCAACTTTTAAATTACACACCCCATCCGGGAAACAAAAATGTTGCATATCTATCTTGTCTGAGAATGTCTGTCAACCGCTCTGAGATGCCATCCTGGCAGAAAGAGGTGTTACTAAATTAAGGGGAACTGGGTGCTCCTCAAGAAGGAATGTGTTAGTTAGAGTTCCTTGCTGCCACTATCTAAGACTTGACCTACATTCTATATGCATGACGGAAACAACAGCTAACCACTCCTTAAATTATTACTTGTGTAATATATATTTCTTATGGGGTAAAGGTGGGGAGAGAGGAGAGCGAGTGTTACTGCAAAGATGCGCTTTCTTTGTCTTTCCTAAAAGCTGGATAACTTTCAGAGTTAACACCCGCCCGAGTGGTTACCGGGGCCCAAATTTGGGGTGTAAAGAATATAACCACTGTTACCTGCCACGCATGTCGTAAGAGGCGACTAAAAAGGTTTGGCTGAAATCGGATGCACATGTCCTAAACTTGTAGAAGTCTATGCGTTTAGGGGCCTACCAAACCAATGTGCAACGTATACACGTTCTTGGCAAATATCGAACATATCACAAAGAGTGATTAAAATTGGTGGTAAAGAACGAACGCAAAGAAGAAAAGTTAACACCATCTCATGCTGGAAGAATGAGACTGCTGTAATAAAACTATTGTACACACAAGAAGAATAGCAAGGCTGGAAGAAACTATTGACCACAAGAAGAATGTCAGTGATGTGATTCTTCTTCTTCGAACGCTCCCCATCGACCACTTGTTAACCACTCTGTGTGATTTGTGATCTGAGTCTAAGAGTGATTGTACGTTGTGCCAGTTATGCACCTACAAGTAGTCCAGCACATCTGATTTCTGCGATGCTTTTGACCCTCTTAAGGGGATCTTGGAGGAAGGAATGGCTCTGTGGTGAAAATGAAAGGCAGCTAGGGCCTGCCTGATGTTACCACGCAGTGTGCAGAGTTTTAAAATGTTTTTTAGTGCAGCCCTTCCCATCCATAAACATTAAAAAACACTAGACCTCACCGGGACTCAAACCTGCGTCCTCATCATTGAAAACTCTGGTATTTAGTTGCACTGAACATTCTGCGTTGTAATTTCAGGATAACTCTAACAGTGTGACTAGTGTTAAGACAAGAATTAATTTCCCTTTTTGTCTGGAATTAAACTTTCTCATCTAACGGGGTTAAAGTGGGTCATCTCATTCCACTGCTAACCTGGGTATTATTCGCAATGGAGTAGCAGATCGGAGGTGGTTTAGCAGGCAAGAGGTCGCCCTTCTTCCTGGGCGATAATCTTCTAACTTATCTGGTCCAGACGTGAGAAAGCAAACTTACGACCTCCACTGGCACTCACGTTTTCATGCACAATCTGAAATAAAACTCCAAACACCACAGAGATTGTTATTCTCGTTACTCAGTTCCTATTTCCCGTCTTATTCCTTTCATTTTATCTCAATTAAATGAGTTTTCCTCTCGTCAAATCTCTTCAACTCCATACCTATCGTCTACTACGTTAACTAACCGAAAAATCGTGGCATATCCTTTACAGAACGTAGTCATCAATTACAGTAAACGAGTCGTCGATTTTCTAGGCCCCGGTTATACGTTCAGTAGTTTACCATTGCTTTCTGAACGGCGAGGTCTATTTTTACAGTTCGTAAAAACCCAAGAGAACTAATATGCTTCCAAACTTGCCCGCCGCGGAGTTTGAACCAGGTACGATTGGGTTGTGATCGAGCTCACTACTGTTTAAGCAACAGACGCTCACGTACTAACATTAATCAACTATTTATTTATAGATTTCGTTTATCAGCAATTTCAGTAGAAACTAAAAGACAGATT
This sequence comes from Arion vulgaris, assembly GCA_020796225.1. Classification (NCBI taxonomy): domain Eukaryota; kingdom Metazoa; phylum Mollusca; class Gastropoda; order Stylommatophora; family Arionidae; genus Arion; species Arion vulgaris. The sequence continues at coordinate 48,032,549 of CM036755.1, read as the reverse complement.
ATAAATGCAATCTTCATACCAACACTTGCTACCAGTGCCAAACATGGGCACTGACAAAAGAACAAGAAAGGAAATTTACCACCCGTGAAATGAGATGCTTGAGGAAAGCGGTAAATAAAACAAGAAGAGACAATATAAGAAATGAGGAAATTAGAACAGTCAGAGCAACGCCTGCTATTAGATTCATTAAAAATAGAACTCAAATGGTTTGGCCACTTGGTGAGAATGAACCCGAATACACCAGTTGAAAGAGCGTACAACCTAAAATGTTACCGGGTTGTTGCCCAGTGTAGTGATTTGTTTTTGTCTTGAGCTGTTCTGGTGGCTTGGGTGATTGTATTTGACAGATTCTTTGCCCACATCTTCGTGTCTTTGACAGACAATGCCACCTGACTTCGTTGACGATTCTGTAATGCCACCTAACATCTTTTTTGTGGTCTTTGACAGGATTCTGTAATGCCACATAAGCATCTTTTCGTGGTCTTGACAGGATTCTGTAATGCCACCTAAGCATCTTTTTCGTGGTCTTTGACAGGATTCTGTAATGCCACCTAAGCATCTTTTTCGTGGTCTTCATCTCTCCTTCTTTGCTGATGCTCTGTTGTAGTAGACTCTGTATACAGTGGAGTTTGAATATATTATTATTAAGTAGTCAAACCACTTCATTCTTTGTTTCTCAATGTAATTCAAGCAAGGTTCTGTACCAACTTTCTTTCTCATGCTGATGTTGGTGACTGTCTTTTCTGGTGTTGTTGGTAACTTTTCGCAGGCACCGCATTTCACATGTAGTTATTTTTTGCAACTGCGCTTTGCTCATTGTCCATGTTTGGACGAATAACCTCTCTAAGTGTATTCATTTATATCTTTTTATTTTTAAAATGAAATGAATGAAAATCGCAGCATATCCTAAAGGACGTAGTCATCAACCACAGTAAACTAGTAGTTAATTTTCTAGGCACCACTTATACATTCAGTAGTTTGTCATTGCTTTCTGAACGTTGAGGTCTATTTTGACCTTTTTTGTGAAAATCCCACGGAAACGAATTTGCTTTTAAACTTGTCCACCGTGGGGTTTGAACTAGATACGCTTGGGTTCGTAATCGAGCTCACAACCGCTTGAACTATGTATAATGTGAAAGTACCATGGGTTTGTATATTGTGTGCACTAAGCTTGTTAAACGTCTTCTCTACATCCCCACCTACAGCCTTGGTGGATGTCGGTATAAGCGCAATTTGAGAGATGTGAAGCATATTATAATAATAAGGACACCCAGAGTGAAAAACGAACTGTCAGAATTGTTTGGGTGAAGTGGGGCGAATAACAAAACGAAAAATGACAAAAAGAAATCCGTCTTGGTAGAAAGTAGTCGAGGAATGTACAATGAGAAGGGGGCACGACTCTGGCAGGAAAAGTTGTACTAAAGGGGAGTAAATTCTATAGTTAGGATTGCTACATGTGAGAAAGGAAGGAAGAACGAAAGTTGTACTATCTTGATTGGTGCCAAGGGGTTCGTCTCGTAACCAGATCAATGTTGACGTTTGCTAGTAGGCATTCATGTGTATACTCTGTATGTTGGCCACAAACTTTAACAGTAGCAACTGGGAATGAGACTGTATTTTGAAAAGTTTTCTGAAATTAATCATTTGTTTTATTTGGATTTCGTAGAAGAATTGTTGCGTATCTTACAATCCCGCTCTCTCCTCCTTTTTATTTATCTGTATTCAGGGGCAAGATCAGATATACAAATAAGACGGACGGACGGACAGACAGACAGATAGATAGAGACAGATAGATAGATATAAGACAGAAAAACCAGACAGAACAGAAGAACAAACATAGACAAATAGTAATTTCAAGTCCATCCTTGAGGCTTGTTAAATCATTTCGCCGCCCCTGGAATGTACCCTCGGTTCAACCAAATAACTGTAACCACAAGATAGTCGGTCACACAAGTTGAGAACTATTTCAAATGTCAAATGCTTGCAAGCACATCAAATGACATCCGATTATCTTCGCTCATCTCCTGAAGCCACGCCCATTGCAAATGTCACATGATGTGCTCCAGCACGGGGTATGAGATGCGGTGCTTGCAGACAGGAAAGCAGTTTCCGCGTGCTATAAGATAGATTGTTCTCATTGTTGTAAACACGAAGGATTGTGTCAGTCCTGGAATTGAGATTTAGGGCAAATTGTTGGAATACTGTCCTAGCTTAGTCTCCCTCCGCGGTGCCTATGTTATTTTTTTTTTTTTTCTCTCTTCCTTTGTCTTCTCTCCATTTGTTGTTACTTGCCGTTTCTATTATTTTCTTTCTTTTATTTATACATTCCGTGTGTTGCCGGGCTCTCAAGGGAGCAACGAATAGTTAACACTACGACCTACAAGGCATGTCGTAAGAGGCGACTGAGGTAGCGGCGTAGGGAAGCTACCCTAATAAATATAAAGCAGAAATCGGATGTTAGCCTTCCTTCCTTCCTTTCGTTCGCTTGAAATTTGTCTATGTATTCAATGTTGTCTCTTGTATGAACTTCACTGTCTTTTGTAGCTCACACAGAGGTCCGTGTAGTTTTCTGTCGATTGTTGTTTCGTTAGACCAGTGAGTTTGTCTCAGTGCATTATATTTGGGGCAGTCTTGAAGTATGTGCTCTGCATGTGTTAGCCTACTTGTAGGCGAATAACTGGCACAAAGTACAATCGCTCTTAGGCTCAGATTACATACAAATCACAAAGAGTGGTTAACAAGTGGTCGATATGGAGCGATAGAAGAAGAATTTATACATTTATTTCTATATCAATGTCCTTGTTTGCACGTCTATCATTTATCATTCTCTATCTTTACCATTCTCTTTATTTTTTATTTCATCTTTCTACTTTCCTTATCTTCATGTCTACTCTCCATATCTTATCGCTGCTTATCTCCATTCTACTGCTCCTATCTTCATCTACCGTCATCTTAGTCTACGCTGCTATCTCTCTATCTACTGCTCCTATCTCCATATCTACCGCTCCTATCTCCATTACTGTCCTATTTCAGTCTCTGCTCCTATCTCCATATACTCCTATCTCTTTTATGCTCTATCTTCACTCCTATCCTCCTATCTTCATCTTGCTCTACTGTTCTATTACATTGTTACATCCTCTATTTCACGTCTGATCTGTTCCATCAGTCTACCGCTCCTATCTTCTACGCTCTACCGCCCTATCTTCACGTCTACTGCTCCTATCTTCACGTCTACTGCTCCTATCTTCACGTCTACTGCTCCTATCTTCACGTCTACTGCTCCTATCTTCACGTCTACTGCTCCTATCTTCACGTCTACCGCTCCTATCTTCACGTCTACCGCTCTATCTTCACGTCTACCGCTCCTATCTTCACGTCTACTGCTCCTATCTTCACGTCTACCGCTCCTATCTTCACGTCTACCGCTCCTATCTCACGTCTACCGCTCCTATCTTCACGTCTACCGCTCCTATCTTCACGTCTACCGCTCCTATCTTCACGTCTACCGCTCCTATCTTCACGTCTCCCGCTCCTATCTTCACGTCTACCGCTCCTATCTTCACGTCTACTGCTCCTATCTTCACGTCTACTGCTCCTATCTTCACGTCTACCGCTCCTATCTTCACGTCTACGGCTCCTATCTTCACGTCTACTGCTCCTATCTTCACGTCTACCGCTCCTATCTTCACGTCTACGCTCTATCTTCACGTCTACCGCTCCTATCTTCACGTCTACCGCTCCTATCTTCACGTCTACTGCTCCTATCTTCACGTCTACCGCTCCTATCTTCACGTCTACCGCTCCTATCTATGTCTAGTTCCCCATCTATGTCCTTTCCTTACTCTATGTCATTTCCTTTTTCTTGTCTAGATTACAGAGATGTAATTATGCTACAACAATTAAGACAATCTTTGACATTCCTTGGTGTGAACGTTAAAAATACGAACTACTACTACCACCACCTGAGAGCCGCTGTAGCGTAGTTGTTAGTGAACTCGCTTCGAAGGCTGGTGGTCTGGGTTCAGCTCCGCAATGCGCGTGGAATTTTTCCCGACCACGACGGCTTTCAGGTCGACCCAGCCTCAACTGGGTACCAGACATGCTCTGGGAAAGTAAAGGCGGCCGGCGTGATGCTGACCATATCACCCATCGTGTGCCGACGGTCAATGAAAATACAGTCCTAACACTGTATTGACTATATACCACGAGGTATGAAAGGGTTCCTTTGCTTTTTACTACCACCACGTACCATAAGCAAGCCTAGCACACGCAATACTACCACCACAACAACCACCAACATCCCTACTACCAACTCTACAGCACCCACTACCAGCATGTTCTATAAGGTCACTATGAAGTTTAGTATTGGTATATACCTTATCATGTCAGGACAATTGTTTTGAAACGACAATCATCGAAAATCACCGAAGAGCAAGCATACCTTTATTCGTTTCCTGTAATAAATTATACTGTAGGCATCCCAATCTCCTGACTGAGCTTAAAATACATACAAAATTTAGATTGACTATTCAGTTTGTGCACATGAACTTGACAACAAACTGCAAATCACATACTTCAACTGCCCTGAATGATATACTGAGGCCTATTAAACACAGTGAACTGAATAATACACGGACTTTGTGAGCTAGCAAAATACAGTTTATACAAGAGGCAAATTGAGTATATGACTATTAAGAAACGAGGAAGAGTATCATTTGAAGAAAATGATGATGATGATAAATGATTATGACGCGATTCATGACTAATTTTTCAGTAATATTATTCGTGAGTTGCGAGCGCACAAATGACGTAAAGAATATAGCATTGGATCATTCAGATGTACAGTAATGACAACAAAGATAGTGTTCTGGCTTGTTGCGACTGCCTCGTCAGGTAACATAACAGCTTTGCAAAATCCAACTAACCATGGTAACAAGTCATACAAGAAGGTGCTCGATAGCTATTCGATAACACACTTGCTGGAAACCCTGAGCCGTGCTGTTCCGGGGTTCGAGGACAACATCGTCAAAATACATCGTGTGCATAGGTGCGTTGACTAAACGTTTCGATCTATAAACACCTCATGAGTATACGGCTCGTCTAACTGACGAGGAGACTGATGATTAAAGCAAGACTCACGCAAAATTAATCACAAATGCCTATTATCCCTGTCTAGCCTGAATTCATGAAGACCAGGGAATAGACGTGGCATGAGTTAGTTCAGGCATATGCCCCAACGTAACTAAAAGGGCAATGAGGGCAGACAGACAGACACACATACACACACAGGAGAGAACAGACACGATTCATGGAGTTAATATCTTAATTCCCTTCAGGGTGGATAAGGTAGATGTTCTTGGTCTTCTGTCTCTTGTCGACTTACTGTTGGATGAGCACACAAAACGACGTTGAATCATCCTACGATTTAACCCTTTCGTACTTCTGAGCGAAATATCGGTCGTTGTATATTTAAGATGATACAAATCCAGTAACACTATTTCAGTACTTACAAAATAAATGCTCAGCAGGTTAAAATAAAGGTTTGAATGGTAAGGAGTTTGAAATTACACGTTGTACAAGTAGAACTGGATGCATGAGGCAAGAAGAGAGAAGAGGAGTGTGTTTAACCAACAGCCAAGGAACCATTAGTCTGTATACCATTCGCATCGCTGGGGATACTACACCTATGGTCTGCCGTAGGCTAGATCGAGTTCATAACCATACTAATCTTGAGCACGCACTCACAAATCACAAAATAAATGATGTGACCAAGAGACTTTATAAATGTCTTCCGTTGCTGAATATCATCAATATTCTTTAATCCTGTTTAGCCTTTCAACGTCAGATCGAAAAAGGTGTCACCTGGAGCGAGCCTTTCTATGTGCCTTGTCTTTCTTTCTCTTCACCAGTCCTGATTTACTCTCACAGCTTCAGTGTAAGAAGAGATTTTTAGAACGTGTTTTTATGTGCGCTTCATAAACAGTGTTTTTCGCCGCCTCTGTTATCTCTGAGGTTCACACTTTTGCGTAGCCGGCATTTTCCTTTGTATCCACTGTACCGGAGTAACATGGTTCTTTGTGGTGCACTGCCTAGTCGTATCACCTAGCCATATAACCACTCATCATCATCAAACAGCTGTTCTGAGCAGAACTTTGCCACCCCATCAGTCCTCCAGTATTTCTCTTTATAGGCCAGATGTCCCGCCTCTGCAACCGTCATGTTCAAACCATCAGTTACATCCTGAATCCATCTTCTCCGTGGTCTTCATCCCTACTATCACCACCACTAATCGCACAAAATCACAACTCGGTTGTGCACATCATATTGATTGTTACAACTGTCTCCCCATGATATGTTCAAACCGCCCTGATCGTTACATTTATCTCTCGAAAGTTCATACCGCCCTGATCGTTACAATCACTTCTCGATCGTTCAATGTTCTTCTCTGCCAATATGTGGGTAAAGTTGGCTTGTAACACTGCATGTTCGACTGTGTTTACAAACTGCGGTAGTAGATATCAAATAAACACATGCTTAGACGCAGTGGCGGCTCGTCATCATTTTTGTTGGTGGGGTCAGACAGAAACTTTCGGGAAAATCATGGTTTCGGTTAGGTTATATTTTAATGTATAAAATAATAAATACACGTTAACCTTATTTTTGGTGAGGTCCGGCCCCACTGGCCCTTAATGACGAGCCGCCACTGCTTACACGTGTGTACATCTATCTATAGTTCGTTCCAAAATTCGTGATCATCTTTACCGACCGATATGAAATCATCCCGTGACAAAAATTCTTGATTTTTGCATTTTTATATAGGTAACAAAAGTTGATATGAAGTTCCAAAAGTATTTTTGCCCACCCAAACCTTTAGTTCTGTAAGAATTTTATTATATGTTATTACTAAATTTACCGCGATGTTGATCTGGTATACTTGTCGAAATTTTACAGTACGATTGTCAAGTTTGTCTATAACTAAACGTCAAAATCGGGAATCCCGTGAAATTAGTCAGTTCACAATGTTTCCTACCGACTGTCATTGGCGTATGTACGCAACATTTACTTTCATTTATAGAAGTGGAAGATATCATTTGTTCACTATGTGACCTTTCTTTTATAATATGTAATAGGAATACGCCTTTGCAATCATTCGCCACCATTTTGTGTATTACTGTAAGTTCTAAACTTTGATTATCATTTTGTTGTGCTTAAGCAAAATTATATAACAAAAACGTTTTTGCATCAACTAAGCTACCTACCAATTAGTTAAACATGGATTCGTAACGTCGTGAGGTATATAAGACTGCATGCAAAAATTACTTGTATCCATCAGATAGATTTCGTACAAATTAAACCTTAGTGTGATCATGAATTTTGGAACGAACTATAGCTCGGAAAGTGCATGTCATATTAAACTATAGATGTCGGTCGGGGTGTCCTGACGCTGGAGCAATGACACAATTACAGGTTGTATTCGGAGGGTGCACGTCAGTGCAACTATTTATTTTTTACGCAACTTTGAGAAACTTTATCGTTGAACGCACCATATCGACCGCTAGTTACACCCGAGTGGTTACCGGGGCCCACATTTGGGGTGTAAAGAATAGAACCACTGTTACCTGCCACGCATGTCGTAAGAGGCGACTAAGGAGGTTTGGATGAAATCGGATGCACCTGTCCACTAGGGAATGCTAACCCGAAACAAATGCTTGAAGAAAACGTATGCACAAGGTCGTAAGGCGCATAACATGGTGCAACGACCCTCACAATGAGGAATGGGATAACGGACTCTACGGTCGCCAATCTTCCTTGAGATTTAGCCACGCAGTAAGAATATATACCTTACGAGGGTGGCCAAAACGTATTGCGGGAAGAGGTCGATACAAACGAGGAAGCAGAAATCATAGGAATTATATCCTACAGAACTGCCCTCAGTATGCAGGTTTGAGAAAAAAGAGGTGGCCCACTTACACTAGCGTCCAAGACAAACTGTATGGCGTGGCTGATAATCTGAGGCAGGCGGCTGCCTTTATTAGAGTATCCGAAATCCTAATCTAGTGAGAACGTAGAAGAAGAAAAAGACCACTAGTTAACCACTCTTTGCGATTTGTATGTGTTCTGAGCCTAAGAGTGATTGTACCTTGTGACAGTTATGCGCCTACATGTAGGCCACCCCATTCAATTTCTGCGACGTTTTTTTATTTACTAAGGTAGCTTTCCTACGTCCCTACCTCAGTTACATCTTACGACATGCACTGTAGGTATCAGTGGTACTATTCTTTGCTCCACTTGTGATCCCCGACAACACACGGGTGACATTGAGAAACAAAGAATGAAATCCTGACACTGTGAAGCAAAACAGGATTGAAGACAAGTTGTTTAGCTACTTAATAAGAATGCAACCAAACTCCACTGTATACGCCGTCTTCTACAACAGGCAGCGGGAAAGAAGGAGATAGGAAGACCACGAAAAAAAAGGTTAGGTGGCGTAGCAGCAGAATCCTGCCAAAAAGTAAAAATAACTATCACCTAAGTCACTAGAGCAGCGCAAGACAAAAACAGAAAACCACGGCATTGGGTAACAGTGTGACGACAGTAGACTTCACGTAATCAACAAAGTCAGGGTGTGTGTGTGAGGAGAGAGAGAGAGAGAGAGAGAGGAGGTGGGGGGGAAGGAGTGTCCCTGTAGTTAGATGGTCAACCGTTTCCTTTGAGTGCAATTTCTGCGGAGAGGGACCGGAACCATAGGTAGAAACCGGTGCAAAAAAAGTAAATCCGTCTTCTTTAAACCATTATTTCTTAAGCCCTCTGTGAGTGCGGGTTCAATTCCGCGGGCTGACAGAAAAAGCCACAGGTTCTCCATATTTACGGTGTTCGTGGCACCAAACCGAAGGATTACGATATCCATGGTGCTGAGCCGAAAGCTCAAGTGCTTCTGGATCGGGAACAAACAAAACAATAAAAAACAAAACATTCGCCCGTGTGGTGCCGGAGCCCGCAAGGGAACAAAGAATAGTACCACTGCAACCTACAATGCATGTCGTAAGAGGCGACTGATGTAGGCCCTAGGATGTTACCCTAGTAAGTAAAAGCTGCGTAGTGCTGGCCTACTTGTAGGCGCATAACTGGCACAACGTACAATCGCTCATAGGCTCAGATCACATACAAATCACACAGAGTGGTTGACCAGTGGTTGATATGAAGCGTTGGAAGAAGAATAAACCATTATTCAACCATGCTAAATTTGCTATGAGTTTCTTCAACCCAAGTATTTTAATTTGTGGGAATACAGTGATGCTGCAAAATATGAATATTCTTCTGAAAACATCGCTCATTTTAAATTGGAATTCCATATTCTTTGATATAGTGCGCTGTCTGTTTCAGGATTTCAGTTCCACCATACAGTTTCTCTTCGAATGTGGTGGGTGTGGACCACATTCCTATCCTCGTGTATGTCTACCTGCAGTTGACAGTTGGAAGAATAGGTTCTGTCACCATACCTATCTATCTTATATCCTCTTCGTGCCCCCTTTTGACACATAATGCTTTCACAAGAGATTTCCATTGTTGCCGTTCTGTTGCCTTTCGACTAGTTGTTTCCCACGTCAGGCCACAATTTGTCAACTTTCTTTCTACAGTTCTTCTTCATATTTCCTTTGGACTTCCAGGCTTTCTTTCCCCATCCGCTGCCCATCGGAGATCTGTCCTAGCCAATAATTGTACTGGCATACGACATACCTGCAGAATCCACCTCCATCTTCGTCTTTTTCTTCTTCTTCGAGCGCTCCATATCCACTACTTGTTAACCACTTCGCATGATTTCTATGTGATCTGAGCCTGAGAGCGATTGTACGTTCTGTCAGTTATGCGCCTACACGTAGGACAGCACATCCGATTTCTGCAATGTCTTTTATTTACTAGGGAAGACTCTATAGGTCCTACATCACTCACCTCTTACGACATACCTTGTAGGTAGCAGTGTTACTATTCTTTGCTTCCCTTGTGGGCCCCGGCTGCACACGGGCGTACAAACAAGCAATCACACAAGTACACACAAACTCATAGCCACTGCTTCAGTACATGACGCTACAAGATACAGAAATAATTAGATAATTCGTTGACTTCTTTCCAATTTTATAATGAGATTTATCAGAAATATGTCAGATACCATAAATACATGCCAGCGGTTCTAAAGTTGGTGGATATTGACACTGGAAATAAATTTTATGTTCCTGTGGCATTGCGGTAAGGCACTCGACTTACGATTTAAAATGATCAATAAATAGACAGTGTACAAGTATTAGGAGCTTCCGAAAAAACAAATTTTCAAACACAGGATTTGAACCAATACTCGTATTTCTTACGGCACCCATTGCCTAGTCTAGCAATATGAGCGTTCTTACGGAGACAACCAGCGAGCCATTCAAGAAAATGTAGGCTCTATGGATGCTACCCTAGTAAATAAAAAGCAGCGCAGAAATCGGATGTGCTGGCCTACCTGTAGGCGCATAACTGGCACAACGTACAATCGCTCTTAGGCTCAGATCACATACAAATCACACAGAGTGGCTAACAAGTGGCCCATATGGAGCATTCGAAGAAGAAATCACATACAGATTACAACGAGCGATTTGACATGCGGTCAATATGGAGTTAGAAGAAGAAGAAGATATCGCATACAGATTACAAAGAGTGGTTTAACAAGCGGTCGATATGGAGAGTTAGAAGAGATCACATGCAGATTACAAAGAGTGGTTTAACAAGCGGTCGATATGGAGAGTTAGAAGAGATCACATGCAGATTACAAAGAGTGGTTTAACAATCGGAGAGTTAGAAGAAGACTCTCCAATCAACAAGTACTTGTTGATATTTCTAACGTCGGGTCACTCCCGAATCCCAATTCCCACCAAAGTCTTATCGCAGGAATCAGTGAGTGATCTGATTAAGCGTTACCCGCTTGAACAAAAATTACGCGAGTGTCTCTGATTTATTTCTCACGCATAATTAACCCTCGATGCACCGCTCGGTGTTTACATTCCTCTCTTTCCTTAATTTCGCTCTGTCCAGTTTTTAAGAATGTATTTTTGGGGTATCACCATTCATCATATCTCTAATCAGGGAGAGAGTATATTACCTCTCTCTCTCTCTCTCTCATGAGCCATGCCGACTAGTAAGTGTGATCAAAGACGTTCATCTTCTGCGATCAGCTTCATATGTTCAGAAGTCTAAACAGCGAAATGAGCTGCCTCCATGAATCCAGGTGTGTTCAGGTGTCTGTGTGCCCTTTTGACATGTGCCTCCCTTGGTGTTCAGTCCCTTTCAATGTACGTGACCTAAAATGGTCAGCAATTAGCCGCAACAAAATGACTATGGAATCTTTCTGAATCTAAACAATTGCACTCAGGAAAATGGCGAGAGGAGGACCACGAAAAAGAAGGTTAGATGGCATAGCAGAATCCTGTTAAAAATAACAATAACCCAAGCCACTAGAACAGCGAAAGACAAAAACAAAACCACGATACTGGGCAGCAACCCGGTAACAATGTCACGACAAAAAAAAAAAAGGTTGAGGGCAAGCAGAAGAGAGAGGAGGAGGAGAGAGAGAAACCATATAAGTGTGGAAGGAGTATTCCGAGATGGACAGAGAAAGTGTGACGTAATGTACAACCATAGACAGAGACTGGAGATATATTATAGTCGAAACATCGATGGCGTTCATCTGATCGCATAATTATTAGAAATTCTGGATTAGGTGGTGGGTGTATGACTTTGACCGGTTCGATTTCCACTACTCCCCCAAATTAACCCCCACCCTGAAATAATCCGTTATTTCCAAATGTGCCTTGAAAATAAATGGGTCGTAGCTGGATTGAAAGGTCATCATCGGGATCATGTTACACACCTGAATATAGAAGAATCCCAAGAGGTCAGCATTGTGCCAGGGTTACTTAATGGGGCCATGTCAAGGCTGGCTACCCTGGGTATGAATGAACGGGTGTTGCTTTCTCACGCCATCGTTGCTATAGAAACTGTGAATAACGATACATGTTGTCTCTCACACAACTAGAAGATGCTGGGACTTCCTGGTTACACTCACACCTGTTCCATTTCCGTTGAAATAACTGCTCAAAGTTGTGAGATGACAAAATTTATACTTCTCCGAAAGGAGTTCATTCTTGTTTTATGTTTGGGACTCTGTGGCGTAGAGGTAAAGTGCTCGTCTCTCGTTTCAACGGTACTCGGTTTGATCCCTCACGCAGCCATTTCGATATTTTTTTTAGAGATTACTGATCGCAGTGTAGGCGAGATCAAGTTCCTAGCCCTATCAGACGTAAAAGAAACCTTGCCAGTTCAAAATCGAGAACAGCAGGCTGGAAAGCCACTGCCAGGGCAACATTTATAGACAAGATTAAAAATAAAATTCCTACACAAATATCTTCACATTCTTCAAAATTACATCGGGGGCCCTCGCCAGTGCTACGGAGTTCGTGCACTGCAGCTGAGATTTTCCTGTGCAAAAAGAGATCGGAGCACACATGGTTACTCACCGAAGTGCAATGATGCTGGTCCTATCAATCAATCAATCAATCAAACATCGATATAAGGGATATAAAGGAAGACTGCAGTAAAACTATGTAGCAATGACGAAACACGCAAAAACAAAGTACTGTAGTTTTACAAAATACCAAAACAATATCTTTTAACACAAACTTGCTGCACATATGTCATTGTAAACATCTGTTGATTCTCACAGAGTGAACACGGAAGCAATGACAATAACGGCGTCTTCATGAATGGGGCCCGCCAACTGACCCAGAGTATGGGACAGAACGCAAAATGTCACCTGTTGCTGAGCTTGAGGGGTGCTGTCTGGGATATTTTGTGATTTTGTTGGAGGGTAATACGGACATTGGAAATTACTAGAAATTTCTCCCATGCCAAAGCCTTATTTTATTTAGGCCACTTTCAATGACCATTCATACTGAGCTTGACCCTTTGTACGCCAGACTCCAGACCCAACAATGGAAGCCTAGCCATATGGCCGTGAGAAGTATAAGCAGAATGAGGAAGCCTGCAGAAGCCTCTCTCCCTACTTTTTACCTTGAAATGAAAGGTAGGGACACCAACAGGTGGACAGATGGTGAAATTGATTAACACCCAAGGTGAATAGTTGAAGTACCAGGTATGAGATAAAACTCAGTTTTATTTTAAAACTACATTCAAAGACAATCCATGACATTACTAATGGCACTTATTTCTTCTTCTTTTGTCGTCACACTGTTACCGGGTTGTTGCCCAGTGTCGTCACACTGTTACCGGGTTGTTGCCCAGTGTTGTGGTTTTCTGTCTTGTCTTGCGCTGTTCGGGTTGCTTGGGTGATTTGTTATTTTTGCTCTTTGACACGATTCTGCTGTGTCATCAAACCATCTTTTTCGTGGTCTTCCTGTCGCCTTCTTTCCTGATGTTCTGTTGTAGAAGACTGTATACTGTGGAGTTTGGATGCATTCTTATTAAGTGGCCAAACCACTTCATTCTGTGTTTCTCAACGTAAGCAAGGTTCTGTGTCAACTTTCTTCCTTATGCTGATGTTGGCGACTCTTTTCTGGTGTTGGTAACTTTTCTCAGGTACCGCATTTCACATGTAGTTACTTTCTTTTGCGACTGCACTTTGCTCATTGTCCATGCTTGGCTATGGTAACACAAAGTAGGTATGAAAATGCTGTTAATAATCTGTTGTTTAGCTGTCAGTGAGATTTTTGGCTGCCTTAAATATCAATGGAGCTAGCTGGTAGGTAAGAACACAGCTTACAATGTTACAGCCACATTTAGACAGACCAGAATTCTTGTATTGAGCTGGGGTCTGACTATTTCATTTACTATCCGATGCCACTATGAATATGTTCAGAGAAAGCAGCTGTTATCAGGCTGTCAAGATCTCGAAAGAGCTTCTCATGAAATAGCATTGATGAATCTCAAGCAGTCAGAACGGATTAGATCAGATCTGGAGAAAACCGAGGGGTGGCTGCGGTGATACTTAATAAATTGACGTTTTAGAACAAAGACACGTATGTATGATATCATATAAGCAAGCACAATGAATAATCAAATCATAAAACTAACAAAAATCCAAAGTTTCGACTATAAGTCTTTGTCAAGGAAGCATGCACACATACACATGCTAAACAAACTAAAATATAGAATTTTTTTTTTCGATCCAGAAGCACTTGAGCGTTCAGCTCTTCGGTTCGGTGCCATGGACATCGTAACCCTTCGGTTCGGTGCCACGAACACCGTAAATCTGGAGAACCTGTGGCTTTTCTGCCAGCCCCGGAATTGAACCGCACTCACAGGGGATTGTTACCCGTCGTCCAACGCGTAACGAACACGCTGGGCAGGCGGGCAAATCATGGATATAAATAGGATGATCAGTCTCCCCCTTTCTTTAGTTTGCATCACTCCCACCAACACAACTCGCATACGTTGGTTTTTGTTTTTATAGTTCTTGTTTGACAAAATGATATATCACAGGACCATTCAATTTGTCGCAGATGTCCCCCAGTTAGCAGTTTGACATTTACCCAAACTTCATAACAACGACGTTAGAAAATAGCGAGGACGAGTTCTGACTGTCGATTCCTGGCCCTAGGCCAAGGCTGCTATGTGACATTCCGACCTTTCAGTTTTAAAATATTGCTCATTTATGCAGTTATGTGCAGGAAACTAGCATATGTAAGTTTAAGAGTGAGATATAACAATTGATTGCAGCAACGTTCAAACTAGAGTATATAACAAAGGATAGGGGGCGCCCACTGTCATTACCACCATTAGTCGAATATACATATATCGCCCGAGTCGTGGGTTCGAGTCCGGACCTCGCCATTCTGTTCACGAGTGCAGTTTTTTTCCAGAGACCCCTAGGATTGTTGCTGGAGTTACGGAGTTCGTGCTTTGTGCAATACTCTCGGCAGGTGGTGTGCCATTTCTGCGGAGAGAGACCGAGCCGTATGGGTAAAACCCGGTGCAATGAAGTCAATCCTTCGGCTTTTAAACCCTCTATCGCCCGAGTGGTTACCGGGGCTCAAATTTGGGGTGTAAAGAATAGAACCACTGTTACCTGCCACGCATGTCGTAAGAGACGACTAAGGAAGTTCGGCAGAAAACGGATGCACGTGTCCTAAATGTGTAGAAGTCAACCTGCTACCTTGCAGGTCGGCTGGGACAGCCAAAGGCTGACGGAGAGCGAACCCAGTAAACGCTAGCTGAATCCGGACACATCGCCGAAGGATAAGCATCAGAGCTCCAAATGGCGCTGAAGATGGGACGAAACCCACCCATGCTAAGGCTGCATGGATCAGATTTCCATGAATGAACTTATGGAGAGGTCTAGTACATCAGTCTGGGCGGTGATCGCGGGAAAGAGATATATAAAAATATTCCTCTCGTGATGTTATATGTTACAGAAGGCCTACGAGTAATTTATCCATACCGCTCGGTCCTGGACAACTCGCTAAATCACGCTATGGAATTAATCTGATATTTCGTCTCTAGTAAGATCGTTTCAGGGTTCCATGAAGTCTTTCTTGAACCTTCGTAGAATTCATGAAAAAAAATGTTCATCGGTCTAGGCGGAGTGAACCTTCTGTAAATTATGAAAAATTGGTTCATCGGTCAGGCGGAAGACTCGTGTAGAATCAGAAAAATTGGTTCATCGGTCGGCGGAGAGAACCTTCGTGTAAATAGAAAAATTGGTTCATCGGTTAGGCGGAGAGAGAACCTTCGTAGAATTCATGAAAAATTGGTTCATCGGTCTAGCGGAGAGAGAACCTTCGTGTAAATTCATGAAAAATTGGTTCATCGGTCAGGCGGAGAGAGACCCTGTAATTCATGAAAATTGGTTCATCGGTCTAGGAGAGAACCTCGGTAATTATGAAAAATTGGTTCATCGGTCTAGGCGGAAGAACCTTCGTGTAAATTCAGAAAAATTGGTTCATGGTCTGGCGGAGAAGAACCTCGTGCAGAATTCATGAAAAATTGGTTCATCGGTTAGGCGGAGAAGAACCTTCGTAGAATTCATGAAAAAAAATGGTTCATCGGTCTAGGCGGAGAAGAGACCTTCGTAAATTCAGAAAATTGGTTCATCGGTCAGGCGGAGAAGAACCTTGTGAATTCATGAAAAATTGGTTCATCGGTCAGGCGGAGAGAACCCTTCGTAAATTCATGAAAAATTGGTTCATCGGTCAGCAGAAGACCTTCGTAGAATCTGAAAAATTGGTCATCGGTTAGGCGGAGAGAGAACCCTATGTAGAATTCATGAAAAATTGGTTCATCGGTCTAGGCGGAGAAAGAACCTTCGTTTAGAATTCATGAAAAAATTGGTTCATCGGTCTAGGCGGAGAGAAGAACCCTTCGTGTAGAATTCATGAAAAAATTGGTTCATCGGTCTAGGCGGAGAGAGAGAACCCTTCGTGTAGAATTCATGAAAAAAAATTGGTTCATCGGTCTAGGTGGAGAGAGAGAACCCTTCGTGTAGAATTCATGAAAAAAAATTGGTTCATCGGTCTAGGCGGAGAGAACCCTTCGTGTAGAATTCATGAAAAAAATTGGTTCATCGGTCTAGGCGGAGAGAGAGAACCCTTCGTGTAGAATTCATGAAAAAAAATTGGTTCATCGGTCTAGGCGGAGAGAGAGAACCCTTCGTGTAGAATTCATGAAAAATTGTCATCGGTTAGGGGAGAGAGAATCCTTCGTGTGAATTTATTTGTTCATCGGTCCTAGTAGAGACCCTCTTCTTTTCTGAAAAATTGGTTAGCTAGGTGAAGAGATTCTCTTTGTCTTCACTTCAATCCATTTTAGTTTTAAAATTTCTTTAGTTTTCAAATATTCAACTTATTTTCTTATAACAAGTTCTTGGCAAATTTCTCATATCACTAAAGAATCATTATAATATGTCATTTTATACAATTTCAAATGAAACTATAAACTATTCTTTAATCACAATTTTGGCATCACCATTACAGAATGTTAAATTGGTCAAAAGAGGAATAAAAACGTTTAAACTTATTTTAAATTTTAACAATCTACCATTACATATTTTTATACAAAGGAATAAAATTCTAATTTAGTTCCTAAATTTAAAGTAATAATTCGTAATTATTATCATTTTAGATTCAGAGAGAAATCTGCATTACTTGTCACCTAAAAAGTGACTGCTTATTATTTATCTTTTAATTAGAGTATATCTGCTATTCAACTTTTAATGTTTTATAGATTGGTACTAAAAGTTGTTTGTTTTTTATTTGCATAGCTTGGTTGTTGTTTTTGTTGACTTAACAAATCAATATGATAAACATCTATAATATATACACTCACTTATGTCCTGACTACTTCAATCTTATTCTTCTTTGAACGCTCCATATCGATCACTTGTTAAACCACTCTTTGCGATTTGTATGTGATCTGAAGCTAAGAGCGATTGTACGTTGTGCAAGTTATGCGCCTACGCGTAGGCCAGCACATCCGATTTCTGTGACGCTTTTTATTTACTAGTGTAGCTTCGCTATGCCTCTATCTCAGTCGCCTCTTATGACATTCCTTGTAGGTCGCAACGTGACTTTTTTTTTTTCATCCGCTTCTCAACTCAGACGAAGTTTCATCTCTGAAACTGATTTTTGCGTGAAAATCCGTTTTCAATTTTACAATGGCAGCAGCGTCACATTGAAATTACTTTACACTGGCAGCCGTGCTCAATGTACTGTAATCGTATTCCTCGCCTACAGGCAGATTTTCTCCGACTTCAGAGTACTACGTTATCGTCTGAGTAAGACCAGGACTGAACAAATGCCGGACAGAGTTGAACCGAGCAGAGGCGTCTCACAGCTACAGGCCAGCTACTATCAACTACTCAGACCCGCAATGGACATTCTTACTCTCGAACCTGACGTCCTGACTACAGAGATGATCACAGTATAAGTTAGGAACATTTCCTCTTCTTCAAACATCAATTCGACACAAACCACCACCACCGAATGAACTTAAATCTCTCTCTTGCATATTGTGCGATGCTAGAAGCTGAAGATTAAGAAATAAGCAGAAGAAGAGCTGACGTTGATACTAATCCTAAAGTAACCCAAATGTGACTTGCTTTGGAGTGGTCAAGTATGGCTGGGAAATGAGAACGCTGGCTTGAGCAAACTAATTTTGACCGGGAACGTGTGTTGACCCTTGCGTTTTTTAAGTGACCTTCTTCTCTTTTGAAATCTTATTTTCCATGTTTTAACTTCTACCTTTAAGTCGGAGTAAAGTTTGCCTGAATGTCAAATGACACTGGTGATAAGGAAAGCATGCCTTCACGCAAAAATCAGCCAGAAGCGCGTTATTAGACACCATAACAATGCTTGAATTCACTGTAAGCGAAAACCTGTGAAGTCGGAGAACTCCGCATGTATGGCGGAAAGGACATTGATAAAAAGGAAAGCAGGCCTTCATGTAAAAATCAGTCAGAAACGCCATACCAGGTGTCCTGTCCTGACTACGCCTGATTTCATAGCGGACGAACGCAAGAAGAAGAAAAAGAAGAAAAAGAAGAAGAAAAAGAAGAAAAGAAGAAGAAAAAGAAGAAGAAAAAGAAGAAGAAAAAGAAGAAGAAGAAAAAGAAGAAAAAGAAGAAGAAAAAAGAAGAAGAAAAAAGAAGAAGAAAAAGAAGAAGAAGAAGAAGAAGAAGAAAAAGAAGAAGAAGAAAGAAGAAGAAGAAGAAAAAGAAGAAGAAAGAAGAAGAAGAAGTTAGAATCATGAAGAGAAAACCGTGAAGTCGGAGAACGCAGAGAGCGGAAAGGACATTGATAAAAGGAAAGAGGTAGAAAAAGCAGAAACGCATACCAGGTGATCTGTCACGAATACAGCTGATTCAAGGACGAACGAAGAAGAAGAAAAGAAGAAAAGAAGAAGAAAAAGAAGAATAAGAAAAAGAAGAAAAAGAAGAAGAAAGAAGAAGAAGAAAGAAGAAGAAAGAAGAAGAAGAAGAAAGAAGAAGAAAAAGAAGAAGAAAAAAAAAAAGAAGAAAAAGAAGAAAAAGAAGAAGAAAAAGAAGAAGAAAAAGAAGAAGAAAAAGAAGAAGAAAAAGAAGAAGAAAAGAAAAGAAGAAGAATTGTGAGTGAACGAAATGAACAAAAATGATATTTTCTTTTGTAATTGTGTAATCCTTCTTTCTGTTGTGTCAAGGCAAGATGAAAGGTTCACCTGATCGATTTGACTATTAATACCCTCTTCTTCAGCGATCTCTGGTCATGCGTTTAATTTACTGTAGACCACAAACTGGGCAGTCAGCTTCAGGTCTGTCAGGTTTCCCCAAAGCTTAGTTTTCAGGTCAACTGGATGTGGCCACATGTTGCTTCTCAGCTCACCCAGGAGAGGACAGTCTTGCAGGATATGCTCTGGTGTCTGTTCCGCCTGCTGACACTGGCAGAGAGCTGTTTGACTTATTCCTAGTCTATGTGTTTGTTGAGTCTGCAGTGTCCGGTGCGTAGTCGAAATATAATGACCTGGTCTGTTCTGCTTAGGTCTTTGAGGGAGTCTTTTCCATAATCATATCCAGTGTTTGTCTTCCAGTCTACTGCAGATTTGCTCTGTATGATGGATTTGACCTCTTGAAAAGACAGGGGTTGGTAAGTTTGCCCTTTGGCACTGCCCTCCTTAGCTAAAACATCGGCACTCTCATTGCCTGCAATGCCACAGTGAGATGGGATCCACTGCAAGTGAATTTCTGCCTTTTCTGAAAGCTGAGACTATAATAGAAGTCACTTCATATTCTAAAGTCTGAAAATTGATTCCTCATGTGGTTCCGCCCCTGTTGTCAGAAATTGCACGCCATCTACCGAGTGTGTTGCACAAAACAACAATCACTCTTCTTTTTCTTCGAACTTTCCATATCGACCACTTGTTAAATCTCTGTATATGATCTGAGCGTAAGAGCGATTGTATGTTGTGCCTTCTTCTTCCAACGTTTTCAGACATCAATTTGTATACTTTTAAAGTGGTTAGTGGTCAACCGGAGTCCATGTACATCTCCGTATAGCTTGTCTTGGACTGATATGGGGTTTGCCATGTGTTTTATCTCTGTTCACTGTATGTTGGACACTCTTGCAGTATGTGTGTCTCTGTAAGCTTTCTGGTGTGTATATGTCAGAAGTGCCTATTTTGTAGTTATGCGCCTACAAGTAGGCAAGCATTTCCATTCTGCGACGCTTTTTATTTACTAGTGTAGCTTCCTTTGGTCCCTAACTCAGTCGTCTCTTGAGATATGCTTTGTAGGTCGCAGTGCTACTATTCTTTGCTCCCATTGCTGGCCCCAGCAACACACAGGGAAGTGTATTAGTGAGTTTATGAGTAAAACAGACCCAAAAATAAAACATGAGAACAGATACCATGAACTAAGAAATGAATCAAGTTAAAATAGACAAAACACGTAATTTCATTGTTTGTAATTGTAAACAAGTACTGTAATTAGTGTTTTGCAATCAAAAGTTACTGCAGTTCCATATATATAAACACAATACTGAGAACGAAAGAACAAAGAACGGAGCGCATTTATTGCTGCCCTAAGCGTCAAGGTCGTCATATGGTAATAAGAGAGAGAAGAAATACTCTCTTAATTAAACATATATCTTTTGACTTATTCTCTTCAATTTGACAGTTAAATTCTGGAATCAAGATCTTTAAAAATAATAATCTTATTTTACTTTGAAGTTTCTGTAATAATATATATACTTTTTTATGGTGCAGATTTGTTTGCACTGAACGAAACCTTCAGTATGGAAGAAAGTGTGTATTTTTTTATCTGCGCCCTCCACCTGCACGACTTGTCTGGCTTGAGGGGACCCTGCCAGGAACAATGTTAATGTTCCAGTCACATAGCTCTTTGATTCATTCAAGTTCTGAAGCCTTTGCTCCAACCTTCTTAATAAGAAAAAAATAACACCACCACAACTAGAAAGTGGTCTCACGGGGTGTGTATGTGTGAGTTTGTGTTTAGACCTAGTTGAGCGTTTATGTGTGTAGTTCTGGATATATGTGTGAATGGGTCTATATATGTGAGGGAATGGTTAGCACTATGTTGAGGCACAGTCAACTCTATATAACTAGGCCAGACAACTGACTGGAATCCTAACCTAGATTAGAGAAGGGGCTGGAATGTATATATGTTTGATAGAACACTGCAAGCTTTTTGCAATTTTATTCAATTCTGTGAGTCTGTGGTTATTTATTGGTGAAAATATTCATAATATTGATATTCCTTATTGTTAAACTTGCATAATATAACTTCGATTTAGCATTTTGTGTTGATTTTAAAATGAATTCGTCTATATACAACAATACTGGAATGCGAGGTCACAATGTGTAGTTGTAGTCTGATTTCCCATAATTCTTACCTGAGTCAGAATGTCCATAAGTGTATAGTTGGCTCTGGTTGAGGGGTCTGTAAATCTGCATATGTGGGTCTCTTGTCTGTGGGTCTCTGTGGGGGTCACTGTGGCTGAGTGGTTACGGAACTGCTTTGCGACCACGCCGTTCTGTTTACTATAGTGCATTTTTCCAGACCCCTAGGATTTTTTTCGAGCTGGATTGTTGTCAGAGCTACGGAGTTCGTGTTTTGTGCAATACTCTCAGCAGGTGGTGTGCGACTTCTGCGGAGAGGGATCCAGCCATATGGGGTTAAAGTCGGTGCAATGAAGTCAAACCTTCGGCTTTAAAACCCCTTTATGCTGTATATTCTTCTTAGTTCTGCGTACACTTTAAGAGTTCAGTTCTGTCCAACGGAGTGCCCGCTGGCGTTATGGCACATGTGTTATACATTCCTGGCGCCCATTATTACATTCCCACTTCTTATTCTTCGAAAAGTCGATATCGACCACTTGTCAACCACTCTGTGTGATTTGTATGTGATCTGAGCCTAAGAGCGATTGTACCAGTTATGCGCCTACAAGTAGGCCAGCACATCCGATTTCTGTGCTGCTTTTTTTAAAATAGGGTAGCATCCTAGCGCCTACATAAGTCGCCTCTTACGACGACATGCATTGTAGGTTGCAGTGGTACTATTCTTTACTTCCCTTGCGGACCCCGGTCACACACGGGCGAAATTCCCACTGAACACTAGCATTTCCTCAGTTTGTATTAGCTGACCAGATTGAGAGAGATGGATGTCAATATTGGTACAGCCCGTAAAGAACGGCATACCAAATATGCAAAGAGACTGATTAATCAACATCGGACTGGCGTGTTGGGTCGATGGACGCTGCTGGATTTGCTGAGGCAGAGATCGGAACATCTATGGACATGTCCGGAGTGCTATGATGATAGTCCTCTGATAACTGGTATCGAGTGTCACATTTCCGACTATAAGTATTTTTATTTCAGAGAACGTTTAGTCAGGGTTAATTTTCAATTTGTTAATTTTAATTTACGATTTTCTGGCCAACACTATGTTACCAGTGTCAAACATGTCCAATAACAGCATCTAATGAGCGGGAAATCATAACGACAGAGATGATGTGTCTTAGAAGAACTGCAGGTGTGACAATAAGAGACAAAATTAGATATGAAGAAATCAGGAGACTGGATGTGAAACCAGTCATGCAATTCATAAAAGAACAACAGATTAAATGGTTTGAACACCTGATAAGAATGCCCTGGTATCGTCTACCACACAAAAAAAAGTATAATGTGTACAGAGCAAGAGGACGACCACGCAAAAGATGGAATGAATGCATAAAGAACAGCCTAAAGAAAATAAATAACAGCTTACAAAGGTGCCTTAGAACAAGCACACACAAGATCACTCGCCCCCACCCCAACACTTCAAATGGTGGAAGAGAAGAAGTGTTCCATGTTATTATTTTATTAATATTACTGTTAAAAGGTAAACACACCCTTTTTATTATTAAGGTAATACGGTTAGGTCCGCATTTTTCGTTGACTGTCGACACACGATGGTTGATGTGGTCAACATCACTCAGACAACCTTTACTTCCTACTGATTTCTCCTGGTACCCAATTGACGCTGTGTCGACTTGAGAGCCGTTACGGTCCAAAAAATATTCCACGCCTACTGTGGACTTGAACCCGACCACTAGCTTAGAAGCGAGTTCACTAAAAGCTGCGCTACAGCGGCTCTCATTTGAATTTAAGATAACTTTATTATTAGTATTATTACTATAACCGACGTACACACGCGCCTCCAAGATCCTTAGTCAGATGCGACCCAGTATTTAAAAACGTTGGACAGCATTACTCTGAGACATCAACTCAAATATATTCAATGAAAGCTGGAATCAGCTTGATGATGTTAGCGTCGATATTGCTACAGCTCGAAAAGAACGGCATACCAAATATGCCAAGAGATTGATTAATCAACACCGAACTGGCGTGTTGGGCCGCTGGACACTGCTGCATTGGTTGAGGTGAAGATCGGAGCAGCTAAGGACATGACCGGAGTGCTATGATGATAGTTCTCATTGACTGATAGGACCATCACTATTGCACTTCGGTGAGTAACCATGTGTGCTCCGATTTCCTTCTTACACGTGTAGATCTCAGCTGCAGTGCACGAACTACGTAGCACCGACGAGGGTCCCTGGTGTAGTTTTTTGGTTAAAGATGAAGTTATTTTGTATGATTTTTTTTTTTTTCTAATGAATTTTGCCAGAGCAGCGATTTCCAGCCTGCTTTTCTCGATTTTGAGCCGCTAAGAGTTCTTTTACGGGCTCAGATTGAACACGGGACCTACGTTTTATCGTCCGTCTCCGATAGGACTAGGAACTCAATTTCACCTACACTGAGACCAGTGATTTCTGGAAATATATAACTGGTATATTAATCGGATTCTCCGCAAGAAGTTAATTTAATATTTTGGGGGGGGGAACAATGGGTTTAATGAAATACAACCAACCACCAATAACAGCATACAATAAAAGAGATCGGGTACTAGAGCTAAGGAAAGACCAAGAAAAGATGGATAGACAATATCAAGACCACACTACATAAACACGGATACAACACAACAAGGGCGACTCATCTAGCCCTAGAACGCAAATTAAAGATTCCATCCCTACACTTAACGGCAAGAGTGGACAGCCAACTACATCTTCCACCTGGGAATAGACAATGGGTTTAGATATAACCGTCTTCTTCGAACGCTTCATATCGACTACTTGTTAAATAACTATGTGATCTGTATGTGAGCTGAGCCTATGAGCGATTGAAGGCTGTGCCAGTTATGCTCCGGCAACACAAAGACGAGATACAGGGTGTTCAACTTAACAGCAGCCCCAGTGATAAATATAAATTTGCCAGGTACGCATTGCATCTCATCTATTTACTATTTAAACCGGTTCTGACTAGCTTGTCCTACGTCACATTTGTTCGTCGCCCCTTCCCGCACTACAATTACACACCATCACACAACCTTGACCTATACTACGTCATAACTGAACCTTCTCATTTCCATCCATATATGCCAGATTAGCTCCATTCACAGGCTGCTTTTATCTTGAACACCCTGTATAACCAAATACAAGACTCGTTCTTAGGTAGATAAAGGGGTGTGTCTCGGTTTGCATAGTCTTTATTTCCCCCAACATAACAAACAAGGTATCTGGAAGATGTAACGATATCTGTCTCTCAGCATACTTTCTTTTGTACATCAGGGGATTAATTTGTGTATCTGTGCTTGTGTATTTGTGTAATGCTGAGTGGTTTGGGTGTGTATGTGTGTATAATCTTGAGAGCTTGTGTATGTATGTGTGTATCTGTGTGTGTGTAGTAATTCGAGTATGTTAAGATTACCAGGCTGGTTGATTGATCTCTCTCTCATGACTTTTTAAGCCAGATTGGAGCGTAGGCCCCCTCAACCAATTCATGCAAAGTTTTCTTATCTCTAGATATATCCTGCAGCTCCTTCCAGCTCTTCTTTACATTATTGGTCTCTGCCTCCAAATCTCGTTTCCGTACATTTCTAGGCCTCCCTCTCTTTTGATTTATATGTGGGTTCCAGGAAAGGACTCTTCTTGTTATATTTCCCTCTGATTTTCTCAAAGTGTGTCCTATCCAGTGTCGGCTTTTTTTAAACCTCTTGGTTCACTGGTACCTGTCTTCTTCTCTTCATACGTTCCTCATATGACCCTATTATACCACGTTGATTGATGGAAGAAATAAAATAATAAAAACACAAATGTAGGTTAGGGGCCTACCAAACCAATATACACGTTCTTGGCAAAGATCAAACATATCACAAAGAGTGATTAAAATTGGTTGTAAAGAACGAACGCAAAGAAGAAGAAGAAGACAAATGTAGGTATTGGATTCGTCTTTTATTTTGTTCGCTTGAAATATTGTAGCCATTTTCAATGCTGTCTTTTGCATAAACTTCACTGGTTTTTTTGTAGTTCACACAGTCTGTGCAGTTTTCTTTCCAAAGTTGTTTCGTTAAGTCAGCGAGTTTGCATCAGTATATCATATTCGGGGAAATCTTGAAATATATGTTCTGTACTCTGATGTGTCTGCTCACATGTACACATGTCTGAATTGTCAATCTTGAATTGTATATACATGTGGCTGCAGAGTCGACTGTGGCCTGTTCTGGGGCACATACTGACAATGTGTTCTAATCTGCTCATATTTTGGTTATTTGTTCTGTGTTAGTGAGTGTGGTGGCGTCTGTGGCCTAAGGGGTTAATGACTCGGTCTATTAACCTCGACGTTCTGAGTTCGAATCACGCTGCGGACAGTTTGGTTGCACATTGTTTCGCGTGGATTTTAACAAAGGACGATGGCACCACCCGTTCAGAAAGCAATGGCAAACTACTGAACGTAATAATGCCTAGAAAAATCACAAACAGCGTTACAAAGCTGGGGTTGATTCGCAAAGTCCTGTAAAGGACATACAATTAACTTAGTAAGTGTGGTTTTCGATTGATTAAATCATGCTTTTCTTTCGTGATAGGTAACTGGTACATGTGGTTACTTTCGTGTAACACCTTCTATGGCAAGTCGGTCTGCTATTTCATTTTCTGGTTTTTTCTACAGTCAGATGGTACACACTGCATGACCACCGTGCGCTGGTTGCACAGTTCAGTCAACTAGCAAAAATTCAACGTTTCGACTATACGTCTTCTTCAAGGACACTACAACGTGTCCATCTTTAGTCATTCATCCTATTTAAATCCATGATTTAGCTTATTTAGTATTCATTGTCTGTGTGTGTATGTGTTCTTGAAGACTTATAGTCGAAACGTTAGATTTTCGTTAGTTTTATGATTTAATTATTCATTTTGCTTACTTAAGTGATACCATACATACGTGTCTTTGTTCTAAAACGCGAATTTATTAAGTACATGTCCATATGTGCTCCGATTTTCGCAATTTTTCCAACAGCGCCCAGCGACTAAGACTAACCGTACCAGTTCGATGTTGATTGATGAACCTACTCATTTACCTGTTGTGCTGTTCTTTTCTGGTCACTCCAATATTCGATCACAAGAAATCATCCATGGAGGAATGGGGGACACTTTCCTACCACTTCCCTAACGTATGGACGCCCATGGTATGAGAGATAACTAGGTATTTCTACATGGCAGACATGTATCAAGTTGTATGTAATTGATACGCAGGTAGCCAGCCACACTATGCAGGTATGTCTTAGGTTGGTATGTAGTAATTAGGTTGTAAACACTAATCCGGTACTCATTCGGTACTTACTTTTATTATTTCTATACTGCTCTTCTTTGTTCTTATTCAAATTATAGAGGAATAGAGCTACTGAGCCACACTGGGAAAATATTCAGCAAAATACTTGAAAAAGGCTCCAACATCATCGAGCCACAGCTTAATGACTCTCAAATGGGATTCAGGAAGAACAAAAGCTGTACAGACGCAATATTCGCCCTCAGGCAGTTAGTAGAAAGGACTGTCGAATCCGACAAACACCTACACGTTGCATTTGTAGATCAGGAAAAAGCGTTCGATCGCGTAGATAGGCACAAGTTGTGGAAAATACTAACAACATATGGAGTTAATGACCACCTAATCAGCCTTTGCAAGAGCATTTATACTGACAGCCAATGTACGATTAGAATAAATACAGGATTATCAGAAAAATTTCACGTAAGGTCAGGAGTAAGACAAGGTTGCGTACTATCCCCGCTGCTGTTCATCACGTATATTGACCACATCTGTAAAATAGCTAACACCAGCGAAGGAAACAACCTCGGAGAGCTCTTAAATGAATTTCTTTTTGCACACGATCAGGCAATCATATCAACAACAGAAGAACAGCTACAACAACACATTAACAGACTCCAGTTAGCATGTAACGAATTCAACATGAGAATAAACATCGACAAAACAGAAGTAATGACATTCGCCAGAGAGGAAAGCCCTACCAAAATCAGCAAACGGAAGAATAACTAATAAAATTCAACACAGATGCAACAAAGCAAATCAAATGATAGAGCAAATGGCGCCAATTTTAAGATGCAAACACGTCACCATGAACACAAAAAGAGCAATGTTCAACACAATCTTTCTCCCCACATTACGTTACCAGTGCCAAACCTGGACGCTGACAACAAACGATAGAAGAAAACTAGTCACGACAGAGATGAAGTGTCTACGCAGAATGCTGGGTGTAACAAGAAGAGACCGGTTGAGAAATGAAGACAGGAAAAAGTGGGTACAACATCAGTACTAGACTTCATCAAGAAACAACAAATTAAATGGTTCGGCCACGTAAGCAGATTACCAACAGACAGTGCACCTCAAAGAGCAATGCTGCTCCGATACAATGGGTACAAAGCAAAAGGCCGGCTACGCAAAAGATGGACCTCAGATATAACAGAGGCGACGAAAGAGACTATCTACGAAGCGCATACTAGGGCCCGATTTAGAAATCTCTTCTTGACCTGACGCTGTGAGGCAAACAGGATTCGAGAAAGAAGAAGATACTGCTCTTGTACCGTTATACGTTACAAACGGACTGCAAACAATTTCTCCATATCATGGGCAACTGGCTTGGTCTCTATGGAATTGAGTATACGATATTTCTCTCCTCCTTCAGTTTTCATCGTCGAACGCTCCATATAGACCACCTGCTAACCACTCTGTATGATTTGTATGTGATCTGAGCCTAAGGGCGATTGTACATTGTGCCAGTTATGCGCCTACACGTAGGCCAGCACATCCGATTTCTGCGCTGTTTTTTATTTTCTAGGGTAACTTCCATCAGTCGCCTTTTACGGCATGACTTGTAGGTCGCAGTGGTACTATTCTTTGCTTCCCTTGCGGGCCCCGGTACCACACTGGCGGATCCTCTTTCAGTAAGGTTCGTTTCATGGTTTCCATAGGTGTAACCAACTATAGGCAGACAGACAAACAAGTAGCAAAAAAGTACTCACGTGTTCAGAGCTGCAACCTTTGTCACAGAACAGATCACTACCACCGTCGTTGGAGAGAGTCTGAAATAAGATAAAAACATATCAGCAATGGCATACTGTGCAAAATGAACCATCGTAGCAACAACCAAGTAATACATAGAAAAACATACCATTTTTCTTTATCTATCCAGCAGCGCTTTGGCTCATGTCCTTTGACACAATGCTATGTTTAAAAAGGAACAAAGTAAAATAGTTCCTTTCCATACCACAAGGTATATTGGGT
This sequence comes from Arion vulgaris, assembly GCA_020796225.1. Lineage (NCBI taxonomy): Eukaryota > Metazoa > Mollusca > Gastropoda > Stylommatophora > Arionidae > Arion > Arion vulgaris. The sequence goes on along the minus strand of CM036755.1, from coordinate 48,003,845 downwards.
GATACGGTGTTAAGCCCATATTTTTTACTGACCATCTGCTCACGATGGGTGATATGGTCAACATTATGTCAGCCGTCTTTACTTCCCAGTCCTTTTCCTGTATCCAATTGAGGCTGCGTCGACCTGAGAGCCGTTACGGTCGGAGAAATATTCCACACTATACGTGTTCATTACGTCGTAAGAGGCGACTGATGTATGGGCTTAGGGAAGCTACCCTAGTAAATAAAACGCGTCACAGAAATCGGATGTTCCGGTCTACTTGTGGGCGCATGACGGGCACAGCGTACAATCGCTCTTAGGCTCAGATCACATACAAATCACAAACAGTGGTTTAACAAGTGCCCCATATGGAGCGTTCGAAGAAAAAGAAATTTGCCCACAATTTTTCTGAAATAATTTTTTAATATAAAAGTCAGTCAAGTGATAAATATGTTTGTTCGACTAGAAAATATAAATGACAATTTTACAGCTGTAGTTTTTTTATTAAAAATAAAATAGAAATTACCATTCTAATGATGCCTGACCACGCATCACCTAGGCTGTTACCTCGTTTTATGAACAAGACTAAGATTATGTTTCAAGCGGAATTTGCATATCAAACGCGACATGAAATGATCTTGTTTCCCGATCAAGTTCCAGATAGACATTGTGATCTCGTTAGACAATTTTCATGAAATATCGATTTTTTGTGATCTTTCGTCGCTACCATGACGAGTCACGCTACTTTTAACCACATGCATCTTCTTCTTCTTCTTGTTCACTGATGTTCAATGTATACACAATGAGTCCGGTTCTCTGGGTGTATGTTGTGGTTTTTTTAGTTCATCAAGGCTTCCAAACAGCTGTGTGGATGTTTGTCTGTTGTTGGCCAGTGTTCTTTCCATAGTTGATTCATCAGGTGACAATCGTGCAGGATGTGTTCGGCTGTCTGTTCAAATGCACATGTGGGTGATGAAACTAGTTTTACTCTGTGTGTGTCGTCTGTTCAGTCTGTTGTGTCCAGTTCTGAGTCGAAACAATATCACCTGCATTGTTCTATCTAGATAGAACCACCGACCATGACGAGTCACGCTACTTTCAACCACAGACCGTGACGAGTCACACCACTTTCAACCACAAACCATGACATGTGTGTTTTCTTTCAACCATAGACCTTCTTGTTCTTTGCGTTCGTTCTTTACGACCAATTTTAATTACTCTTTGTGATATGATTGATCTTTGCCTAGAACGTGTATACGTTGCATATTGGTTTGTTAGGCCCCTAAACGCATAGACTTCTACACGTTTAGGACATGTGCATTCGATTTCAGCCAAACCTCCTTAGGCGCCTCTTACGACATGCGTGGCAGGTAACAGTGGTTCTATTCTTTACGCCCCAAATTTGATCCCCGGTAACCACTCAGGCGTAACAACCATAGATTAATCGTGTTGGAATATTTACATTCGCATTGGTCATTCACTATTTTTAAAAAAAGGCTATCGTAACTCTGAAGGAGAAGGCATGCATGTATTGCGGGTGACACTGATAAAAAGGAAAACAAGCCTTCACGCAAAGATCAGTTAGAAACGTCATGCCAGTGCTCTGATTACGCCTGAATTCATAGCGGGTGAACGCAGGAAGAAGATGAAATAGACGACAGACAGGTCCGATGTGTGACGGTCGCAGATAGGGAAGTTAATAATAATCTGCAATAGTGACCGCGTGCCGTGAAGATTATACAAGGTTCGATGCCAGCTTAGGCCAAAAAATCTTCAATATGCACAAGGTATGTGGTTGAACTCCAGGAGATCCTGGCCCTTTACTTGGGGGTCTAAATTACAAGTACATCTGAAGTCGAAGTAAAGCTCGTCTGAATGACGAGCGATACTGATAAGGAAAGCAGACATCACGCAAAAATAAGACAGAGGCGCCATGATTACGACTGAATTCACATTGGTCGAATGGAAAAAAAAACTATCGCCGCAAACTCTTGTCTAGATTTTTTTTTCGTTCGCCCTTCTCGACCATTTTGATCATTTCTTATTGTGATATATAAACAGGCTTTGCCAAGAACGGTTAGAACGTTGCAACCCCGATAGATCCCTACTAATGTAGGGCGAGCTCATCCTAAATGGAATTTTTCGATCTAGTTATGTCTAAATGAACCAGGTATTTTAGTGAACTAGGTCTACTGGTGGGCGTCTGTGGCTTAAAGGCAGTAAGCTCCATCATAATCCAAGAGTATTTTGTTTAAGCTCCTCGGCAGGCAGTTTGGAAGCAAATTTGTCTCTGTGTATTTTTATAAACGGTAAAAATAGACCTCACCGTTCAGAAAGTAATGACAAACTACTGAACGTATAAGTGGTGCCTAGAAAATCAACAGCCCGTTTACTGTAGTTGATGGCGAGGTCATGTAAGAGATATGCCACGACTTTCATTTCCTTCAGTTTTATCGACATAAGTCGCTCGAGTGCTTTACCGGGGCCCATATTTGGAGTGTAAAGAATAGAACCACTGTTACCTGCCACGCAGTGGCGGCTCGTCATTAAGGGCCAGTGGGGCTGGGCCCCACCAAAAATAATGTGTAACGTGTATTTATTAGTTAATAAATTAAAATATAACCTAACCCAAAACCATGATTTTTCTATTTAAAAAATGAGTCTGGCCCCACCAACAAAAAGGATCACGAGCCGCCACTGCTGCCACGCATGTCGTAAGAGGCGACTAAGGAGGTTTGGCTGAAATCGGATGCACGTGTCCTAAACGTGTAGAAGTCTATGCGTTTAGGGGCCTACCAAACCAATGTGCAACGTATACACGTTCTTGGCAAAGATCAAACATATCACAAAGAATGATTAAAATGATCGTAAAGAACGAACGCAAAGAAGAAGAAGAAGATTGACATAAGTCAAAGGTTTAAAAAAAGTAATAGTTGTCATCGGTGACAACGTGGCATCCATGTTGAGTAACGAAGAAATACAGAGGTGGACGCTGTGAACGTTCATGGGATGCGGGAAGGTAATAATTTTGTCATTTTATGAGAATTTAGACAGACAATGACAAGTGTTCGCCTGCTCTGTCTTCATCCTGCTTCGGGTTATCCATCTACTTAATAGCTGTTGCTAGATTAACGGGGAATGTATACGTAGAAATACGTACTTAAATCATAGGTCATAATCATGGGCGTACGTATACATTTTTCCAGGAGGAGGGATGGGGGTGTTTATCTAACATTATTTTTTTAAATTATAAAAGGGTTTTAAGCCGAAGGTTTGACTTCATTGCACCGGGTTTTACCCCATACGACTTCGGTCCCCCTTCACAGAAATGGCACGCCACCTGCTGAGAGTATTACACAAAGTACGAACTCCGTAGCTCCAGCAACAATCTTAGGGTCTCTGGGAAAAAAAAGTGCACTCGTGAATAGAAAGGCGTGGTCCAGATTCGAACCCACGACCAAGGCAAAGGGCTTAACGACTTAGCCACAGAAAATGCAAGATTCGCCTTAAACATTTTTAAAATCGAAAAGCCATTTCGGAGGAGAGGCAGAGGGTGTCTGTCTTAAATTATGGACGTCCAAGGTCCTAATACGACCAAGCTCTTGAAATGTGCAAGGTCGTCGTAAATCAAATGATAAAGTCACCCGAGTAGTTACCGGGGCCCAAATTGGGGTGTAAAGAATAGAACCCTGTTACCTGCCACGCATGTCGTAAGAGGCGAATGAGGAGGTTTAGCTGAAATCGAATGCACGTGTCCTAAACATTAAGAAGTCTATGCGTTTAAAGGCCTACCAAACCAATGTGCAACGTATACACGTTCTTGGCAAAATCAAACATATCACAAAGAGTGATTAAAATTGGTCGTAAAGAACGAACACAAAGAAGAAGAAATGATAAAGTCATATCTCATGTTTGTTTTGGAATATTCACAAAATCTCTTTTCAGTAATTTGTAGTAGTTGTATTTACTTTCTATTATCTATTCTTTGCTGAATTTGAGTGTTCCCTTTTATTTGTGAATGTTGAAGATGCCTGCTTGTATACACACAAATACTCCATCTGCGATAGTATGACAGGACTACAAACAGGGAACTCTGGGATAGAACAGGATAACGACAGGTGGAACAAGAGATACGGAGCAGAAGGTGGCGATGGATAGGACACACACTGAGGAAATCCCTAACAGCATCACAAGACAGGCTCTCCGATGGAACCCGAAGGGCAATAGAGGTAGGGGAAGATCAAGGAACACCTGGAGACGGGAGTTGGAGACGGAATGCAACAAAATGGGGAGAGAGTGGGGAGATCTGGAAAGGATGGTCTTGGAAGGCATTGGTTGCTGACTTATGCTTCCGTAGGGGCGAAGGGTGAAGACGAGACACACACATTTTAATAGAGGAATATTTTTAATGACTTTTTGATAAAAGTTTTATGTGAATCTGGTTTTCTCTATTTCCGCGTAGTAAGCTACCTTCTTCTTCGAATGCTCAATATCGACCACTTGTTAACCACTCTGTGTGATTTGTATGTGATCTGAGCCTAAGATCGATGTACGTTGTGCCAGTTATGCGCCTACAAGTAGGCCAGCACATCCGATTTCTGCGATACTTTTTATTTAATAGGGTAGCTTCCCTAAGTCCTACATCAATCGCCTCTTACGACATGCCTTGTAGGTCACAGTGGTACTATTCTTTGCTTCCTTACGGGTCCCGGCACCATACGGACAAGTAAGCTACAACCTAAATTAATTTTGACCCCCTCCTTCTTCCTTCCTGGAAAAATGTCTGCAGATACTGTTCCTCTATTTTTGTCTTTATCTCTCTCTCTTCTGCCTCTATCAAATTATATAAAAAGTAAGCATATTTTTTATGAAAGTAGGTTTAAGTCTGCAGTATGCAGCTGTATTTCTGATAATCTGTTGTTTTATTTTCCTTGCTAATTTTTATTGAAGAAAAACCAATAGACCTTAGGTCTGAACGTGCGTCTCAAGAGAAATACAAAATCAGAAATCGTAAAAGGAAGGCAAAGAAACAAAGACACAATGTTAACGATCCCCCAACAACAAAATGGTTAGTGCTGATGGAGGAGTGTGAGTGAGGAAGGCATTGCTACTTTTTTTTAAAGGAAAACAAATGAATGTAAGGAAGTAAAAGAAACAAAGTGAACAGAACTCAGCAAAATAAAAAAAAAACGCCCCAGTAAATGTACACGGCGGTAACAAAACACTAGCACAACCCTCAGGTGTGCAGAACAACTGTACATTGCCCGCAGGTGAGAAGATCCACCTGGTATAGCTTCCACAATGCCTGTTCATCCGAATATATGAAACCACCATTCAAATGAAGCTTTCCACATGCCGGATACATTGGAAACAGACAACCGTTTGAAACAAGTTATTTAAATTATATTATTGTTGGTTTTTTCCTACATAATTTGTGGCATTTCATTGTCTATCATGTGTGCTGTTAGCAGCAGGGCGTCAAAGCGTCCATTTTTGGAAGCTTAATGTCCGCAAGCAAACGTTAAGGTCATGGACAGCCTGACAACATCTGGACTTCAATTATGTATAGCTTGGTGTGGCTTATTGAGCGGTTGCATGTGCTTCATTCGCGATCATAAACTTTGAAACTGTACATGGAAAATTATTTTTAATGAATACAAAAGTTGAAATTGGAGCTTGTATGAAGCGGGTGCAGGTGATATCTGAACTGAGGAAAAACATGATACGCCGCTGACAGTTGAATAACAATTCATTGCGGTAGATTTGATGGAAACAGGTGGCTATAATTTCTGTACAGTATGTGGAAGAAAGGACCGTTATTATTGTCTATATTATATCGTTTCGGTGAGCGTATGTAGCTTAAGCGGTAGTAAGCTCGATCACAACCCAAGCGGACTTGATTCAAACTCCGCGGGGGGTTTGGAAGCAAATTAGTTCCTTGGATTTTTACGAACGATAAAAATAGACCTCACCGTTCAGAAAGCAATGGCAAACTAATTAACGTATAAGTGGTGCCTAGAAAATCGACGACTACTGTTGTTGATGGTCAAGTCATGTAAATGATATGCCACGATTTTCATTTTGTTTCGAAAGCTGAAAACACATAATGACGAGCATGTCAAAAAGGAAAGATTTTCTTTCTTTCTTCATTTTGGGTTATATTAGAGATGGTTAGAAAATCTGAGATGCAAAATTGATGATACAGACATCTTGTTTATACAATATAGATAGACCTCTGTAGTCTTCTTCTTTTCGTTCGCTGATGATTAATGTCTACACAATGAGTCCGGTTCCCTGGGTGTATGTTGTGTTTGTCAGTTCATCAAAGCTTCCAAACAGCTTTGTGTTGATGTCTGTCTCTGTTGGCCAGTGTTCTTTCCGCAGTTGATTTATCAGGTGACAATCTTGCAGGATGTGTTCATCTGTCTGTCCACAAGCACATGTGGGTGATGGAGCTAGATTTAGTCTGTATAAGTGTCTGTTCAGTCTGTTGTGTCCAGTTCGAGTAGAAACAAACCTCTGTAGTAAAACTATACAAAACTGAGAAATAAAAATATGAAGGTAACTTTATACAGTACATGGTTCTATGTGGCGTAGAAAGAACTCGCCTCTCGTTCTAAAGATACTCGGTTCGTTTCCAGCAGGGAGCGATCGGAAATATTTTTCCATAGATCACTAATCTCAGTGTAGGTGAGATCGAGTTTCAAGTCCTATCGGAGACTGACGATAAAAACTGAGGCCCTGTGTTCAAGTTAAGCACTAAAAGATATGGCAGATGAAAATCGATCCAAATATGAAAGAGCAGGCCCGGGCAAATTTTTTTTTAATTTAAATAAAATTGATACATTTTACCGTCTTCAAAAATTACATTGGCACCCTCGCTGGTGATACGGAGTTCGTGCACTTCTACTGAGATCATATGTAAGAAAGAGATCGGAGCACACATGTTTATTTACTGAAATGCAATGATGATGGTCATTTCAATCAAGATCTATACAGTACAACATACTAAATCGACGTTTCGACAAAGAGGCCATCAAACAAAGGTGTGATAGATAGATCTCGTAGCACACAATATGCCGCTGGATTTAATCAACAAACTTAACAAAGTTCATATTCAGGTTGGTCGATTTTCCAGGTAGCCAAACTGGGCTACTCTGTAACTAAATGGTCTAAATGTAAAGGATTGTCTTAATTGCACAGGGTTTCCCCCATATGGCCCCGTCTCGGCGCAGAAATCGCAAGTAACCTGCCAAGAGTGTTGCACAAAGCACGAACTCCGTAGCTCCAGCAACAATCATATGAATCGCCAGAAAAAATTGTACATATGACTCGATCCGGATCCGAACCTACAACGTTCAGATCGCAAGGCAAACGTCTTAACCACTTCGCCATAAGACCCCCGTTATGTAACTACTCTGACATTATCAGCACGCTAAGAGTGACTGTGCACCTATGAGGTGACAAACAGATAAGCAGATTCCAAATGTTTGAAGCAATCAGGTAAAATAAACCGAAGGAGGGCAATGCTGTAAAACTTGACAAACACACGATTTTAAACTTTAAAATCGCCCTTGCTTTGCTGGGGCTCGCAATGAATAGTAACACTACGCCTACAAAGCATATCGTAAGAGACGACTGATGTAGGACCTAGGGAAGCTACACTGTTAAATAAAAAGCGTCGCAGAAATCGGATGTGATGGCCTACTTGTAAGCGCATAACTGGCACAACGTACAATCGCTCTAGACTTAGATCACATACAAATCACAAAGAGTGAGTTAACAAGTGGTCGATATGGAGTGTTAGAAAAAGAATAAACTTGAAAATGTACACAGTTTTACATAAACAAGGAAGCATTCATGAATGAAGCTTTTTTTTTTTAAACGACGTTTTGACTGATGAATTATTATCAAAACACAACATCCCTCACACAAGAATGAAATGATTAAGTAAAAAATATAGTAGTAGCTTGTGATAACAAAGAATGAAGAATATACTGAATGTAACGTAGGACCAGGTTGAGAGTTCATTATCATATCGAGATGATCGTGAGAAATGTCAGTAAATGAAACTGGGTCGATCATATCAATCGTATTGACCTCCAACGGCCCTGATTGGCTAGTCTGTCACGTGTAACATGATCACATGACCATCCACACAGCCAGCGTCATTATCAGCGCAAGAGGAGAATAACTACTATAAATTATACTTGGATTTTAAACAGTTAATTTTTATTTTTCATTTTTGCTGGTCTACACGCTCTAGTATAACCGATAAAATGTTCACATTAGGTTGAAAAGACGTGCCTCGGCTTATAAAGGATTTTATTCCCTACTTAGCAACAAAACAACAAATGTCATATAATTTATTCCATTTTTACGTTTTTCGTCTATTGTGCCATTTTAGCATGTTATGCAACCATAATCTGCTTCTTCTGCGTTCACACGATATGAATTGAGGCGTAGTAAGGACGTTTCATCTGGTATGGCGCTTCTGACTGATTTTTACGTGAAAACCTGCTTTCTTTATTATTAGTGTCCCTCTCCTTTATTTATTAGCGTGCCTCTTCAGAGGTATGTAACCAGAGCCGGATTAGCATAGTAGCAGAAGTAGCAAATGCTACGGCCCCGCGCTTTGGGGGGGCCCCGCGCCTCTGGAGCTAAGTTGTCACTAGTCATAAACAAGGAACCAAGTTTGGGAGGTGGGTAATAATTTCCCCTTTCATTTTTTTTATTGAGGTTAGGGCCAAGGTCATGTTTACTCAATTTCGGTCTTAATTGGGCGGTCACACTGAGCTCATTAACAACGTAACAGTTTTTTACTTTTTTGTATAGGAGTGTCTCTTGTGTGCACACGCTTCTAATAAACGAAAACTTGAAAGCTTGAACAAAAGAACAATTAAATTTGACTCATAACCCAGTTCAAGTCTCTGTTCGTTCAGTAGTTTTTGCGCGCGAAACTTAGTTTAAAATAAATGCAAGTGGGCGTATGAAATATTGTTCTAAGACATGAGCAGATCTGGGCACTCCTAAATAAATTTCATGTCATTCACGTTTTTGTGAGAAACTGTTTTGCACTCGACTAGATGTCCCAGAAAATAATGCAAGGGAGGGCCAAATGATTAAACAGAAAACTTGGACACACTTGAAGGAGCCGCAACAAGAAGCCGCAACACAGAGCTGCATAATTTTACAGAGAAGCACACAAACGGACACAAGTAATTTTTTATTTGTTCTGCTAACTTTGAATGTATTTAAATCCTCCCATCTTGTTATTTTATTATTATTTTATTTTACATAGCTAATTTTATGTTTCAGTGAGAAATTAATTTTTAAAAATAATTTCTATCATTTTTCGTTTTCAATGAATTCAAATGTTTTAAATCAGAGTTATAGTCATGTTAAGTGGTTAAATTACGAAGCACCCTGTATATAATATATCATCATGAGTAAATTGTTATATCATAAAACGCTGTCCAAACTTTCACATTTATATGTTATATTAGTAGAAAGTAGAAGAATTACATTTTATTTGTAAATTAATTTTCTCTTCCCAGATTGAGATAGACATCATGAGCAGCAGAGCCAGAGATACGGGTAGACATTACGCTTCTGGAAGTGCAAAGCGTAAAGCACAAGATGAAAAGGAAAAATATAACCAAGTTCTTGTATCAAAAACACGCAAGCTGTCTGAATTTTTAATGTCGTGTGTAATGGTGCTGAATCCAAAGAAATCGAAGCAGAAAATATAGAAGTCGCGTCTCACAGTATAGTAGATGAAGATAGTGATATAGAACAATCATCATTACCAATATTAAGATCAGCAGCTCTTCACGATTTAGCCACATTTTCCACAAGACAAACTGAAGTCGAATGTACAGCAAGTCCTTCCAATTTAGCCATATCATTTTCAAGCCAAAGAGGCAGAAAGCACAGCACATGCTTCCAATGTAGCAACATCTTCTACAAGCCAAAAGCACAACGAAAATAAAATGTACTCCAACGATATTGGTGAATGGCCAATCAACTTCAATCGAGATTATTGGATTGCGAAAGGAAGCAGCGAAGTGCAACATATGAACAGTGATTTCTTGTCTTCCAAAAAAACAACATAGGATAAAGAAAACAATCCACGAATTTGTCGAAAATCGTTTTTCACATATACACATAAACCAACAAACAAAACTCATGTGAGAGATTGGTTGTGTTATTCAGAAACTAAATTACAACTTTTCTGTTTTGTTTGCAAAGTTACTGATTCAGACTGTTCGTCACGGTTTACGAAAGAAGGATTTGACGATTGGAAAAAAGGCAAATAATTTGTTGAAAAGACATGAAGAAAGCACCTCCAATAGACAAGCGATAATTTCTCTGTTAGTTTGCAAAAGAAAGATGCTCGTGTCGATTCTCAACTTGTAAGCCAAATTGAGACCGAACAAACATATTGGCGGACACTTTTGGAGCGAATTACTTCAGTAATCCAATTTTAGCAGAACGAGGTCTTGCATTTCGGGGTAGGGATGAAATTATTGGTTCACCTAATAATGGAAATTATTTAGGTTTTTGGAATTAATAGCCAAATTTGACATTTTTCTGGCTCAGCATATAAATACTTATGCAAATAAAGGAAAGGGACATACATCATACTTATCAAAAACAACATGTGAGGAATTTATCCATCTAATTGCATCAAGCTTACTGGATCATATTATTTGCGAAATTAAGAAATGCAAGTACTATTCCGTATCACTGGACTCTACTCCAGACATTTCGCATGTGGACCAACTCACTCTAATAGTGAGCTATGTGTTACCATCTGGACCAGTGGAAAGGTTTGTGAAGTTCTTGGATATGGAAGGTCATACTGCTGAACAACTCGCCCAAAGTTTACTTGATTTTTAAAGGAAAATGGCATTGATATCAAAGACTGTCGCGGTCAAAGCTATGACAATGCCAGCAACATGAGTGGGAAATACAACGGCTTACAAGCACGCATTAAGGAGATAAATAAGTACGCAGAATACATTCCCTGCTTTGCACATTCACTGAATTTGGTTGCGAAGTGTGCTGCAGAATGTTGTATAGAAGCTTCCATTTTTTCGATTTTGTTGAAAGTCTCTATACATTCTTTTCCGCTTCTACTTATCGATGGGGCATTCTTACAAAAGCACTGGAAGATACAGGTTCAAAACTCCCGACTTTGAAGAGACTGTCGGACACCAGGTGGTCTTCCCGAGCTGATGCGACAAAAGCACTTTTATGTGGTTTTACCATTATCAAACAAGTTTTGGATGACATCTCAAATAACATGGATCAAAATGTAGAGTGTCGTAATCAAGCGTATGGGCTAGTTTTGGAGATGGGTAAGTTGGAAACGGGAATAGTTAGCATTTTATGGAACGGAATTCTAGAACGCTTGCAAGCGTCTAGCGCTTCATTACAGTCACCTGATCAAGACCTTAACACGGGATATGCTCTTTATGAATCGTTACACGGGTACGTTCAAGCAATGCGGCCTACATTTTCAGATATTGAGGCCAAAGCCAAAATCCTGACTCACTGTCAAGAATATCAGCAACAAACTTCACGACGACGCAAGCGAAATACTAAGTACGACGATTTTAGTGGCTCTACTACGCTTGATGAAGTTGTAGAAAATCAAACACCCAAACAAAAATTTGAAAGTCAGGTGTTTATTGTCATAATTGATAATGTACTCTGCCTTAGCTAAACGCATGGAAGCGTACCATAGAGTGACTGATGTATTTGGAACATTTCGGCAGTTAAAATCTCTTACAGCAGAAGAGATCTTGAAAAGAACTCCAAATATTGTCAGCTCTTACCAAGAGGATTTGGAAGAAAGCCTAGGCGACGAACTTGTGCAGTTCGCTGAACTTCTAAAACTAATGTAGCTGCTGCTATTAGCAACGAAAGAATGAGGCCCTTGAACTGCAATTTTATAAACTTATAATGGAAAATTCATTAGAGTCGTGTTTCCCAAATGTAGAAATAATCTTACGAATTTACTTGTCTTTAATGATTACTAACTGCAGCGGAGAACGTTCTTTTTCAACATGAAAGCGTATAAAAAGTGAGTTAAGAAACATGATGGGACAAGATCGTCTAAATAACCTCACCTTAATGAACATTGAATGTAATTTACTTAGAGAAATTGATTTGTCTAGTATTATCTCTAAATTTGCTCACATTAAATCGAGACAAGTTTGTTTGTAAAATTTATGTTTTATTATTTATTATCATACAAAACTTAGGGCCCCGCGCTAAAATTTGCTACGGCCCCGCGCTGGTCTAATCCGGCTCTGTATGTAACCTATATTTCTCATCGTGTGTACGAAGAACGATGGCGTTTTTAAAATGAAAACATCAATGCAATTCATATTTTATTTACTTTAGCAAAACAGGTTTTGGGTAGAAGGATGTAAGTCACATGTTTTTTTAAAAGGGGGTTTTAAGCCGAAGGATTGACTTCACAGAACCGGGTTTTACTCAATATGGCTCAGTCCCTCTCCGCAGATATGGCACAAGACCTGCCGAAAGTATTGCACAAAGCCCGAACTCTGAGCAGCTCCGGCAACAATCCTAGGCCTATGTAAAAATGCACTAGTGAACAGAACGGCGCGGTCGGATTCGAACCCACGACCTTCGACTCACAAGGCACTAAGTGACCCTAACCAGATACCGGCGCGGTCCGGATTCGAACCCACGACCTTCGACCACAAGGCAAGTACTTAACCACTTAGACCAAGTCACAGGTAACACAATAGACAAAAATGGGAAACCAAGATACAACAAACATTTAATGGGAACGGTATGATCGCACCAAATGTATCGGAATAATTGATAAAGAACGGCAGGAAGCTGATTTAAACGTAACAGTGAGGACAATGAGTGCACTCAGATTCTGATAACAGCTGACGTTCCTATAATGTGAAGCTGGTGACGAGGTGAATATCAAAATAGAACAGATGTCAACAGAATACGCTAAAACTAAAAATAGATGCGTAGACCCCAAAAAAATTGAATTGTGATTAACATAAAAATCGTGCATATCCGTTCATGACTTAGCCATCAACCACAGTAAATGAATCGTCGATTTTCAGCCTCACTTATACGTTCAGTAGTCTGTCATTGCTTTCTGAACTGCTTTATGTTGTGATTAACATAAGACAGCAAAAATTGAATTTGTGATTAACTTCTTTTGTTGTCACACTGCTACCAGGTATGCCCAGTGTCATGGTTTCTGTATTGATTAACAAAATAGAAAAAGGATGGTTTATAAATAGTAATGTTAGTTCGATGGAGACAGGTCTTCAAATAATTATGAGAACGTATGATATAATCTCTTTTATATTTGTTTTCTTAATATCTGGGTAGAATAGTTACACTGTGACCTACAAGGCATGTCGTAAGAGGCGACTGAGGTAGTGGCGTAGGGAAGCTACCCTGGTAAATAAAAAGCGTCACAGAGAACGGATGTGTTGACACACTTGTAGGCGTTTAGCTGGCACAACGTACAATCGCTCTTAGGCTCAGATCACATACAGATCACAAAGAGTGGTTAAACAAGTGAAGCGTTCGAAGAAGATCTCTTATCCCCATTTACATCTTTTTCATTTACATACATCCGCCCCACCAGTTGAATATACAATGAAATGTAAATGCGCCCGTAGGTAACATAAAACTATACGAATGAAAGGATTAAAGCTGGTCGATACTGTAGTATATGGTGTGGTGTATGAATTTTAGTCCTGCATGAACATTCATTTGTATGTGAGATTTAACTTCTGTAGTGAAGTGTCTAGCAGAATAGATTAGAGAGGAAAACCCATTCGGAAAACCCGGGTTCAATCCCCGGGTAAGGTCAATGAGTTTTTTTTGTTTGTGAGGGCATAAAGAAAAATCATAATCTAAACAGTTCGCGCGACTGCACTAGCCATGCGGTCATTAAATTTCGCAGATTCGTGTCGCTTCTGTACTACATCGCCATAAAAAGTGGTATTACAGGGCAGTAAAGACAGAAAAAAGACAGGAGTCTCACCAATCTAAGTGGTTAGTTCTCAGACGGAACAGGATCAGCGTGATTAACAAATACTATCTGAGCGACAAATAAAGAACAGAAGCGTTTCCTCCACATTACTTGATATGTGTGTTCTTTGACCTGAGCATATCAGGGGCGTCACAGATTAAAGAGCGAGAGATGCTCATTGTATTAAGCGCCATGGGCGTGACATGGGGAAGGAGTCTCGAAGGAGTCTCGCGAAATTGTCACGTCGTTTTCTTGCGTTCCGAAAATCGGGGTTCGAATCTCGATCGCGTCATTTGGTTCACGAGTGCACTTTTCCGGAGATCTCTAAGATTCTTGTTGGAGCTACGGAGTTAAAGCTTGAATGAAGGTGCAGCAATTCTATGGAAGAACCAACCACATTGGAAAACGATGCAATAAAGTAAATCCTTCCTTATCTTAAAACCAAACTTGGTTTTATTGAATGAAATAAAGTCTACATATCGGTAAACATATACAAACTGTCTTTTCTGTATATTCTGTGTGAATAATTTCTCATATATCCGGGTTTGTGCACTATCTTTCTATATATTTACCCTCTGTGTGACTATTTCTCTCTCTATATATTTATCCTGCGTGTGTGCACTATCTCTCTCTCTCTATATTTATCCTGCGTGTGTGCACTATCTTTCTCTCTATATATGTATCCTGCGTGTGTGCACTATCTCTCTCTCTTTATCCATTTATCCTGTGTGTGCACTATCTCTCTCTTATTTATCCTGCTGTGTGCACTATCTCTCTCTATTTATCCTGCTGTGTGCACTATCTCTCTCTGTATTTATCCTGCTGTGTGCACTATCTCTCTCTGTATTTATCCTGTGTGCACTATCTCTCTGTATTTATCCTGTGTGCACTATCTCTCTCTGTATTTATCCTGATGTGTGCACTATCTCTCTTGTATTTATCCGGCATGTGTGCACTATCTCTCTGTATTTATCCTGCATGTGCACTATTTCTCTCTGATTTATCCGCATGTGGCACTATCTCTCGTATTTATCCTCATTGTGACTATCTCTCTTGTATTTATCCTGCATTTGTGTGCACTATCTCTCTCTATTTATCCTGCGTGTGTGCACTATCTCTCTCTCTCTGTATGTATCATGCGTGTGTGCGCTATCTCTCTCTCTCTCTCTCTGTGTGTATGTGTATTTCTCCTGAGCGTGTGCACGCTAACGCAATTACTGTGCAATATTTCGTTTGACGTGTAGACGTCACTGATTCAAATATGAGGACTTCACTTTGTTGTTCCCAGCAGGCATACAAGGCAACAGGTTTGTATTTCTCTTTGTCTGATTCTATCACCCAACCTGGCTAGCATCGAAGACATGGTTTGTAGCTGAGTTACTGCTAATAACGTCACAGATGCAGGTTAGTATCTCTTATTGTTGTCAGGGTAGGTCGACCTATACAGCACTTGACAGACCATGCTAGAAGCTTTGTTACTGCCGACATATCATTTGGGATCGGAAGGGGAAGAGAGAAACGCTAAAATATCATAATATGGAAACAGCACACATAGATATATATATATATATACATATTTCATTCATACGTATAGATATTGTCCGCCTGCCCAGCGTGTTCGTAGCGCGTTGGACGACGGGTGACAAGCCCCTGTAAGTGCGGTTTAACTCCGCGGGCTGGCATAAAAGCCACATGCTCTCCAGATTTACGGTGTTCGTGGCACCGAACCGAAGGGCTATGATGTCCATGGCACTGAGCCGAAGAGCTGAAAGCTCAAGTGCTTCTGGATCGAAAAATATATATATTTATATATAAATTACACTAGGCTTTCCAAAATAAATGTTTGAGAAGAATCTTGCAAATTATCGGCCCATATGCAATAGCAAATAGAGAGCTTTTAAAAAGGAACAAACTTTGCATCATTGGACGAAATGAAAATCGTGGCATATCCTTTACAGGACGTATCAACTGCAGTAAACGTTAATTTACTAGGCATCACTTATACGTTCAGTAGTTGCCATTGCTTTCTGAACGGTCTTTACAATATACAAATATTTATACATATCTGATTATAATAATTAGCTCAACTAAGCTGTGTGTTTAACAAAGACAGGTACAGTGACATTTAACATCAACAGCGGTAACTTCAAACAAAATAATCAGGTAAACTAGTTCACACAATCAGAATACATAGATACTTGTTGAAATATGCAAACTATTTTAATATGCCACCTATAACTTCTGTCAGATTCATCTGTCCTGTTTAGACTACATGTATCGTTAACCTTGCTCCTGTTTTTTTTTCACCTCTCCGATCTGATCTTGGCAACATCTACGATCAGTCGTATACAATTGTACTATGGTGCATTTGGTGAGTAAATAATCACCCATCGTGTGCCATTTGTTAAGGAAAAATATGTGCCCAATACCATATTTTCCAATATAATCATGGTATGAAGTTGGTTATTTTCCTTCACTAACTAAATATTATAAAACTCATTGTTGCGATCAATATATGTTTTTATATATCAAGAAATACCTCAAAAATGTAAATAAATTCTAAAACAATTATACTAAAATAATATTTAATGACAAAATTTAATGGAAGAAAAATGTAGGTAATAAAATAGTGAAATATCAAAGAACGAAATTCAGTAGTTTAATAAAGTACAAGAGACTAACATATCTTAATCAAGTAAAATACACCAGAAATATATGTTTCAAAAACTTTCAAAGTTAAAAAAAAAGGTTCAAGATGGAAAAATAGTAAATAAAATCGTTAGATGCGTGTTTTTTTTAGTCGAAAAGTCGATTTAATCTTTTGTACTTTGTAAAATACAGATTTTGATATTTCGCCGTGTGTCATGTAACTTCACTGTTTTGGTATGTTTTTTTCATCGTTATAGAGAATACAACGATCACATCCTGTGTTATTGTACATTTATAAGTTTGCAATCAAACACAAGTTTTAATAAACTAACTAAAAAAGAAATCACAATGGACATACCAAATTTGTACCGCACGTTTGTTTACATGCCGCTTGATTAACTGGGCGGATAAATCCAGAAGTCTGTAGTAAAACAACAAATAATAAACAAAACACAATCACAATTTGACCAGTCATCTTGTTCGGTATCCTACCTCCATGGTGACCACGGTGAAAAGTGTGGGAAAGTTCTGATGTGACTTGCAGACGGCAATGTTTTTTCTAGCCTGCTGATTGGTCGGATGAGGTTCTGCGTTGCTGCTAACTCGCTTAGCGAGTGCGCGTGAACAGCTGGTAGTGTTTCTTCACTAATTTTTAGAGGAAATTTGGAAATTGATACAAATTATTAGTCTCCTTTACAACTAACACACTCAGTGTATATTAATTAACTTTTGTGAGACAATCAAAGACTGGTTACTAAATATTTAAAGGAATTTGAAACGTTTATCGTAACATGGGAAGGAGGTCTGTGTGTGTACGTTGGGGGTGTGTTCATTATCGATGTTTGAAGTAGCGGCGGGAAAAAACTTCTTCACGTCAAACGTGATCTTGTTAATTGTTTTATTTCTGTCTGTTGCAAAGTGGTGAAGAAATTTGTCGTGCGATTTTTTCAGATCACTAGGATTATTGCTGGAGCTATGGAGTCCATGCGTTGTTCAATACCATTGGAAGTTGTTTTGTCATTTCTGCCGAAAAGGGCGGAGTCATATGGGGAAACAATGTGCACTGAAGTCAATCTTTTGCCTGTTGACTCTAGACCCGTGGCAATGAAGTCAATTCTTTGCCTGTTGACTCTAGACACGGTGCACTGAAGTCAATCCTTTGCCTGTTGACTCTAGACCCGTGGCAATGAAGTCAATCCTTTGCCTGTTGACTCTAGACACGGTGCAATGAAGTCAATCCTTCGCTCGTAGACCGTTTAGAATAGTTTTATTTGTCAGTAAGTGGATATGATCTGACCGCAGTTGCTGAGAAAGAATTACACATCCCTTTCGTGTTTTCACAGTTATTTTGGATGTGGTGACTTCACTCTTGCAACATTGACGCGTGCTTAAACAAATTATCCATGCATGTTTTCTCAGTAACTCAGTGAGTATGCTCAGGAAGATTGAGACCAGCTGGGCTCGGAGACGGTAGTTGGAGTCTCTACAAGGGCACGCAGCGCAGGCGTGAAGAGTAACTAGCGCGCCTATGAAATGAAAATCGTGAAATTTCCTTTACAGGACGTAGCCAGTAAACGAGTGGTCAATTTTCTAGGAAACACTTATACGTTCAGTAGTTTTCTGGTTCTTTCTGAACGGTGAGGTCTATTTTTACTTTTTGTAAAATCCCACGGAAACGAATTTGCTTCTAAACTTGCCCACCGTGGGGTTTGAACCAGGTACGCTTGGGTTTGTGATCGAGCTCACTACAGCTTGAGCTACATACGCGCCTATACGGATATGAAATTGGACCAAGCTGATATTAGGAATGCCCTAATGAGGACATTACGCGTAAACGATTCAATGAATGATGATGAATCTGCAAGCCTAACCAGACTGCAAGAATATCAAGTTAAATGTGGCGTAGCCAGACAATAGTACTATACTGGAGGCCAGATAAGAATGGTAAACCAAAGTAGATCCGGTGTCGTTAGTAGCCATACACTGAGAGACATACTGAGGTGGGGGTCAGGTTACATGAATTAACTGGTTCGATGTGAAGTGATGATGATCTGTAGACTAAACAATTAAGTTTCAGTTTGGAATATCTTCATTGCACTCCGGACATGTCAATATCCGCAATATTTCCAACAGAGTCCAGCGACTAACCGTACCAGTTCGATTTTGATTGATGAGTATACCTGTCGTACTGTTCTTTTCTTGCTACTCCAATATTCAATCCCAGCTCTTGCAATCTAGTAGTTGACGTGGATTGGTATCATTGAAAATTTTCTTTGCGGCCACACTCTATGAGGGCGCTCAAGATGTCAGCTCTGTCCATTGGCTGGCCCTCTGATATAGCGGCAAAGCCATAAACTACTGTACACTGTTTACTCTCTTGTTACTGCCTGTAATACCGCTTTTTAGGGTGGTGTAGGACAGGAGGGACGTGAGTCTTGGAATGTAATGGCCGAATGCATGGCTAGTGTAGTCGCCGCGAAATTGTTTAGTTTATGATTTTTTTCTTTATATACCCGACAGAAAAAAACTCCTTGGCTTTACCCTGGAGTGAACACGGGTCTCCCGCATGGGTGCCGCGCTCTAAACCATTTGGCCAGACGATCCACACTGCTACTCATCTTCAACAAGTAGCTTGTCCTGGGCAGAACTTTGCCTCTCTGTCCTTCGGAATTGATCTCACTCATAGACCAGTTGTCCCACCTCAGCAGCCGTCATGCTCAAATCATCAATTACATCCTCAATCCATCTTCTTTGTGATCTTCCTCTTCTCCTATTTGACGGGATGTCTCCTTCCACGATGGCCTTCTTCAACCCTTCGTGTCTCTCTCTATATTCAACAAACTTCAATTTCTCTTTCTTATTTGTAGCAACGGCCAGGTTTTTTTTAGTCTGAGTTCTTTCTGGATAGATCTATTTGTTCTCTTCTATGTCCATGATATACGAATGACTCTTCTGTAACATTTATATTCGCGCCCGAGTGGTTACCGGGGCCCAAATTTGGGTGTAAAGAATAGAACCACTGTTACCTGCCATGCATGTCGTAAGAGGCGACTAAGGAGGTTTGGCGGAAATCGGATGCGCATGTCCTAAGCGTGTAGAAGTAACCAATATGCAACGTATACACGTTCTTGGCAAAGATCAAACATATCACAAAAGTGATTAAAATTGGCGTAAAGAACGAACGGAAAGAAGAAGAAGAAGAAGATTTATATTCAAAAGGCCATATATGTTTTCCCATTGTCCTGTTAAATCTTCATGCTTCACACTCATACGTTGTCACTGGGAATATGGATGTTCTTAGTATTCTGATCTTTACTTGGTTATTGTTTATTGGTTACTAAACTGACGTCATTGCACTCCGGCAGAACCATAGGTGCTCAATCTCCCCCAACAGATATCGAAGAGTATGTATACTGATTGTTCCCGTGGCTCGCTGATTAAACACTCATCAACCTTCCCCTCAGGCATCCTGTTCTTTACTTCTTCTTCATCCTCTTCTTCAATAATCCAGTGCACTTGAGCTGGTGGCCTTCGGTCCAAATTCTTTACTTAAAATTAATGACACAGCCTTGCATATTTTACTCAGATAATTGATAATGCATTCACTCAAGCAAATCTATTCTACCTGACATGCATACACCCTGGCGCCATATTTTCTTTCGCTGACTTTAATGTTAATCATACCTTCAAGAACAATAATATTTGTGAATAATAGTATCTTTCTTTTTTTCTTCTTCTTCAATCTTGTTTTGCCTCACAGCGTCAGGATAAGAAGAGATTTCTAGAACGAGCCCTTGTATGCGCTTTATAAATAGTGTCTTTCGTCGCCTCTGTTATCTCTGAGGTTCATCTTTTGCGTGGTCGGCATTTTACTTTGTATGCATTGTATCGGAGCAATATTGCTCTTTGGGGCGCACTGTCTGTTGGTAATCTGCTTATTTGGCCGAATTATTTAATTTGTTGTTTCTTGATGAAGCTCAGTACTGATGTTGTAACAGTTTGTTTCCGTTTATTTTTGTACGCACATTTTTTACAGATATTAAACGTTTAATCAGGTTACGTTTTTTAATCTGTTGATGTCCGCCTGCGCAGTGTGTTCGTAGCGCGTTGGACGATGGGTGTCAAGCCCCCTGTGAGTGCGGTTCAATTCCGCGGGCTGGCAAAAAAGCCACATGTTCTCCAGATTTACGGTGTTCGTGGCACCGAACCGAAGGGTTACGATGTCCATGGCACCGAGCCGTAGAGCTGAAAGCTCAAGTGCTTCTGGAGCGAAAAAAATAAATATGTTGTTATTTTTACTACTATATACATGGCTTTAAAAAAAGATTAAACAACTAAAAACAGTATGAAACGGACCTGACAGGAAAACAAAGATCAGAATACTAAGAGCATGCATATTCTCAGTGGAAAACATATGGGTGTGAATCATGGACATTTAATAACATTGGAAAAACATGTATGGGCTTTTGAATATAAGTGTTGCAGAAGAGTATACAGAAGAGAAGAGAGAGAAATTTCGGAGGACTGTTGGGGTGGCAAAGTTCTGCTCAGGAGGAGCTATTTGATGATGATGATATACATGTATTGTCTTTTTCGTTTTTACCGACGGTCTTCTTCTTCTTCTTCTTAGTACGCTCCATATCGACCACATGTTAACCACCCTTTGTGATATGTATGTGATCTGAGCCTAAGAGCGATTGTACGATGTGTCAGTTATACGCCTACAAGTAGGCCAGCACATCCGATTTCTGCGACGCTTTATATTTACTAGGGTAGCTTCCTTATTTCCCTACGACATGCCTTTTAGGCAGCAGCAGTGGCGGCTCGTTATTAAGGGTCAGTGGGGTCGGGCCCCACCAAAAATCATGTATGTAAATACTACTATATAACCTAACCCAAAGACCATTATTTTTTCAAAATACGTTAATGTTGCCACCAACAAATGCACGGCCTGCCAAACTGGCAGTGCAGTGTTACTAGAACACTGGGTAGCAGTGTTACTAATGAACACTGCGCAGCAGTGTTACTAATGAAACCTGGTAGCAGTGTGCACTAATGAACACTGGTAGCAGTGTTACTAATGAACACTGGGTAGCAGTGTTACTAATGAACACTGGGTAGCAGTGTTACTAATGAACACTGGGTAGCAGTGTTACTAATGAACACTGGGTAGCAGTGTTACTAATGAACACTGGGTAGCAGTGTTACTAATGAACACTGGGTAGCAGTGTTACTAATGAACACTGGGTAGCAGTGTTACTAATGAACACTGGGTAGCAGTGTTACTAATGAACACTGGGTAGCAGTGTTACTAATGAACACTGGGTAGCAGTGTTACTAATGAACACTGGGTAGCAGTGTTACTAATGAACACTGGGTAGCAGTGTTACTAATGAACACTGGGTAGCAGTGTTACTAATGAACACTGGGTAGCAGTGTTACTAATGAACACTGGGTAGCAGTGTTACTAATGAACACTGGGTAGCAGTGTTACTAATGAACACTGGGTAGCAGTGTTACTAATGAACACTGGGTAGCAGTGTTACTAATGAACACTGGGTAGCAGTGTTACTAATGAACACTGGGTAGCAGTGTTACTAATGAACACTGGGTAGCAGTGTTACTAATGAACACTGGGTAGCAGTGTTACTAATGAACACTGGGTAGCAGTGTTACTAATGAACACTGGGTAGCAGTGTTACTAATGAACACTGGGTAGCAGTGTTACTAATGAACACTGGGTAGCAGTGTTACTAATGAACACTGGGTAGCAGTGTTACTAATGAACACTGGGTAGCAGTGTTACTAATGAACACTGGGTAGCAGTGTTACTAATCTTTGGTCCATTTGAGGGCCTAAGCAACACACGGGTAATATAAATCCCAATTTGTAATACTACATCTGTTGAGCTATCATGGTGTCAGATCTTATCGATTTATGGAAGAAAATCATAACTGACTCACGCCCTGAACCTTGTCTTTAAAAGTAACAATCATTGAAAACTTGGACCGGTTTCATGTTTTCTTTACATGCTTTTTATTTTCATGTCTGTTTGTGTGAAGGAAAGATAACTCTAGTAAGACTGAACGAAGATTTGTTGTTCTTAGAAAATAACGTCTGAAGTGATACGATCAAAGAATCTAAATAAGGAATGAACAATATTATCTATGCCGTGTTGAGTTACAGTACAAGGTGCCCTCTCCGGCTTCAAAGTAGTCGGGCTGTGGTCCATGTCTAGTGATCTGGGTGTTGAGAAGAAAAGTTTATCGGGAAATTTGTCATAAACTTCCTCTCTTTCACTAATATTGATTTCATCATCATCATCAAATAGTTTGTCATTAGCATCATTTTGTCATTCTAACGTAATTTTCCATCTAACAGTAATTTTGCCATCTAACGTAATTTGCCTAACAGTAATTTTGATTTCATCATCATAAATGTGTAAAGCATAATTTTGTCATTCTAACAGTAATTTTGCCATTCTAACAGTAATTTTGCCATCTAACAGTAATTTTGCCATCTAACAGTAATTTTGCCATCTAACAGTAATTTTGCCATTCTGACAGTAATTTTGACATTCTAACAATCATGCGGAATTATTCTCTTTCTATCATAGACCAGATGCACAGTCCCGCGTCTGCAGCAGTCATGTTCAAAGCATTAATGACATCCTGATTCCATCTTTTCCGTGGTCTTCCTTTTCTCTTTGCCGGGATGCCTCCTTCCATGATGGTCTTCTCAAACTCATCATGTCTTTTTATATGTTCAAAATACTTCAATTTTATTATATTATTTGTAACATCAGCCAGTTATCTTTGATTTTTTTCTGGATAGGTCTATCCAGGGGTGGCTCGTCATTAAAGGCCAGTGGGGCCCGGCCCCACCAAAAATATTGAGCAACGTGTACTTATTATTTTAGACAAATAATAGTAAATACTCCAAAAACTTCGATATTTACGAAATTTTTGCAAAATGACCACGAGCCGCCACTGGATCTATCTGTTCTCTTCTCTGTCCATGATATACGGATGAATCTTCACTGGCGTGTTGGGCCGCTGGACCTGCTAGATTTGTTAAGGCCGAGATCGGAGCACCTACGGACATGTGCGGAGTGCTATGATGATATTCCTCATATAACAGATCCACACGTTCGAGCACTTTTCATCCCGTTTGGCTCTTTCTCAGTGTGTTTATAAGATATTCCTAGCCTGGGAGCATCACATATAGATCTTGTTTACATTTTGTTCTATTCCACATTACTCTTAGGGCGCCTATGTTGTGCCGGAGCCCCACAATGGGAGCAAAGAATAGTACCACTGCGACCTACAAGGCATGTCGTAAGAGGCGACTAGGTAGGGGCCTAGGAATTTACCTAGTAAATAAAAGCATCGCAGAAATCGGATATGCTGGCCTACTTGTAGGTGCACAACTGGCACAACTTACAATTGCTCTTAGGCTCAGATCACATACAACTCACACAGAGTGGTTAACAAGTGGTCGATATGGAGCGTTCGAAGAAGAAGAACTCTTAGTGTATTTAAACATCTGTTTGGAAGGTAGTTTGTCATTGTATTCAGAGATCTTCCGTCTACCGTCGTAAGTTTTGAGACCATAATCATTGACACTCTGTCAGCTGATCCCGCACTCATCCACCATTTGCTCCCACAGATTCATGCTACCTTTCCGGGAGGGTGGGGGCTGAACGAGTACTACACCATTCCCAAGAGTGCCCCGTATACTAGCAGAGGGAGGGGGGCGCCTTATATCACATTTGGTAGAGGTTTACCTCTACCCCGCTAACCGTCAGGAAATATCGAACTTAATTCCATAGAAGAGATTGAACGAGTTGCCCAGGATAATGCGGTATATAGAAATTGCTTGTATGCCCCATATAACTTTTACTGGTACAGTATGAGGCTTCAATATACAATTGACAGCAAAGAAACTAAACGAAAAATATTGAAGGAAAACATACAATTTTCAAAACTGACTGGAAAAGAAAGACAGGAACACACGCGCAGAAACGAATGTTCAAATTAAAATAAAGCTAGTACAAGAAGCATAATAAGATTAGAAAAGAAAGATGGAGGAATGACAAGAAATACTTGAAATCAGAATTGCGGAAATGTTCCTATGCCATCCTTAATTGAAGAAGTGGTATGAGTTACTCTTATCGATAAAAGGGTATGTTCTAGAGCTCGTTCAGGGACTCTAGTTCAGGGGCTCATTCTAGAAATCTCTTCTTATCCCGATGCTGTGAGACAAAACAGGATTGAATAATAGAATAGTTATACAGTCTTCACTGCTCCTTATACACTATTTTTGTGAAATGAAGCCCCGCTGATCAGAAGTTTATATTTTCAGCTTATTAAAAATCAGTCCTGTTGTGGTCTGCTGAGTCTGAATATTGCTACTTGTTTTATCTCTTGAGCTGTTGAAAATGTTCCAAATCCAGAACGACCTCACTGAGTCAGAGATGTTGCAAATCATGAACATATTGCAACGTATAACAACTGCAGTAAAACTATGTAGTAATGGCAAAACACGTAAAAACAAAGTATTATGGTTTTACAAAATACAAAAACAATACACATCAACGCTTCGACCGAAGGCCTTTATCAAGCAAAGGATACAACTGAAGGAAAAAATTCACTTCTACGACACAGAACATTTAGAATCAGAAAATAAATTCCTAGAGGAAAGTTTTAAAATTTCGTGTATTGTATCCTTTGCTTGATAAAGACATTTTGGTAGAAACGTTGCTGTGTATTGTTATTGTATTTTGTACAACTACAGTAGGCCTACTTTGTTTTTATGTGTTTCGCCATTACAAGTTTGAATTTACTCTGTATGTCAAGGATATTTGATATGCCACACAATGATGAAGTGATACACAAATTGAAGCGAACATGATACTAAAAAGTTGTATTTACTGTATAAAATTGTCATTTTCAAGTAATATATCTATAACAGGCGCAGATTATTAAAAAACGACAGACATCACTCCAAAAAAAATTATTTTGGTTATCAAATACCAAACGTTGGTTTTACCTATCTCTGCATGACAGCAAAACGCAAACAGAACATCATGGCTGCCACATTGTCGTTCCGTTGGCTAGAAATATTAGAAAAAGAGTTTGACAAAGCTTTTGTAGATTTAGATATTCTGCTAGGTGAAATTGACCCTGATCAAAGTGAACTTACTTTTGAAGGCCGTCATAAAATGACAGCACTTAGTGCAGCTTTTGCTCAACTAAGTCACAAAGCACAGACTATTTTTCAGTGCAACACAAAGTTGGAAGTAAGTCAAGTCACTTGACAAGTGGACGTTCACTCAGCTTTGCTTTGACACGATCTGCAGTGACAGTGTATTCATTATCTTAATTAGTTACTGGATTATTAATGTCTGATAACTGTTAACAATATCACATTTTGAGCATCATAGCGATTAAATATTGTAGTTAATCTTTCATGAACCTAGTTTGTTTTCGGGTTGACTAAGCGGCTTGGAAAAAAGGCCGCTAAGGCTAAGGATCAATATATATATAATATTTAACACCAGTCTCACTCAACTCACGAGTCACTGACACTGCGTTTTAGTCATCTGAGATAACACTTTGGACTGTCTCAACTAGCAGGCACTAAAGAGTAGTACACATGCTGTTGGTTCCTGTGGCTTAGTGATTTTATAAGTTCATCTGGCCTCTCAGTCTCAGATGCCTTCCATGTTACTTCATATCCCAAATTCTTGTTGGTGCAGTATAGCTGCTTTATTTGTTGCTGTGTCATCTTCCAATAGGTAGGGACCCCACTAAGCAACATTTAAAGTGAAGTTTCAATTTATCACATCCCACTATCCGTACGAATCCATATCCTACTATATCCATACTCATACTAGATGATGAATAATGAAAAGAATATAAATGGGACATTGAAATGCAGTTTTACAAAGTTTACGTTTCGACCGCAAAATTTTTATCAATATAGATATAAACAATGAAAAATGAAGGGTGCCTAAATGTTCACATTGTTCTTGTGTGAATCCTAGGGTTAGAACGCTGACCAAGATCATAAAACACCTCCCCATGGTGCATCCTGGATAGAATATTTGTAGAGTATTTCCTGAATGGCCACTAGTTAGGACCACTACAGTCTTCATAACTCCTTATACACTGAATATTTTTGTGAAATGAAGCCCTGCTGATCAGAAGATTATATTTTCAGCTTGTTAAAAAATCAGTCCTGTTGTGGCCTGCGAGTCTGAATATTGTTACTTGTTTTATCTCTTGAGCTGTTGAGAATGTTCCAAATCCAGAACGACCTCACTTGAGTCAAAGATGTTGCAAATCATGAACATGTTCTTCGATTGTAGATCGTACACCAGCTACATAGAAAAGCTTAAAATGATCAAGCGAGTTGGACGACGGGTGACAAACCCCCTGTGAGTGCGGTTAAATTCTGCGGGCTGGCAGAAAAGCCACAGGTTCTCCAGATTTACGGTGATCGTGGCACCAAACCGAAAGGTTACGATGTCCATGGCACCAAGCCGAAGAGCTGAAAGCTCAAGTGCTTCTGGATAAAAAAACAACTTCCTATTTCTCCTTTTAACGTAGCATCTGTTACATTTGACACCTTCATTATTAACTTCCATAACTTCTTCTCGTTTTCGAATGCTCCATATTGACCACTTGCTAACCACTCTTTGTGATTTGTATGTGATCTGAGCCTAAGAGCTTTGTACATCGTGCCAGTTATGCACCTACAAGTAGGCCAGCACATCCGATTTTTGAGATGCTTTTTATTTACTAGGGTAGCTTCCTAGTTCCTACATCAGTCGCCTCTTACAACATGCCTTGTAGGTCGCAGTTGTACTATTCTTTGCTTCCTTGGGGACCCGGCATCATACGGGTGCTTCTGTGTTTAACTGCTATGAATTCATGTGAAGTCAAGGCGCCTGGTGTGACGCTTCTGACTGATTGTTGCGTGAAGGTCTGCTTTCCTTATTAAGTGTCCCCCACCAGTACAAGGCTGCCGTCTCCGACTTCAGAGGTAACTTCCATAACAAACTAATTGATCTGTAAACCGATTTGATTCTGTATTTAAGTATTGAATTTATTATCTCTTTCAATACAGGCTCATCTTGTGGACATGAGATCTGATATTATAGAACTGCAGTCATCCAAAGCTGTACTTGAACAGGAGCTGCATACATTGCTGCTGCAGCTACATTCCTCCCAACTGGAGATTCATGAGCTCAGGGGTCTTGAAGTCGATTCACAGGAGATCAAAAAGAAGTTGGTGAGCAAAATTTTCTTTATTCTTCTGCCAAGTCACTTGAACATTTTAAAATGAGCTTTTACCTCTTTAACTGATTGACTACCGATTTGAAAACGTATTGTGGCGAATGCAATTAATGTCCTATTTTCCCATTGCAGGTGAATGTACAAATTTAGCTGCAGTTTCCTTAATTATTAACCAGTTGTTATGAGTAATATACCATTTTTAATAAATGATTTTTCTTTAAGATAGATCTAAAACAAATACACAGTGGCACTCCCAGCAGCTTATAGGAGCCAATCAGTTAATTAACTTTTGAGTCAGAGAAGCACACCTGTTCTCGGAGACACTGATAATAAGAAAAGCAAGCATTCACCAAAATTAGTCAGAAGCGCTGTACCAGGTTTATGCCTGATTATGTCCAGGTTTATGCCTGAATTTATAGAGGGCAAACGCAAGAATAAAAAAATGAGTTTTATTATTGATTTCCTGTCAAACACATTGATTGTCAACAAGTTTATTGTACATCTCTTTAAGTTGTATACCCCATTATTGATCAGTGAGTTGCTATTTCATGTCAGGTAAACAAGGGTCGATATGACAAGTCCTTCCTTCCTTTCGTTTGCTTGAAATATTGTCAATATATTCAACGTTGTCTTTTGTATAAACTTCAGTCTTTTGTAGCTCAAGTCCATTTTTTCTTCTTTTGATCCAGAAGCACTTGAACTTTCAGCTCTTTGGCTCGGTGCCATGGACATTGTAACCCTTCGGTTCGGTGTCACAAACACTGTAAATCTGGAGAATCTGTGATTTTTCTGCCAGCCCGCAGAATTGAACCACACTCACAGACGGCTTGTCACCCGTCGTTCAATGCACTATGAACACGCTGGACAGGTGGGCCAAGTCCTTCTTAAATAGAAGGGAATGTCTGTGTAAATATACAGCTTATGTCAACAAACTCATGTTTGTTTGTGTTAATTCTTACCCTCCAGGTAACTGTGAAGTTAGAGTAAGACTCGCTTGAATCATCTTCTTCTTCTTTGCGTTCGTTCTTTACCACCAATTGTAATCACTCTTTGTGATATGTTTGATCTTTGCGCCAAGAACGTGTATATGTTGCACATTGGTTTGGTAGGCCCCTAAACGCATAGACTTCTACACGTTTGCATCCGATTTCAGCCAAACCTCCTTAGTCGCTCGCCTCTTATGACATGCGTGGCAGGTAAAAGTGGTTCTATTCTTTACATCCCAAATTTGGGCCCCGATAACCACTCGGGCAGGCTTGCTTGAATGATGAGGGACACTGGTGATACGGAAAGAAAGCCTTTACTATACTAAAAAATCAGTCAGAGGCACCATGACTACACTTAAATTCATAGCGGACGAATGGACAAAAATGAACCAAGTTAACAACTATGTGATTTGTGCAGAGAACGTGACTACATTGCGCCCCCATTATGCCCCTACGGCATTTAGGACAGGTAGATTAAATTTGCAAACCACCCGTGTAGTGCCGGGCCGCAAGGAAGCAAAGAATAGTACCACTGTGACCTACAAGGCATGTCGTAGAGGCAACTGATGTAGGACCTAGGGAAGCTACCCTAGTAAAGAAAAAGAATTGCAGAAATCGAATGTGCTGGCCTACTTATAGACGCATAACTGGCACAACGCACAATCGCTCTTATGCTCAAATCACATACAAATCACACAGATTGGTTAACAAGTGGTCGGTATGGAGCGGTCGAGGAAGAAGAATTGCAACCAAAGTGTATATATATTATCCAACAGGACATATATTTGTCCAGATGGGTAACTGTAAGGGTTTACTAATAGAAAAACCCTACTTTAAAGTACCACATCTGGAGTTATACTAGAGCATGGAGCATATTTGGTTGGACATAGGGAGGCCATCAGAGTCCTCTCTAAATCCAAATCAAGTCATGAGTAAAAGGAACCCTTTTTCATACCTCAAGGTTGCCCGAGTGGTCACCAGGGCCCAAATTTGGGGTGTAAAGAATAGAACCACTGTTACCTGCCACGCATGTCGTAAGAGGCGACTAAGGAGGTTTGACTGAAATCGGATGCACATGTCCTAAATGTGTAGAAGTCAATCTGCTGCCTTGCAGGACGGCTGGAGACAGCCAAATGCTAACGGAGAACGAACCCAGTAAACGCTGGCTGAATCCGGACACATCGCCAAGGATAAGCACCAGAGCTCCAAATGGCGCTGAAGATGTGTCAAAACCCACTAATGCTAAGGCTGCATGAATCAGATTTCCACATGAATGAATTTATAGAGAGATCTGGTACATCGGTCTTTTAGGTGATCGCAGAGAGATACCTCAAGATATATTGAGTAATACAGTGTTAGGACCGTATTTTTCATTGATTGTGAAAAAGCATGATGAATGATGTTGTTAAGAAGCAAGTTCACTAACAACTATGCTACTGCAGCTCTTTAGTCAGAGGAATGAAGGGATATAAAGAGATAAATCTGTTCTAGAGGCCCTGAAGAAGTCAAAGGGATGAAGTCATGTATTGTATGAGGAAAGGATGTCCCGGATGCCATGTAAACGAAGAGAAGAATGTTCTTTTGGCCTTATATGAGTCGGGGATGAAGGGATATATTGATGAGGGAAGGTTTTCAGAGCGATGAAGTGATATCTTCTTCTTCCAACGCTTTCAGATATCGATTTGTATACTTTTAAAGTAGTTATTGGCCAACCAAAGTCCATGTACATCTCCATGTAGCTTGTGAATAGCTATAGAGAAATAAAGAAAGAGAGAAGAAAGTTTCGAAGGCCCTGTAGAAGTGAAATGAATGAAGTAATGTAATAAAAAAAAAAGGTAAAGGAACCCTTTTTATACCACATGTTATATAGGGTAATACAGTGTAAGGTCCCATATTTTTCATTGACCAAAGATAAAGTGATGTAATGGATGATGTAAATTTCAGGAAGCTGAAATTGCTAGTAGACAACACACAGTTTCTTCAGTGACCAGACTTGAAGCTGAGGCCAAGATGCTTCGCAAAGACAACATTGATCTACGGCAGTATATACTTGCATTACAAAGTGAAGTGTACGGAGCTAGATTGTCTCAGAAATATCTGGACAAGGAGCTTGCAGGCAGGTAGGTTGTGTACGGTTTCTAGCAGACATGTTGTTTGTACGGTTTCTGGCAGACATGTTGTGTTATTGCTGACAGATATGTTGTGTTTTCTGCTTGAAAAGGTTGTTTCCTGGCAAAAATGTTAATGGGGGTTGTTCTTCATTGGCTCAATACCAATAATTTGCTAAACTGCTCTTTGTGGTCAATATGTGATATACACCTTTCAGTGTGAGTTTGTTGTGTGTTAGGCATCTACAAACCTGTAGACTAGCACACATGGTTTCTACTTTCTTTTTTGAGTTCACCTCCTCGTGTAGGACAAAAAAACACTTCCCTAGGGTAGTCCATATTCCTGGGTGAGTCATAGCCCCAATGCCTTTGACAGAGAGGTCAGAATTTTCTGATCACACCACTGGGAGGTGGGGGTTGGCTTATATGTTATACTGGTCATCATCGGGCTACTTATTTTCAATGTTCGCCATTCCTAAGAAAGATTTGCCAACCCCAACTCTGCTGGATGCAGAACCAGGTGCAGAAAACACCTTGTAGACTTCATGGGTGGTGTTCAAAAGTTTTCTTTCCAACCCGAGGAAGCCGCTTAATTTGGTTTGATGAAAGAGTACAATGCCACAAAGTGGACGGTCTTATGTTCCAGAGAGGACATTGTTGTGATTCTCTTACAACTTCTAAGGACTGCATGTTGATTCCCTCTCGGCAGCTAAATAAAGGCCCCCAGCAGACTTTATCACAGCGGAGATCATATCAATCCTTGCTTTGTCAGCCAGACAAATCTGTTACATACACTTAACATTAAATGTTTCTGTTGTTGACACTTTCTGCTAACTGATGGTGGTGTGGGGAGGGAAGGTTAGTGTGTGTGATGTGCACTGATTGTAGTAACAGAAAAATTATTGTCAACTTTCTGCTAACTGATGGTGGGGGTGTGGTGTGCCCTGAGTGCAGTAACATTGTTAACTTTCTGCTAACTGATGGTGGGGGTGTGGTGTGCCCTGAGTGCAGTAACGGTAACA
Source organism: Arion vulgaris (assembly GCA_020796225.1). Lineage (NCBI taxonomy): Eukaryota > Metazoa > Mollusca > Gastropoda > Stylommatophora > Arionidae > Arion > Arion vulgaris. The sequence goes on along the minus strand of CM036755.1, from coordinate 47,971,751 downwards.
TTGCTAACTGATGATAGGGGGGACCTAAGTACACTAACGTTGATTATAACCAGTTTGAGAATATTCTTCAACAAATAACCACTGTCTGTATCATATTGTTCTAGCAAACACATGGAATAATGTCTTTATGTTGATAATATGTGTTGGGTAGGGAACAGAACATGTGTGATTGAATAAATTATATGTTTGTACCAGCTTGTTATGTAGACAAAGCCTAGGCAACAGCTGTTGTATGAACTGCTGGAGAATGTTGTGTAGTATTGTTATAGTATGCAACTAACAAAGGACATGTGATATCATTATATTTGTTAATGTCACAGAAGGGAAAGCATTCATCATTATCAGGTTCAACAATACAAAGATTGTTCGAAATGTCTGGTTAAGTCTCTCTCTTCATTGTTGTATCTTGCCATCCGCCCGCTAGGTGCCGGGGCTCGCAAGGAGCAAAGAATAGTACCACTGCACCTACAAGGCATATGTAAGGGCAACTGATGTAGTACCTAGGAAGCTACCTAGTAAATAAAAACATAGCAGAAATCGTATGTGCTGACCTACTTGTAGGTGCATAACTGGCACAACGTACAATTGCTCTTAGGCTCAGATCACATACAAATCACACTGAGTAACTAACAAGTGATCGATATGGAGCATTCAAAGAAGAAGAATGGGAAGAAAGATGAAGAGAGAGAAAATAGAAGAGAAAAATGCGTATGTCGTCACATATAAAATAGTTTAGAATAAAGGGTCGAAGGTTACTGACTGGTTAACAAGTGGTCGATATGGAGCATTCGAAGAAGAAGAGGTTAATGTCACAGAAGGGAAATCATTCATCATTATCAGGTTCAACAATAGTATTATTAATATAAGAGAAGACTGCTGTAAAACTATGTAGCAATGACGAAACATGTAAAAACAAAGTACTGTAGTTTTAACAAATACAATAACAATACACAGCAATGTTTCGACCATAAGGCCTTTATTGAAGGTCTAAAATAAATGTTAAAGTTCTAGAACAAGTCAGATATCTATCTAAACTTGAGAATGTTTATCTAAACTTGTGAATGTTTTGTTAGTTTTTATTATTGAAAAAATTAAAATTGTGGCATATCCTTTACGGGATGTTGCCATCAATAACAGTAAACGAGTCGTTGATTTTCTAGGCACCACTTATTCGATCTGTAGTTTGCCATTGCTTTCTAACAGTGAGGTATACTTTTACAGTTATAGTTCGTTCCAAAATTCGTGATCATCTTTACCGACCGATATAAAATCATCTACTTGACAGAAATTCTTGATTTTTGCATTTTATATAAGGTAACAGTGACGTTCCAAAAGTATTTTTGCCCACCCAAACCTTTAGTTCTGTAAGAATTTTATTATATGTTATTACTAAATTTACCGCGATATTGATCTGGTATACTTGTCAAAATTTTACAGTACGATTGTCAAGTTTGTCTATAACTAAGCATTTCCGTGTTCCAAATGCAATTCAGTGCACGTGAAAATCTGGAATCCCGTGGAATTAATCAGTTCACAATGTTTCCTACCGACTGTCATTGGCGTATGTACGCAACATTTACTTTCATTTATAGAAGTGGAAGGTATCATTTGTTCACTATGTGACCTTTCTTTTATAATATGTACTAGGAATACACCTTGCAATCATTCGCCACCATTTTGTATATTACTGTAAGTTCTAAACTTTGATAATCATTTTGTTGTGCTTATGCAAAATTATATAACAAAAACGTTTTTTGCATCAAGTAAGCTACCTACCAATTGGTTAAACATGGATTCATAACGTCGTGAGGTATATAAGACTGCATGCAAAAATTACTTGTATCCATCAGATAGATTTGACAAATTAAACCTTAGTGTGATCGCGAATTTTGAAACGAACTATTAGTAAAAATCCAATTGAGAAACAAAGAATGAAATGGTTTGGCCATTTAATAAGAATGCATCCAAACTCCACAGTATACAGAGTTTTCTACAACAGAACATCGGGAAAGAAAGTGAGAGGAAGACCACGAAAAAGTTGGTTAGATGGCATTGCAGAATCCTATCAAAGAGCAGAAATAACAATCACCCAAGCCACCAGAACAGCGCAAGACAAACACAGAAAACCACAACACTGGGCAACAACGCGGTAGCAGTGTGACACCAAAAGAAAAGTAAAATCCACAGGAACAAGTTTGCTTCCAAACTACTCGCTACTGGGTTTGAACCAGGTACTCTTGGGTTGTGATTGAGCTTACTACAGCTAAGCCACATACGCCCACAAGTTTTATTATTACCAAATTTTATTGCATTCTTGTTGTTCTCTGCAGAATTCAACAGATTCAGTTGTTAGGACGAGATATGAGAGGAGCTGAACACGACAAACTATGGAATCAGTTAGAAGCAGAAATACATCTTCATCGACATAAGACTGTTATTCGAGCTTGTAGGGGACGTAACTTCTTGAAGAAAAAATTACCTTTTCCTCCTGGTCATGTAAGTTTTGTTTTCTTTCTATTGATATAAGCCAGAAGTAATGCTCAAAATATTTTTACTCTTCTTATGGGAAATGGGGAAGTGGGTAGAGCGCTTAACAAATAGAGGTTGCCACTGCATTATTTGATGTCAGGCCCATGATAGCATTTGAAGAAATAGGTGCAGCCATGCATTGGTGTAAGTTATATCCATAGAAGCATTTGTCAACATAAAACTCTAGTGTGGTGCCAGGGCCCACTAGGAAGTAAAAATAGTACCACTGTGACCTACAAGGCATGTCGTAAGAGGTGAATGATGTAGGGCCCTAGGGAAGCTACCCTAGTAAATAAAAAGCATTGCAGAAATCAGTTGTGCTGGCCTACTTGTAGGCGCATAACTGACACAATGTACAATAACACAGAGTGGTTAATATATGGTCGATATGGAGCATTTGAAGAAGAAAACATAAAGGTTGCCATTGCATAATATATGTGCTTGAAGAAGGAATGATCTAATTTCCTCAGAATTTTCAAGAACTGAAGAAGAGACATGGCCTTGGTGACACAAGGATTGTTACAGTTCATAAAGAACCAGAAGAAGGTCTAGGCATGTCTATAACAGTGAGTATGTGAGAAATAAAAATACATATTTTACAATGAAACTCTGAAGTAACATGAGATTAGTTTAGTAGTCAGATCATCATCACTGCACATCGAACCAATCTCATAGTCCCCCAGATGTGTTGTCTTCAGATCTTATCCTCACAAAAGTGCTCTGATCTCATTCTCAGTTTTTAGTTTAGTCTTCAGATCATTATCACTGCACTCAACCAATTAGCTGTGCTCCAAATCATCTAGTACTCCAATCTCATCAGTATGTCTCTCAGTTTAGTTTGGTCTTCAGATCATCATCACTGCACTGAAACCAATTAGTCCATAGGTGCTCCATTCTTCTCAGTATGTCTCTCAGTCTGTGTAGTCTTCAGGTTCTATGTTTTTTCACTGCACATTGAGACCATGTAAGTCAATAAAATTGATGTTGTCCACCTCAGTAGTTCCAGGCTTAAAGTTTGGTCTTCAAGATCATTGTCACTGCACATTGAACATGTCAAAAGTGCGTATGGAGTTGTGAAATCGATGGATGTCTATGTTGGACTATTTTGCTTTCAAGTGTAGTACCTTGTCTAGCTAAGATCAAACTCCAAAGAGTGATTATTTGTCAAACTAAAATTGATGTATTTGTCAGTCTAACTAAAATTGATGTATTTGTCAGTCTAACTAAAGTTAATGTATTTGTCACATATTTGTCACACTCAAATAGAAGCATATCCCTTGCGGGCTTGCCTTCATCACACTCCTGAAAATTTCTCCGTTTTAGCGAGTTCCTTCCAACTCTTCCAGCATCATGTTCAAGGTTTCTTTTATGTCCTACTGCCACCATCATCTTGGTTGTCCCCTGCCTCATACTCCAGGAACCATGCCTTCCATTACTGTTCTTTTCAAATCACTGTGACGTTTAACGTGGCCAAAATATTTCATCATTCTGAGACATGATGTTATTAAAGAACCAATTCTCCTCAATATGCATGTCTTTGTTTTTTCTCTTCTCTGTCCAGGATGTTCTAAGAACTTTTCCTTTCAAAAGCTTCAATTTTGTTCTTTAATTTTTGTGTTATGGTCCACACACAGTTAAACTAAAATTGATGTATTTGCTCGCCAGTGTGTTGCCAGTACCCACAGGGGTAGCAAAGAATAGTAACACTGCGACCTACAAGGCATGTAGTAAGAGGCAACTGAGGTAGGAGTCTAGGAAGCTACCTAGTAAATAAAAAGCGTAGCAGAAATTGGATGTACTGGCCTACTTGTAGACTGGCACAATGCACAATCGCTCCTAGGCTTGGATCACATACAAATCACAAAGAGTGGTTAACAAATGGTTGATATGGAGTGTTCGAAGAAGAAGATGTATGTGCTACATTATGAACAAAATATATGAATGTTGATCATGCAATATTTGTGTTTTATTTTGACAGGGTGGAAAAGAACATGGAGTACCAATTCTCATTTCTGAAGTTCATGAGGGTCAGCCTGCACACAGATGTGGACAGCTGTATGTTGGGGATGCTATCCTCTCAGTCAATGATATTGACCTTCGGGACGCCAAACACGCTGAGGCTGTCAGGATTCTATCACAGCAGGTTTGGCTCTTTTTTTTTCTCTCTTTCATCTGTTTTTGTTAATAAACATTTGTTAACTATTTAGAAAGTTTTTTACTCGGATATTCATTAACTTTAATGAGGTTATAAAACTTATGTCAGAAGTGGTAGCCAACCCTAACCAGGTGCATCAATAAGTGGCAGATAGGATTCTTGGTTTCAAGATGGCGGTGAGCAACTGCGTTTACACTGTGGTTAAGCGGTGAACTTGGACTATCCCGTCCTATTCCTGTGTTTGAGCGGTTCATGTTTTAAATTCTGAGAGCAGAATATGTATGTTTCTCACTGGAATTTTTCTGTTGGATGGCCATGCTGGAGTGGGGTGGCGTAGGATGTTTTGCAGCTGTTGCAGACATGCCTTGTTCACTCTAGTTTGAATAAGAAGGTTAGGGATGAGAGCTCTCTCCCTCTGTAAAGGTGCTAAAGCTTGCCTAGTGACACTAGACTGGGTCTTCTGTAGGATATGCCTGACCCATCGCCATTTTCTCCTCTTAACCTGGGTCATCATGGGTTCCTGTCCAGATTAGTACTTGAGCATCTAATCTTCAAGTACTTCTGAAGTTGGAGAAGGCCCGCCTGTATGATGAGGACACTGATAAAAGGAAAATTTGCCTTAATACAAAAATCAGCCTGAAGAACCATACCAGACATCCTGACTATGCCTGAATTCATAGTGGGGGAAGGCAAGAAGAAAGAGGAAGAAGAATGGATTCCTGCCCTGTTCTTATCCACAGGTTTGTGTCTGGTCCTTGTTATATGAAAGGCCTCCGATTTAAAGCAATTTTTTTACTTGTGTTCTTTCCTAGCAAGGAGATGTCAAACTGTCGGTGGTGTTTGTGGCTCCTGATGAAGACAGTGATGAAGATAACAATGAATATGAGGATGAGTATGGTTTTCGGTGAGTAAGTCTAAGAGTAGAAATGAGAATATTATTTGCTGCTTAGAATGTGTGTCAGCATTAATTCATGTTTGTTGCTAATTATTGAGTGTGGAGTGTCTGGCTAAATGGATTAGAGCGTCAACTCCCATGCTGGAGACCGGGTTCAACCCCCGTTAAGTCCAATGAGTTTTTCTGTCGGGTCATAAAGTAAAACACACTTTCTATATGTGAAGCAGCAACAAATACCTCACACATCCATTTGATATGTTCCATATGAGTCTGCTATCTTCAGCTTTTTGACTCAACATTCACAGAGATATCTGATCTCAGTGTAGGTAAGATTAAGTTCCTAATCCTATCGGAGACGGACGATAAAACGTAAGTACCGTGTTCAAGTTGAGCATGTAAAAGAACCCTTGGCAGTTCAAAATCGAGAAGAGCACGCTGGAAAGCTGCTGCCCAGACAAAATTCATTAAAAAGATTCTAAATAGAAAATTCATACACAATATTTTCACCATCTTCTAAATTACATTGGGAACTGTTGCTGGTGTTATGGTAGAGTTCGTGCACTGCCACTGAGATCTTCCTGTATAAGAAAGATATCGGAACATACATGGTTACTCTCTGAAGTGTCAATGAAGATGGTCCAATCAATCAATGATTTGAACATGTATTGACCAGAAATAATGACAATTGAAAACTTCCCACTGATTTCATGATTGTTTGCATTCGTTCTTATCAACCAAGTTAACCACTCTTTGTGATTTGTGTAGTTTGCGCAGAGAACGTCAGAACATTATGCCTGCGTTATGTAGGACATGCATAACCAAATCTTGACCAAAGTGTACGCATATTATCCAATGGTGAAACACATAAAGACAAATTACTGTAGTTTTACAAAGTACAAAAACAACATACAGTGACGTTTCGACCAAAAGGCCTTTATCTAGCAAAGGATACAACAGAAGTGAAGTAATTCAGACTTCTTGGACAGCAGACATGACATATACAAGAACACAATAAATCCCAAATGGCCCTAAAATGAAAATATGTGACGAAAAATAAATGTGAAAAACTCGAAATGGAAAAAAGAAGATAAAACAATAATAATAAATATATACACATATAGTATAACGTATGAGACTGTATTAACACTTAGTCGACTCAGGAAAATGCCATGTTTTTACAAGCCATTTGTTTTTAGAATAAAAAAACGCCCTTTAGTGTGGCTCCTGGTAAAACGATATCCAACCTAAAGCCATGTAGTGTGACATTTGGTCCACAAGGAGTTGAGAAGTATAGGACTGTAGTGCATTGAGTCCATGAGGTTGCAAGGTACCATATAAAATGATTTTCTAGAGCAAATCAACTCTGATCATCGCAGGAACATGATTGGATTGCTATGACCTGCATATTATCTAACAGGACACAAATTTGTACAGACGGGTAACTAAGATTTTACAAACAGAAAAACTCCACTTTAAAGTAGCACATCTGAAGTTATACTGTAACATGGTATCTGATCTGATTAGTCATAGGGAGGACGTCAAAGCTAACATATACCAACAAGGACTTTATAATGAACATGTAATTTCCAGTTTCATAACCTTGTTTTCCATTCCATGTCCAGGTATCGGATATTTGATGAAGATGTGATGGGAACCAATGACCTAGCTCCATTTCTTAACGATCCTGATTCACCTTCAGTCAACAGTGCCAACAAAAGTTCAGTAACTGGTGATATTCCTGAAAGGTTAGTCAAACATTCTTGAGTGGTCTATTGTTGATTTCTTACACTAGTTTTTCTTCTTCTTCGAACACTCCATACCGACCACTTGTTAACTACTCAGTGTGATTTATATGTGATCTGAGCCTAAGAGTGATTGTACGTTCTACCAGTTATGCGCCTACAAGTAGGCCAGCACTCTGATTTCTGCGATGCTTTTATTTACTAGGGTAGCTTCTCTAGGTCCTACATCGGTCGCCTCTTACAACATGCCTTGTAGGTTGTAGTGGTACTATTCTTTGCTTCCCTTGTGGATCCCGGCACCACACGGGCGGTCAGTAGTTGTAATTTTTATCTAAATTATTCTTTAACTTATTTATCTATTCTGTTCCTCTCTCTTTCTCTCTTGTGCCTTTTTAATCCTGATTGGGACATATGCCCTTAACCAATTCATGCCAAGTTGACTTCTACTTCTTACGTCGCTCTGTATATATATATATATATATATATATATATATATATATATATATATATATATATATATATATATATATATATATATATTATTATATGCTATTTTCATCTTTACAGATGGTCAGTTGGCAAGTTTTTACTAGGACAACTTCTTAGTTTTCGCTATCTATCTTGCCTTTCAGCTCATCACTAAGGCTCTTTTCAAAAGATTTTGCTGCTTTGCGTAGTGTAGCTTTCACTCGACTTTATCAGCAGCTAGTTTTTCCCATTTGTTGGGTCTGATGAAAAGTTCTTCTTTATTGAAGCCTTCCAGGCATCCTTATATCTGAGCTGTGGTCTGCATTGGTGCCTCTTCCCTTCTGAAAGTTTGCAGAACAACACTTGTTGTGGTATGAGGATATTGTTCATTCTTATATATAGTAGCCTACAGAATGCAAAACAAACTTGGAAATCTGAAAGGTTTTTTATTATTAAAATACATATTTAAGTTCATTTAGTCAAATATGTCAAACTTTTGAATAAATATTTTTTTTCAAGCTGACAAAATGTCACATGTTTATGAAATCGGCTAATAAGATATAATGTGTCTATGAAATCAGCTAATAAAATATAATGTGTCTATGAAATCAGCTAATAAAATATAATGTGTCTATGAAATCAGCTAATAAAATATCATGTGTCTATGAAATCAGCCAATAAAATATCATGTGTCTATGAAAGCTAATAAAATATCATGTGTCTATGAAATCAGCTAATAAGATATCATGTGTCTATGAAAGCTAATAAAATATCATGTGTCTGAAATCAGCTAATAAAATATCATGTGTCTATGAAATCAGCTAATAAAATATCATGTGTCTATGAAATCAGCTAATAAAATATCATGTGTCTGAAATCAGCTAATAAAATATTACGTGTCTATGAAATCAGCTAATAAAATATCATGTGTCTGAAATCAGCTAATAAAATATCATGTGTCTATGAAATCAGCTAATAAAATATCATGTGTCTGAAATCAGCTAATAAAATATCACGTGTCTATGAAATCAGCTAATAAAATATCATGTGTCTGAAATCAGCTAATAAAATATGTGTCTATGAAATCAGCTAATAAAATATCATGTGTCTGAAATCAGCTAATAAAATATGTGTCTATGAAATCAGCTAATAAAATATCATGTTTCCAAAATTAACCAATAAAATGTCATATGTTTCTTAAATCAGCCAATAAAATGTTACATGTTTCTGAAATTAACAATAAATGTTACATGTTTCTGAAATTAACCAATAAAATGTTACATGTTTCTGAAATTAACCAATAAAATGTTACATGTTTCTGAAATTAACCAATAAAATGTTACATGTTTCTGAAATTAACCAATAAAATGTTACATGTTTCTGAAATTAACCAATAAAATGTTACATGTTTCTGAAATTAACCAATAAAATGTTACATGTTTCTGAAATTAACCAATAAAATGTTACATGTTTCTGAAATTAACCAATAAAATGTTGTGACTATTACTTTGTTTTACTTTAGTAACCACAACAACAACATTCATCATGGAAGTCCAGCTACAGCATCAACTGCTTCAGCACAGCAGCAACAAGCAACAATATCCAATACAAATGTGCATTCAAAAGAATTGTCAACATCCAAGTTTCAGAAAAAGTCTCAACCCACAAAGTCTTCAGGGTCTGGAGTTCCATGGAAATCTGAAGTTTTAACTAAGAGTACAGGAAGTAGTAATAATAGTAGTAGTAGCAGTAAGAAGTAGTTTATTCTCATTTGAAAATATGTGATAGAATTCACCAGGTGGTGAGTCTCATGTTTCATAAAATTATACATCAGGTTCATGGAATTCAACAGGTGGTGAATGATGTTTCATAAAATTCACCAGCTGGTGAATCATAAAATTTAGAATTCACCAGGTGATGAATCAAGTGTCATAGACACTTATAGACGATGAATAATGTTTCATAGAACCATTCACCAAGCATTGAACAGTTTCATTGAATTCACCAGGTGGTGAGTCATTGTGACATAGAATTCACCAGGTGGTGTGTCATGTTTCATTGACTAAGTTACAGACTTGTGAAAGTCATGTGTGGGAGATCATTATTAAAATGTAAATGCTGACTTGTTTTGTTATGCTATTTCCTGTTGGTTTGTTGTATATATCAGGGGTTCTCAAGGTAATTAGTGTGCCTGACCTTTCTTCTATCTTTAATGCTAGACCATCAAGCATGCCCCCAGTTTTCTCTAGGTCATCCAGCCCTTATCATACCCAAAGTAATTAGTTTGCCCTGCCTTCAGTGCTTGGTCATCAATCTTGCGTCCAGTTTTCTCTAGGTCATCCAGCCTCATCATGCCCAAAGTAATTAGTTTGCCCTGTCTTCAGTGCTTGGTCATCAATCTTGCCGTCCAGTTTTTCTCTAGGTCATCCAGCCCTCATCATGCCCAAAGTAATTAGTTTGCCCTGCCTTCAGTGCTTGGTCATCAATCTTGCCATCCAGTTTTTCTCTAGGTCATCCAGCCCTCATCATGCCCAAAGTAATTAGTTTGCCCTGCCTTTCTTCTGCCTTCAGTCCTGTATTATCAATCTTGCCGTCCAGTTTTTCTCTAGGTCATCCAGCCCTCATCATGCCCAAAGTAATTAGTTTGCCCTGCCTTCAGTGCTTGGTCATCAATCTTGCCATCCAGTTTTTCTCTAGGTCATCCAGCCCTCATCATGCCCAAAGTAATTAGTTTGCCCTGCCTTTCTTCTGCCTTCAGTTCTGTATTATCAAACCCCCCAGTTTTCTCTAGGTCATCCAGCCCTGATTGTACCCAAGGACACGAGACAAAGACCAACACTTTATACTAAATTTGATCTTGTGTCTTACTCCATCACAACAGAAAAAATAAATTTAAACTGTTAGGCCTTATACCTCCCATCTCTCACAACTCGCCACTAGTGAGTGATAACCGTAGGGAATATTGTCCAATAAGAGACAAATTTGTACAGCTGAGCTACTGATACGATTTTGTGCAAAAACATTATTTTGTAGCACATCTAGTGAATTATACTGTAGCATCGTGTCAGTTTTAAGTAGTCATTGTATATGTTATTAATTCTATTGTGGACAGTTGATACAAATGACAGACATATTTTTATCTATTTTAATATTAACTGTTCCACCTGTGTGTGCCACGAGGAAGTAAAGAATAGTATCACTGCCACCTACAAGGCATGTCGTAAGAGGCGACTGATGTAGGACCTAGGAAGCTACCCTAGTAAATAAAAAGCATCGAAGAAATCGGATGTGCTGGCCTATTTGTAGGCGCATAACTGGCACAATGTACAATCGCTCTTAGGCTTAGATCACATACAAATCACACAGTGGTTAACAAGTGGTCGATATGGAGCGTTCAAAGAAGATATTAACCATTCTCTATATGGGTTGATATGTTTAGTCTACATATGACTCTCAAAGTATTACATGTTTACTTTATTTGCTATTGTCCCGGTTATTATCAACTCTCATTTATTTGTAACATAGTTTTATTCAATATATTGTTCAAGTAGAGCTGGATGCTTGAGGAGCAGAGAAGTGTGTTTAACCAGCGTGCCACAGGAACCATAACTCGATTCTTATGCTAGTGGTCCAGTTTCAATTCCACAGTGGGCATGGAATATTTTTCAAACCATAAAATCTCTCGGGTCGACCCAGTCTCAGTTGGGTACCCGCCCGTGTGTTGTCAGGGCTCGCAAGGGAGCAAAGAATAGTAACACCGCAGCCTACAAAGCATGTTGTAAGAGGTGACTGAGGTAGGGGCCTAGGGAGTCTACCCTAGTAAATAAAAAGCGTAGCAGAAATAGGATGTGCTGGCCTACTTGTAGGCACATAACTGGCACAATTTACAATCGCTCTTAGACTTGGATTACATACAAATCACAAAGAGTAGTTAACAAGTGGTTGATGTGGAGCGTTCAAGAAGTTGGGTACCCGGTAAAGCACTGGGAAGTATAGGCGGCCTGCATAATGTTGACCCATCATGTGCTAATGGTAAATGAAAAATACGAACCTAACACCCAATATACCTCGATATAAACAGGATTTATTTTTGCTTTTACACATGGACCATCATTATGCATACCATTCGACATCTGTTGTGGAAGACTGAGCAACTATGGGTCTGCCCAGAGTACTGTTACGTCAGTTCAATAACCATTAGTTTTTGTCTAAATAAGTTAACCAGTCTCTTGCAAACATGACCAGTATAGAAATCTACAAGTGTTTTGTAAACTGTTGAATAATGTTTTCAAGAGTGGGATTGTTGTAGGTGATCTGACAATCACTGTCTTTTCTCTCCAATGATAGTTTTTTTTTAAACATTGAAGTAATACATGCTTTATTGTCTGGTACATTAGGGCGCCCGTGTGGTGCCATGGCTGCAAGGGAAGCAAAGAATAGTACCAATGCGACCTACAAGGCATTTCGTAAGAGGCGATTGATGTAGGACCTAGAGAAGGTACCCTAGCAAATAAAAAGCATTGCAGAAACCGGATGTACTCTCCTACTTATAGGCGTATAACTGGCACAACGTACAATCGTTCTTAGGCACAGATCACATACATATCACACAGGGTGATTAACAAGTGGTCAATATGGAACATTCGAAGAAGGTACGGTTGGGGCTTGTTTTAGATAGATCTCTGAATTGTTTTGTTTTTACCATATTTCTATATAGACAAATATTGTTTGCTGTCAGTGATGTTTGCAGAACAAACATAGCCTTACAAAAAAAAATTAACAACTAAAAACAGTATGGAGTGGAACTGATAGGAAAACAAAGATCAGCATACTAAGAGCATGCATATTCCCAGTGACAACATATGGGTGTGAAGCATGGATATTTAACAAGGCAGTGGAAAATATATATGTGCTTTTGAATATAAATATTACAGAAGAGTCTTCTGTATATCATTGACAGAGAAGTGAACAAATAGATCTATCTAGAAAGAACTGAAAATCAAAGGCAAGTGGTTGATGCACCGGTAATAAGGAAAGCATGCCTTCACACAAAAACCATTCAGAAGCGTCATACCAGGCATCCTGACTACGCTTGAATTCATAGAAAGTGAACGCAAAAAGTGTGTGAGCGTCTGTAGTTTAAGCGGTAGTGAGCTCGATCACAATCCAAGTGTACCTGGTTCAAACTCTGTGGCTGGCAAGTTTCGAAGCAAATACGTTTCCGTGGGATTTTACGAAGGTAAAATTAGACCTCACCGTTCAGAAAGCAATGGCAAACTACTGAATGTATAAGCGGTGCCTAAAAATCAGTCTCGCTTTTCTGTTGTTTATGGTGGCTACGTTCTGTAAAGGATATGCTACGATTTTCAATTCATTGAGGACAAAAGCTGTGATTTGAGTTCATATTTATTTCTTTCATTTTCTTATTAACTTATAAATGACATGTTCTGCTAATGTGGCCACATTGTGTTGCCTTGAATCTTGCAGAATTAACTAAAACAACAACTAAACAACTCCAGTCATAACATTGAATCTTGTTGCTTTCTAAAAGTTGCATAATGTTTGATTATATTTGTTGCTTTAGCCCAATTGTTATTTTATACACACTTATTTATTCCATGCTTTATATTTCTTTGAATGAATTTATGGCTATTTTATATTCCTGATTTTCATGCTTATGTATAAATTATTACAGATTTTTGTTTTTAAAAAATAATGAGAATACTGAGAAGAATTGATATCACTGCCCCTTTATGCTTATTTCCTTCCAGTATTGATAAAAGTGTCCCTGTCGGAGGACTGATACACCAACTTCCTGTGCTTATATCTGTTCAGTTGCTAGAAATATTAAATAAGTTGTCATTTGTTACATGAAATCTTGTAGTTCCCATGTCATCATATGGCATCTTGTAGTTCCCATGTCACTCATATGGCATCTTGTAGTTCCCACGTCACTCATATGGCATCTTGTAATTCACACACGCCATCACATGACATCTAGTAGTTCACATGTCATCACATATCTTGTAGTCCCCCACCTGTCATCACTTAGTTGTCATCTGTAACTATATAAAATCATGTAGTTCCCCATCTGTCATCACAGGACATCATGTTCCTATCAACAGTACAAAATGGTCATCTTATTTGAAAACTCAAAAGAATACAAAACCTTCCGCTACATCACAAATTCAACGACAGAATATAAAAAAAAAAGAAGACTTGCCAGAAAAAACCGCAACCACCTGACTCTCAGCCCATGCTGCATAAAATGAAACTCTGAGACTCTTCAATTGTGACTGAGGAATACTTCTCAATTTCTTCTCTGCCTGGTGTCGCAATAGATTTCCATTCTGTCCCATGTACATATATCTTGTGGGTATTTTTAAAATTGTATTGTGGTTTTCTGTTGCCAATTTTAGCACTTGCACTGGAGTTTGAGTTTTTAAGATGATACATATGTTATTTAGAGGGATTTTCATGGTGGGCATGTTTTGGATTTTGAAGGATGCGGTTGCAAGACCGTTATTGAGATCGGATAATGTACACTATATTTGCTGCAAGACATGTTTTAGAATGTGACTAAGTGTTATTGGAAAATGTTTAGAGCAGTGCAGTCCAACCTGTGGTGCCTGTGGGCGCCCTACTTTATTCTGCTGGCTTTAATGTTAGTCAGATTTCAAGAATTTTTTCTTCTTCAAACGCTCCATATCGACCACCTGTCAACCACTCTGTGATTTGTAGGTGATCTGAGCCTAAGCAATTGTACACTGTGCCAGTTATGCGCCTACAAGTAGACCAGCACATCTGATTTCTGCACTGCTTTTTATTTACTAGGGTAGCATTCCTACTGCCTACATTAGTCGCCTCTTACGACATGCATTGTAGGTCGCAGTGATACAATTCTTTGCTTTCCTTGCAGGCCCCGGCACCACACGGGCGAAGAACTTTTTTTAACTCTGTTGAATCATGTTTTATTTTGTAACTATTCTACTGCTCTCTAACCACACCCTGTCCTTTTTCACTGGAGAAAGCGTCGGCATCTTAACTATATTAACCAAAACCTTTAGAACCAAACGCCACATTAAGTGGCTTTGAGTTAGACCCCTTTTACCAGGAGTCACACTAAAGGACGTTTTTATTCTAAAAACAAATGACTTGTAAAAACATGACTTTTGCCCTGGTCCACTAAGAGTTAATATCACTATTGTTTTTATTAGTAGTATTGCAATCATCATCATCATTGAGATGTGCCCTAATATATAAAAATGTTGGACTGCACTATTTTAGAGGAATTGTTTATTGAAACCCTTGAATGACATACTTCTCTGATCTATTATTTATTTATTAATCTATGTATCCTTTCTTGTGTTGTAGTTTGATCATGAACTCAACTTTTTAAAATATTATGTTACAACTTATCATTCATTTTGAATATAGACCAACTCTGTGTACACTTTCTAGTCAACAAACCAAGTGCCTTTTTGGTTTCTTCCTCAGTATTCAGGACAAATATTTCATATATTTATTGCTAGTAAATTGTATATGTGTTGTTTTATTTATTTGTCTACAGCTGCTGAGTTGAATGCTTATCTGCAGTCAATGATTAAGTTCATGAATCTCCCACATGTTTTGTATCTGTTGAGTGACGACATTACATCCTTTTTATTATCATTAGTCTGGCAATAGCTTTCTTCAGATTTTATTATATTGCTCTCCTTCTGTTATGTTACATAGAACTTGCAAGAAATTTTTACATACTGCTCTATCCCAAACAACTAGTTCAATCTCTTCTACGGAATTAAGTCCTGTATTTCTTATCATGCTATGTAAAGTTCATTTCAAGGTTTCCCTAAGGTGTCTCCTCTTTCTTGAACTCTTTGCCTCCGTTTCAGTGCCTGCTTTGTGATTTTTGGATCATATCTTCATTTCTCTTTCTTATAGTAATTGTTGCTAGTGGTTGACCAGACACTTCTCTAATTTCATCACTTCTCTTGAACACATTTCATGTTTATTATTTTTTGTGCAGACATCTATTTTCAAATGCATTCAACTTTCTATGAAAATTCGTAATTTAATTAAAAAACTTTATAACTTGGGCGTTCCATATTTTATTCAGGTTTTTAAAAGCTGATGTTCCTTTGACAATTGGTAGAAAAATATTTTTTTGGTATCTCTCGTGCAGTCAAAGTTGTTATCCAAATAAGTGAACTGCTATGTTATTTTTATCATTTTGGATTCCAGTATGATATCTGCATGGCTTATAATATGTGTCTTTTCATAGCTGATCTGCTGTCCAACTTTTGATAAGTTTTCTGTTTTTCTTTGCATATCTTGGTTGTTTTTACTCAACAAGGCAATATCATCTGCAAAATCCAAATCTTCCAGTTGACTATTTTGTACGCAATCGATGCCAGTTTCACCCCCGCAACATTTTCTCATCGCCGATTTAATCGCCAGTTCAAACAATAGTGGAGAATGCAACCTTGAGTTACTCTGGTTTGAACCATAAACCAGTCGCTTTAGCCATCATCACTATGAACTGCACAGTGAACCATCATACAAGCTTTTGATACTGTTTATTATTTTGGCTGGTATTCCATAGCATCTCAGAATATTCCACAGGGAGAGGGAGATTGCATAAATAGCTAAAATACATAAACACACTAAAATACACAGCACACTTTTATAAACATGTTATTATGTTTAACAGTCATGAAATCATGTCACAGTTTGGAATATCTTCGTTGCACTCTGGATATATCCATAGGTACTCTGATCACCTTCACAATATCTTCAACAGCATCTAGCGACTAAACGTACCAGTTCGATGTGGATTGATGTCTACTCATATGCTGTTCTTTTCTTTCCAGCCACTCCAATTTTCAATCCAAACTCTTGCAGTCTAGCGGTTGACATGAATTGGTTTAGATCATTGATTCCCAAACTTTTTTTGGGCCTCCGCCCACTTTGCATGACATAAACTTTGCAATAGCAACAAATGATGCGGTATGACCCACTTTTGGAACCTATGATTTAGATGAAGGTCCTCTTTGTGGCCATTCTCTATGAGGGCGTTCAGAAAGTCAGCTCTATTCATTGACTGACCCACCGATATGGTGGCAGGGTCAGCCGCCTGTCTGCTGTCTCATTGCCATCGACACATCCATGTGCCCCAGAATGAAGATGAATGTAATAGTTTTACCAATACCAAGATGAATGTCAAGGTAGTATTAGTAATACCAAGTAACTTAAGTTCGGGTATCTCTGTGGCTAAGTCTCACCTCATCTTCTGAAGAATCCTGGTTAGAATCTAGATCATGACGTTCGTTCACGGGTGTATTTTTTCAGAGACCAATAGGATTGTTGCCGCAGCTATGGAGTTTGTGCAATACTCTTGGCAGATAGTGTGCCATTTTCTGCGGAAAAGGACTGAGCCATATGAGGTAAAACCCAGTTGCAATGAAGCCAATCCTTTGGCTGTAGACCCTTTAAGTAACCTGCTGCCTTGTAGGTTGGCTGGGAACAGTCAAAGGCTGACGGAGAGTAAACGCTGGTTGAAATCTGACACATCGCCGAAGGACAAGCTAGAGCTCCAAATGGTGCTGAAGATGTGACATGAACGGTCTTGGCAAAGGTTGTTTATGTATCACAATAAGAATGATAAAAATGGCCACAAAGAACGAACGCAGAGAGAGACCCTTTAAGTTACTGAAGTAATGTTAGCTTTAGTGATCTGACTGCTTTTATACATTTGATGTTATTACTTACAACTTGATCATAACTATGAACCATGTTTTTATGAGATTACGATTTGGTGGATTTACTTTCCATTTTGTTGTTGCTAAATATATATTTATTTGCTGCATGTAACTGGCTTACATCAGCTGGAGGGGATATTCAGTTTCTTTATTATCATTATTTTCTTCTGTGTATACTAGTTGATCTTGTCAGAATTATATTTGCTGAAGCAGGATAAGGTGAGAGAGAGATAAAGTTGAGAGTTAGACTGAAATATAATGTTACATTTATAAAAGAATTCATTAAATATATTAACAAAACAATTTTGTATTTGATTGTGCATCTGGTCTGTTGTTAGCTTTTTTCTTTTTTTGTCATCACACTGTTACTGGATTGTTGCCCAGTGTCGTGATTTTCTGTTTTTGACTTGCGCTGCTCTAGTGGCTTGGACGATAGTTATTTTTGCTTTTTGACAGGATTCTGCTATGCCATCTAACCATCTTTTTGTGGCATTCCTTTCTCCTTTCCTCATATTCTGTTGTAGAAGACTGTAAACTGTGGAGTTTAGTTATATTCTTATTAAATGGCAGAACCAATTCAAGCAGGGTTCTGCCTCAACTTTCTTTTTTATGCTGATGTTGGTGACTATCTTTTCTGGTGTTTTTGGTAACTTTTCATAGGCTCGCATTTCCACATAATTTTTGTGACTGCTGTGCTCATAGTACAGTTATCCTTTTAGAATGACAATTTTCGAAATTTTCCACACATATTTTCATTATTAACAACTTTTTAACAACAAATTTGTGCAGGCATGAGCCTGTCATCTTGCTAAACCAAATATTAACATGTGGGTTGTGTTTGACATCACCAATGTATACAACTTATCTTTGGTCGCCAACAAATAACTGCAGTGTCTTGTCAGAACTTTAAAGCGGTATGTCATGGAGAGAGAGATGTTTACATCTCAGACCTGTATATCATGATCTTGGGTTCTATGGGTTAATAAAATATTTAACATTGTGCGAGTCTTCTTACTTTTAATAAAAAGGGTGGAGACTGCAGTAAAACTTGGAAAAATAGGTAAACACGTAAAAACAAAGTACTAGTTTTACAAAATACATAAAACAGTGACGACAAATTACTTTTAATACCAACTTCTTCGAACGCTCCATATCGACCACTTGTTAAACCACTCTTTGTGATTTGTATGTGATTCGAGCCTAAGAGCGATTATACGTTGCGCCAGTTATGCGCCTACAAGTAGGCCAGCACATCCAATATCTGCGGTACTTTATTTACTAGGATAGCTTCCCTAGGCCCCTACCTCAGTGGCCTTTTACGTCATGCCTTGTAGGCTGCAGTATTACTATTCTTTGCTCCCCTTGCGAGCCCTGACAACACACTTGTGAAGGCTAACAGACAAACATACAGATTCTTATGAAAGTACAGACTCTATTTCATATAGAAAATTTTATCATGAAAGTAATCTTCAAAACAGCCCAAGGATTCACACGAGGGCTCAGTTTTGTAATTCCAAAATTCTGAAGTCACAATCAATACCCTTGTCTGTTCCCATCAAAGTCTTGCAAAAACTTCTGAAGTCATTAATACCCTTGTCTGTTCCCATCAAAGTCTTGCAAAAACTTCTGAAGTCGCCATCAATACTCCTGTCTGTTTCATCAAAGTCGGCAAAACTTCTGAAGTCGCATCAATACCCTGTCTGTTTCATCAAAGTCTTGCAAAAACTTCTGAAGTCGCCATATCAATACTCCTGTCTGTTTCCATCAAAGTCGGCAAAAACTTCTGAAGTCGCCATCAATACCCTTGTCTGTTCCCATCAAAGTCGGGCAAAACTTCTGAAGTCGCATCAATACCCTTTGTCTGTTCCTATCAAAGTCGGCAAAAACTTCTGAAGTCGCCATCAATACTCTTGCCTGCTTCCATCAAAGTCTTGCAAAACTTCTGAAGTCGCCATCAATACCCTGTCTGTTTCATCAAAGTCGGTAAAAACTTCTGAAGTCGCTATCAATACCTTGTCTGTTTCATCAGTCTTGCAAAAACTTCTGAAGTCGCCATCAATACCTTTTAGCGTGCTCCCATCAAAGTCTTGCAAAACTTCTGAAGTCGCCATCAATACTCTTGTCTGTTCCCATCATAGTCTTTTAAGTCCATTTTAAAGCTAGTGTCCAGATTTTTTCGTTCATTTTCTATAAAAGACGCCATATTTCCTGGGAATCCTTTACCACTAGCTCTCATTAACTCGGTTGCTAGAACAATCTCGTTAGTGATGTAGGCCTCTCCGTGGATCTGTTTTTCAGAGACGTGGTATATCAGTATCAGCCATGACAAGAGACTGGAGAACATCACAACCACATTCTGAAAGTTTATAATCAGACAAGACTCTCACAAGTAATATATATTTCAAATATGACTGGAATTTTAACTATCACACAATTAAAAATAAAATAACAATATAAAAGTTATAACTGTGTGATGTCGAGGCTCGAAGGGAGCAATGAATAGTAACATTGTGACCTACAAGGCATGTTGTAAGAAGCTCATGTAGGGACCTAGGTAAGCAATACCCTAGTAAATAAAAAGCATCGCTGAAATCAGATGTGCTGGTCTACTTGTAGGCACATTACTTGCCCAGCGTACAAACGCTCTTAGTCTCAGATGACATACAGATTGCAGAGTGTTCGAAGAAGAAAACTGTAATGTCGTAACTGTTAAACAAAATAGGGAAGACTCGTAAAACTTGGTAATAGGAAACACGACCAACAAAACTATAGTTTACAAAATACAAAAACAGTGACGATAAATAGAACGTCACAACATGCCTTTATCACAAACGAACAAACAGGAGTGACAATAAATGAAAACAATGACATAAATACCACGTATCTAAGAAAATCTGAATAAAAATGAATACTAAATAAATGTAACACAAAAACACAATAAAAACTGAAATAAAAAAGAAACAATGAAACATCTAGTAAATATATAACTTGAATACATGCACATATACCCATAGAAGCATGGGAAGAGAAAGTATAGAAGCAAGAATGAACATGCAACATATCCTATAGAGATTACAAAGCATGGGAAGAGAAAGTACTAAGAAGCATAAGAATGTAATACGCTGAGCTGGTCGCAAGGTCTAAAAACAACGATCTCCAGAGATGACACTATCATCAGGGGAACATGATCGATGGCTGACCTGACATCGAAAGTTTCCGAATGGCCAGTATCATTGAAATGGGTAGCTACAGTCAAGAGCATCGAATCGCGCAGGGTTACGACCGCACCGAGCCCTGCGTTTCAAAAGCCTTGCTACCGCTTGAGATAATGGCATAGAATTTTAGGATTGACGGAAATGTCTCCCAACAACTGGCTTTTGAAGACACGCGGGTTCGTAGCATACAAGTGTTGCAGTCGACGCCACACTGATGGTGCCAAATGACTCTGGATGTTAGCTTGAGGCTTCAGAACAACATATCTAGGCTTCTGTCCGCCTGTACGCCACCAAAGGATAGCGTTGAAGATTGAACGGTATCAGATCGACTGAAGAATGGAGAATGACGAACAAGACTCTTCAAAGCGAACAGGCGAAGTAGACAAGCACCCGTCAGAATTGAAGTTCTATGCGGGAAACCCTCCGGTAGATTTCTGCTGAACCGCCGCATAGCAGAAGCAAGCACTTATCCGGATAAGCCTACTAAGAAATCAGCATTCGTGATTATCGAGAAATGCCCTCACAGAGGCGATAGCGCAAGAGTTGAGAGAATGGTAATCAGACAGCCTGGGAATGGGAAGAGATAAGAAGAAAACTATGTGCAGTCAGTGCTTGCAGTATACTGTAGTGATGGTGATAGGCTGATAGTGATAGTGATGTCAAGAGTTGACACAAGAGGTAAGATGAGATGTAACCAATAGCCGATTGAAGACATAAGCGGACAAATCAGCCAGGCATATCGAAATGCCAATAAATCACTATCATGATACACGACGGAAGAGGCCATCATGGAATTCATACCAGGTGCCAAGATGACCCATGAATAGAAAGCATACTGTCCCATTTGTACTCATGCTTCACTCCGATCTGCTCAAAGAACTGGTCATGAACTGAAAGGAGTTGAGAGTTAGAACAGTTCTGCAAGACGGGAGAGCCGAGGTGGAAAAAGTGGGTTAGTTCTCTGTCGAGAAAGAACTGAGAGCTTGAAGTCCGCCGAATGAGGATGGAGGCACATGAGCACATCAGGAGAAGAGACGAAGTCCTGCCAGGCAACAACTCAATAGACGAAAAATTGACACCCAATTCTATAAAACTAGTTCTTCTGATGTCACACTATCTAACAATAGTAAAGTCCGTACAGTAATTAAGAACTTAATTGCCTCTAACGACCTTCCTACCGCGCATCATCACTTTGTGTCATCGATAGCTGTTTAGAAAACTCCGCCTTTTATATGCTCCCAAAATTCATAAACTGAACAATCCGGTAGGCCCATACGCTTTTGCTTGCTCTTGTCCTACGGAACATATCTCCAATTTTCTTGATAGTATCTTCAATCCTATAGTCACCACACTACCTTCATTCTTGAAAGATAATAACCACACCTTGTCTGTTTTTTCTCTATTGAGTTGTTGCCTGGCAGGACTTACCGCTCTCTTCCTCCTTGATGTGTGCTCATTGTACACCTCCATACCTCATTCCGACGGACTTCAAGCTCTCCAGTTCTTTCTCGACAGGAGAACTAACCCACTTGTCTCCACCTCGGCTCTCTCGCCTTGCAGAACTAGTTCTAACTCTCAACCCTTTCAGTTCAATGACCAGTTCTTTGAGCAGATCAGTGGGTCGCCATGGGTACAAAATGGGACCCAGTTATGCTTGTCTATTCATGGGTCATCTTGAGCACCTAGTATGGAATTCTATGATGGCCCTTCTTCCGTCTGTGTATCATAGATACATTGATGATTGTATTGGCATTACCGATATGCCTGAAGCCGATTTGTCACGCCTCATTAATGTCTTCAACTGCCATTCGCTTACATCTCACATCTCTACCTCTTGTGTCAACTTTCTTGACATCACTATCACTATCAGCCTATCCACCATCACTACATCAGTATACTACAAGCCTACTGATGCACATAGTTTTCTTTTTATACTCTTTCCCATTCCCAGGCTTGTTGACTTTACCATTCTCTCAACTTGCGCCTTCTGTCGCCTCTGAGCGAGGACACGATTTCGATAGAGCCTACGAGATGCTGGATTTCTTTCGTAAGCGCTATACCCGGATAAGGTGCTTGCTTCTGCATGCGGCTGCTCAGCAAATTCCTCGCCAGGAGGCCCCTCTCTAACCAGCATAGAACTTCCAATTCTGACAGGGTGAAACTTGTCTTAACTTTCCATCCTCATAGTTCCCTTGTGAAGAAAGTCTTATTCCGTCATCTCTCCATTCTTCAGTCTGATCCTGATACACGTCAATCTTCCAACACTATCCTTTGTGATAGACGGGACAGAAGCCTTAAGGATATGTTGGTTCACAGTCGCCACAAGCCTAATATCCAGAGTCATTTTGGCACCATCCAGTGTGGCCGCCGGCGCTGCAACACTTGTGCTTATGTAATACAGACTCGCACGTGTCTTTTCCAAAAGCCACGCTCGTTGTTGAAGACAGTTTCACGTGCGAGTCCCGTATATTATCTATGCCATTATCTGCAAGCGGTGCAACAAGGCCTATATTGGGGAAACCGCCAGGAGACTCAGTGACCGATTCGCCTAACACTTGCGCGATATACGCCAATGCTCTGTGACCCTGTAGCTACCCATTTCAATGATACTGGCCATTCAGGAGCTTCCGATGTCCAGGTCACAGCCATCCGATCATGTTCCTCTGATGATCGTAGTCGATTTGCTTTGGAGAATCGGTTGATTTCTTTGTATGGTACCTTCACCACGGGGCTCAACGATTACATTCTTATGCTTCTAGTACTTTTTCTTCCCATGCTTTGTAATCTCTATGGGTATATGTTGCATGTATTACATTCTTATGCTTTAGTACTTTCTCTTCCCATGCTTTATAATCTATATGGGTATATGTTGCATATATTCAAGTTATATATTTACTAGATGTTTCATTGTTTCTTTTCTATTTCTAGTTTTTATGTGTTTTTTGTGTTACATTTATTTCGTTATTCGTTTTATTCCAGATTTTCCTTAGATACGTTGGTATTTGGTCATCCATTTGTGTTTCATTTTAATTTGTCACTCCTGTTTGTTCGCTTGCTTGATAAAGGCCTTGTTGGTCGAAACGCTGCTGTTTATCGTCACTGTTTATGTATTTTGTAAAACTATAGTACTTTGTTTGTACGTGTTTAACTGTTAAACAACAGAAGCATATAACTACTTGTGCATAAACTTCAATAACTCCAACATAATAAAAAGGGAGTCAGTGTGGTTAAGCTGTTGATTTGTGTTCTGAAGGTTGTGGGTTTGAATTGGCTGCCACTCAGTTTACAAGTGCATTTTTTCCAAGATCCCTAGGATTTTGCCGGAGCTACAGAGATTGTGCAATACCCTCAGCAGGCGACGTGACATTTTTGCATAGAAGGGTCGAGCCAGATGGGTAAAACCCAGTGCAATGAACCCAATCCATCTTGATACCCTTTTAACATAAAAAAAGACGAGAAGAAATACAGTTAAGACTACTCTGCCCAACAATAAAAGAACTGTCGTTACTGCCTGTGACAGGTGGGACGAGAGCCTGAAGAATTTAATGGCTACATGCAAGTGCCCTACAGTACTTGCTAAAATTAGTGTTGATCCCATAACACTTAGATCACAAAACTGTAATAAGACCAATTGTTCTATATTGATTCGAAACCTGGAGTAAAAAAACAAGATGAAACATTCTTAGAGAGCTCTGAAGACAGTCTTAACTGATTTGCTACAGAGTCTCCCACAAGGGGAGCAAAGAATAAGTAACACTGCGACCTGCAAGGCATGTCATAAGAGGCGACTGAGGTAGGGCCTAGGGAAGCTGCCCTAGTAAATAAAAAGCATAGCAGAAATCGGATGTACTGACCTATTTGTAGGCACATAACTTGCACAAAGTACAATCGCACTTAGGCTCAGATCATATTCAAATCACAAAGAGTGGTTTAACAAGTGGTCGATATGGAGAGTTCGAAGAAGCTACAGTGTTTTTTTTGGTCTCTGGATGGAATTAATTTTTTTAATTCAAAAATAAAATGCACTCATAACTTAGCAAAACTAATTTATTGTTTCTAAATAGGATTTGCAATATGACTTATTATACATTGATGTAACCACAAATGGGTTCATTTTCACAAATTATTGAATTTATTAGCACATAGGCCACTATCTCAGTCGCTCTACATGCCTTGTATGTCGCAGGGTTACTATTCTTTGTTGGAGCCTTCTTAGTCTGTAAGAAAAGTCTGCATGGGCCTTCTCTGCAAGCTCATGTGGCAGAATGGTCAAGGAAGCCAGTGGTGCATTTAGTATGACAACAAGCAGCATGACAATGGAGGTACTGGCGTTGACCAATGCACTACTCTGGCTAGAGTCACAAAACTACACTCATGCGTACATTCTGAGTGACTCATTGAGTATGATCCGAAAGGTGGAGGCCGGTTTGGTGCGCAGGCAATGGACTGAATCACTGCAGGCGTCAACAATTTGCAGAATTACACTTGTCTTTGTTCGGGGCACATGGGTGTCGTTGGCAATGAGAGAGCAGACAGACTGGCTGGCTCTGCCGCGATATCAGAGGGCCAGCCAATGGACAGAGCTGACATTGTGAACGCCATCATAGAGCGTGGCCGCAGAGAAGACCTTCATCTAAACCAATCCACGCCAACTACTAGATTGCGAGAACTGGGTTTGAAGATTGGTGGGGCAAGAAAAGAACGGTACAACAGGTATACGAGTCGGCTCATCAATCAAAATAGAACTGGTACGGTCAGTCGCTGGACGCTGTTGGAGATATTGCGAAGGAGATCGGAGCACCTATGGACATGTCCGGAGTGCAATGAAGATATTCAACTGAAGAAAGCCAGGTACTCCTCCTCTCTGTATCCGGATATATTACGAAAGTGAAGCAAGTCCATGACCACATGGGGAAGACTGCAGTAAAACTATGTAGCAATGAAACACGTAAAACAAAAGTATGTAGGCTTACAAAATACAAAAACAATAGCTGTGTATTGTTATTGTATTTCGTAAAACTACAGTACTTTGTTTTTACGTGTTTCACCAAGTCCTTGACCAGTATGTTTTCTAGTCTTGATTTTTTTTTAATGGGACGAGTTCTCGACTCGGACACAAGTGGGTTGTAGGTTCAATCCCACACTTGATGTTCCACACATACAAAACATGAGCCATCTCTACACACATCCCCTCATCTTCCCAACAAAATATAATGCATATAAATACCTCAAAGATGCATATAAAGGCTAGACGTGCTGCCAATATGTGCCAGAATACAACAGATCTTTCATACGGTTCTTTACTCCATGGAGGATTTCTAAAATCCTTGTATCTGTATCAGAAACAATGATACTATATAAATATTCACTTCAACAGCCATGGAGTATAACAATTTATTATGGCAAAACAGTATAAATATTTATTACAAAAACTATAAATATTTATTACGATAAAGCTGCATAAATATTTATTATGACAAAGCTGCAAAAATATTGCGGGCCCTGCCAACTGAGATTCTAAAACCTAATCAACCTCTCATACCCGGAATATGACCCAGTCCACATCTGTACTACACAGCTGCCACAGTTGACCTATTTTAATTGGGGGCAGACATCACACAATTTAAACTATAATTTTTAAAAATATTATAGGTCATGGACACTGCAGTTGAAGCTCAAGGTGAATAAGATAGGTAGATATCACCAGTTATCAGCTATATGAGGACTATAATCATAGCACTCCGGACATGTCCATAGGTGCTCCGATCTCCGAAATCCAGCACCCAACACACTAGTTCGATGTTGATTAATCAATCTCTTTGCATATTTAGTTCTTTTCGGGCTGCACCAATATTGACACCCATCTCTTTCAATCGGGTCAGCGAGTGGAATTCACAGCCCTGAAACTCCTCTCAATGCGTGAAGAATGTCATTTCGATCCATGGCAGCGCCTCTAATATTGTAGCCAAGCCAGCCAATCTATCAGCTCGTTCATTATCCCTAACTCCTGCATGCCCAGGACAAACTGAAGGTGATTTCTCTGATCATTGTCTGTGCCAGTACATCCACCCAGTTGCGTCTCACCATTCCTGATTCGACTTTACGAATCATGCTCATGGAGTCACTGAGTATGAAAACACGAGAGTAGTTGTGAGATGCCAAACATTTCACCGCCTCCATAACCGCCCGAACCTCCATTGTCAAACTACTTGTGGTGTGCGTAGGCCACACTGGCCTCTCTATTATTATTCCTCCTGAGCGTACTGAAAAGGCCACGCACAGTGTTGTTGGCGAATGACTGAACCATCAGTGTAAATAACCACATCTGTATCATTGATGATGTCATTCAAGAGGGCCTCCACCTCTACGTTAATCAGTGATAAAATATTTTGTTCGCAGTTTTTCTTAATAGATGTAATAATGGTGAAAGCAGTCTGAAATTGAGGTGGAACAGCAATCCATTCCTCTCCTGTTTCAATTCCGGAAGGATCACATATTTTCCTAAGTGTATCTTCCGCCTGACTCAGCCATGATCTGCCTTCTTGAGCCTACACCCTTTCTCCTTAATGAGTTCTTCATGGAGAGGATGTTCATTGTTTGTATTGATTCTTAGATATGATCGAACCCTCCAAGTTTCAATTCTGTTAGCAATAGTTGGGAGGCATCACCAATTGCTTTATACTTAATGCCTCTTAATACCTGTCTGTCAAAGCTTATGTTTTGTCTGTCTAACCTTATATTTTGTCTGTCAAAGTTTGTGTTTTGTCTGGTAAAAGCTTATGTTTTGTCTGTTTAACCTTATGCTTTGTCTGGTCAAACATTATGTTTTGTCTGTCACAGCTTTTGTTTTGTCTGTCACAGCTTGTGTTTTGTCTGTCACAGCTTGTGTTTTGTCTGTCAAAGCTTATGTTTTGTCTGGTCAAACATTATGTTTTGTCTGTCAAAGCTTGTGTTTTGTCTGTCAAAGCTATTGTTTTGTCTGTCTAACTTTATGTTTTATCTGTCTAACTTTATGTTTTATCTGATAAACTTCTCACCTACAGATGTCAACATGAATGGAGACATCTATGGGCTTTAATTCTTCAACAAAGTCTGATGTGTTGAAGTAGGCCAAAGTGAAGTTAACATAGCCAATGTCTGTACCATCTAGACTAAACTCATAACGGTACATAAGACGTGGGATGAAATCAGAGGTCATCGCATGATAAAGCCTGCATGAAATATATGATTAACATCACAATTGGATCAAAAATAGTTGTGTTTAAAGTCAGAATTATAAACTAACCGTCCTTTCTTCTTCTGTCCCTTAGCCATGAGATGACAAACCAGTCAGTGGTTAACATGTCTTGTAGTATCTTGCAATACTTAACAATCTGCTTATCCTTTGGCGATGTGTCTTGTGGTAGCCATGACAAGACAAACCAGTCAGTGGTTAACTGATTCGGTCCCGTGGAACACTCTAGTGCACATATTTCTTATCTGCGTGTCCCAAGCGCCTTTTAAAAGACGGCTACTATTGCGTTGAGTTTTATTAATTTTCACTCCGATTGTAGTTTTATATCAACCGGAAACTAAGTAGAAAGGAAGTACTAACGATAACCAAATCACAACATCGTGGTTTTGACTAGAATCAGAAGTGAAACCAAGTTAATTTTCGTTTCAAGTTACCCTGTGATTAAAAATAATGTCTAACAATTCAGAGTCTAGAAATGGTTTGTTATCAGCTCGTTCTGCACGCTTTACAGCTGCAGAAGCGCGAGATTGGTTGCATGAAGATGTAGATACTGATAGTGAAGATAGTGAAGCTTCTGATTCTGATGACACAGAAGTTTGTGATTTAAATACGCCGATTATTAATAATTTAAATAATACTAGTAGTGTTTCCCAACCAGTGCGAGAGGGCGTTGCCCCAGTCAGGTTCCAGATGGTCGTGTTGCTAATTTGCGAACAGTTAGTAAACCATATATTCCGTCAATATTTTCTTAATTTTTGTGTATTCATAAATGGATTACTTATATAAAGAGAGCAGTTACACTGATTTATTCACCATATTGTTCCTCAAGGCCCTTGGTAAGTTGGATTTTTGTTCTCACAATTTCAATTAATTTTTTATTACATGCTAATATTTGTCATGCACAGTCAACACAACATTATATTTTCGCATACAATAAATATTTTATGAAAGTACAATCATTTATCTTTAATTTGATATATAATAAGTTCAACTTTAAATCATATTTAGAAACAATATTTTAATTTAACTAAAGTATGTGTGCAATATTTTTGAAGCTAAAAATATAATTCCGTCCAGAGGTGAAAAAAACCTGGTACTGAATCAGTTAACATGTCTTGTGGTATCTTGCAATACTTAACAATCTGCTTATCTTTTGGCGATGTGTCTTGTGGTAGCCATGACAAGACAAACCAGTCAGTGGTTAACATGTCTTGTGGTATCTTGCAATACTTAACAATCTACTTATCCTTTGGCGATGTGTCTTGTGGTAGCCATGAGATGACAAACCAGTCAGTGGTTAACATGTCTTGTGGTATCTTGCAATACTTAACAATCTACTTATCTTTTGGCGATGTGTCTTGTGGTAGCCATGAGATGACAAACCAGTCAGTGGTTAACATGTCTTGTGGTATCTTGCAAGACAATAATAAAATCTCTATCGCATAGAGGTTAGGTGCTCATCTCTCGTTCCAAAGGTATTCGGTTTGCTTCTTCATGGAGCCATCATGATATTATTCCAATTATCCCTGATCTCAGTGTAGGTGAGATCGAGCTCCTAGTCCTATCAGAGACGGACGATAAAACGTAGGTCCTATGATCAATTTGAGCACGTAAAAGAACCCTTGGCAGTTCAAAATTGAGAAGAGCAGGCTGGAAAGCCACTACCTGGGCAAAATTCATTAGAAAGCATTCAAAATAAAATTGATACAAAATATCTTCACCATCACACAGGAGGGCCCTCGCAGTGCTATGAAGTTCATGCACTGCTGCTAATTTTGTCTTCAAATTTCTATGATATTTTACATTATTAGCATCCTTGAAATATAATTTATTAAATATTTATTAAAATAGTTGTACAACAAACATTCTAGTTGCATACAATATTGGAATGATTATATTTTGATCTTTAACATATTGTCTAAGGCCGAAGGGACCCACTCCATCAGGGGCTCATTTGCCATCGGAAAGCTGGAAACCTAGTCACTGTCACCTCTATCTCCTACCCAACACTTTCATCAGAATAACATAACTGATCTATGTAAATTAATCAAATATCTTTGCTGTTAACAAAGTTTCAGTTTAGAATATCTTTATTACGCTCCAGATATATCCATAGGTGCTCTGGTCTCTTTTGCAATATCTCCAACAGTGTCCAGCGTCTAACCATACCAATTCAATGTTGATTGATGAGCATATTCATATGCCCTGTTGTACTGCTCATATCTGACCACTCTAATCTTTAATCCAAACTCTTGCTACTTAGCTGTTGACATGGATTGGTTTAGATGAAAGTCCTCTTTAGACCACACATGAGTGCGTCAGAATGTGCTTCCATCCATTGGCTGATCCTTGATATGGTGGCAGAGCCACCCAGCCTGTCCATTCTCTCAATGCCACCGACATCCATGTCCCCTGGATTGAAGAATGTAATGCTTTTAATTGTTGACGGTTGTAGGGATTCAGTTCATTGTCCACAGGACACAATCGACTCCGCAGCCACATGTATACAAAATTCAAGATTGGCAATTCAGCCATGTGGACAGGCACACCAGACTGCAGAGTACATACTTCAAGACTGTCCCGAATATGATACACTGAGGCAAACTCACTGGCCTAACGAAACAACACTTGACAGAAAACTACACGGACCTCGGTGTGAGCTACAAAAGACAGTGAAGTTTATATAAGAGACAACATTGAATATATAGACAATATTTCAAGCGATCGAAAGGAAGGGAAGTCCATAGGCAGTGTGTGCATTCTGAGTGATTCATTGAGTCATCATCATCAAATAGCTTGTCCTGAGCAGAACTTTGCTACCTTTAACAGTCCATTGGAACTTCTCTCTCTCATATGCCAGATGTCCGCCTCTGCAGCCGTCATGTTAAAACCATCAGTTACATCCTGAATTGATCTTCTCCGTACTCTTCCTCTTCTTCTCTTTGCTGGTATGCCTCCTTCAATGATGGTCTTCTCCAGCCCGTCGTGTCTTTTTATATGTCCAAAATACCTCAATTTTCTCTTTCTTATTTGTAGCATCAGCCAGTTTTCTTTGATATTTAAGTACTTTCTGGATAGATCTATTTGTTCTCTTCTCTGTCCATGATATGCGAAGGACTCTTTGGAAGGATTCATTGAGTATGATCTGGAAAGTGGAGGATGGTTCAGTACGAATGAATCTGTTCTGTTAATGAATAATCAACAGTTTCTAAAACAAAACAACATTAAGAACTGGTCTTCTTCTTCTTTGAACGCTCCATATCCACTACTTGTTAACCACTCTGTGTGATTTATGTGATCTGAGTCTAAGAGCAATTGTGGCAGTTATGCGCCTACAAGCAGGCCAGCACATCCGATTTCTGCGTTTTTTTTTATTTACTAGGTAGCTTCCTAGGTCCTACCATCAGTCGTCTCTTCGACATGCCTTGTAGGTCGCTGTGGTACTATTCTTCGCTTCCCTTGCGGGCCACTGCACCACACAAGTGAGAACTGGTCTAATATTAAATATCTTACATTGGTCACAATTGATAGTCTGGAGATAGTAAACAGCACACTGTACCAGATTCCTGAAATATAAAATGGTTGAAATAGTCAAATAGCGAAACACTAATCACATTTAAAAAAATCAAAACATGACTGTGGAGACTATTCTCAACTGTCTAAAGCCCTGTTTCCCAACGTGGGGTGCACGCCCCACAGGGGGGCATTTTCATCGTTTAGGGGGGGGCAATGGACTCGTTCGGAGTTTAACTAATGTTCATGATGTTGCAAAACCGATATATTCACTTTTGGATGTCTGTTTACAAAAACCACTGTTGCTCCACAATCATTTTACTGAAGTTTAAAAAATCTTCAATAAGCAGAAAGTACTTATATCTAGGAACATTTCTATCTCATTTTAACAAAGCTTTGAAAGCGGGAAAGCATGTGTTATTGTGTTAAAAATGAGTCATATTTAAAAAAAAAACTGTAATGTGTCCGTCATTTGATAATCTTGTCATGAAGGCCAAAATGAGTTTATATAGTGCAATCTTGAGTATGTAATAATATTGGACAGAGCCACGCATATATTTCCGCCACAGAAAGCAGGTCCGAAGTTTGATTTGGCTTGGAATGTTAGGTACGATGGGAAAAGGAACCAAGAAACATTTGAGGTGGTTTGACTCAAATACAAGTTATGGGCCATTAGTTTGATTACCAGAGTAATGGATACTCACTGTGCAGCTGGATTATACAGGTGTCCTTAGAGAAGAATTTTGTGGTTGTATAGTTAACGAAGGAGCATTTATATATAGGTTACAGTAGAATATCATGAGATCTTGTTTTCCATGTTTAGCGACAGATTGAGAAGGCGTGGTTGGGATATACATTTTTAGACAATGACAGAAGAATGTCGTTAGTCAAAGTAAAATGAGTCTTTTCCAAGAGAGTAACAGATGTAGGAAATCGCAGTCGTGAGAACAAAGTTTTGAAATAGTAAAGTAATAGAATATTCACCCATGTATACAGACTGTGGACTTTAAGAAGATGGAATAATAGAGCAGATAGAGAGCCAAATACAGAACAGCTATGAGGTAGCTAGAATAAAAATAGAGAACTAGACACAGCACAGCTAAAGTACAGGACTGTTAGACCAGATTATACGAGAAAAGCAGAAGAGAACCGAAGAGCTTCAGGTAGAAGATACAACTATTGGAGTTTAGAATTTATCAGAGCTAATTAGAAGAGAACACCGCATACTTTTTAGAAGAGCAGATTTGACCACATAAATGTGAGTATAAATATTGTTAACGATTTTTTTTTCTTTAAAATAGTTATGCTACAATAATCGAATTTTCTCAAACGTATATCACCTGATGTGAAATATTATTATATTAATGTATTCCACATTAATGTCTTTTCCGCCAACAATGCTTGACCAACGAATCAATGAAACTAGGTCGTCTTGAGGCGCATTTGAAGGCGAAACACAGTGCTCATATTAATTCAGATTTGAATTACTTTTAAACGACAATTTTGAAAAAAGAGCAACATTAAAGTCTCTGTTTAATGCTCATACTACAACTGTCAATCGTACTCTTGAGGCTAGTTATCAAATTTTCTTACTCATTGCTGAATGTGGGATGATCATACTATAGGAGAGAATTTAATCAAACCATCAATATCAGCATTTCTTAAAACGGTTCTGGAAAAAGATGACAAAGAGACGAAAGCTATGCCACTCAGTAACAATACTCTTAGCAAAACAGCAGACGAAATGAGTGAAGATATTGAAATACAACGTGTTGAAAAGCTGAAAATAAGAAAATTTTTAGTGCAAATGGATGAATCAACTTTGAGAGACAGTGTTCATAAGTAGTATTGTTAACTTACGCAAGATACGAGGCGTGTTCAAATGAAAACGGGACTTGTTACACCACGCGTGCTAGAGTGCACGGATATTGATGACATTTTGCACTAGTAATGAGTATCCAATAATTAACATACGGTCACGTGTTCATCTTCCCAGCATGCATATGTGCTGCAGGAGACTGTTAACAATATGGCGGGTGTGATTCCGAACCCGTCCAAAGTAAATCAGCGTGCTGTGATCCAGTTTCTTTCATTTGAAGGATGTCAAGCAGTAGACATTCATCGGAGAATGAAGGCAGCATATGGTGACAAATGTTTGTCGAGGACAGGAGTGATGGAATGGGCGCGTATGTTTAATGACGGACGTGAGTTAACAGCAGATCTTGCACGGCCAGGTCAGGCGCATATTGTTGCAACAGAAGAAGAAATAGCCTTGCTTGATAAAGCAGTACTGACTGACCGTTATCGGAGCATTCGTTCGCTTGCAGAAGAATTCCATATGTCAATTGGGACAGCCCACATGGTTGTTCGGAAAAATTGAACTATCGGAAGATGTGTTCACAGTGGGTCCCACGGATGTTGACTGACCACCATAAGGAAGAACAGATGGGGTGGAGTTTGAACCACTTGATGCGTTACAGGACAGAGGTTGATGCATTTCTGTTGAGCATTGTGGCAGGTGATGAATCGTGGTGTCACCACTATGAACCGAGCAGCAAAATTGACAGCATGCAATGGAAACATCCAGGTTCACCAAAACCCCAAAAATTCAAGACACAGGTTTCTGCTGGGAAGGTTATGGTGACCGCATTTTTGACCATGAAGGGCTTTTGTTGGCCGATTTTAAGGAACCTGGTGTCAACATCAATGCCGCCAATTATAAAGACACTTTAGACAAGCTGCATAAGGCCATCAAGGCTAGCGACCAGGCAAGCTTTCTCAAGGTGTGATTCTTCTCCACGACAACGCTCATCCGCACAAATTGTGCAGGTCACATTGTCAAAGAAGAATTGTTCTTCATCACCCAGCCTATAGTCCCGATTTGTCCCAGTGTGATTTCCATTTGTTCAGGCCGTTGAAGAAAGCACTAAAGGGACAGCGATTCAACAGCGATGCAGACGTGAAGACAGCGGTGACCACATGGTTCAGTGAGCAGCCATGCACCTTTTTCTCGGACGGCATTCGACGTCTACCTAAACAGTGGGATGCTTGCCTAAATGCATACAGAGATTTTTCTGATGAACCCAGGTGCATTCTTATTCACAAGTGGTTGCTTTGTTTAATTCCGTTGAAACTGTTAATTTGCGTATGATACTTTTTAAATAAATCCACAAGTCCCGTTTTCATTTGAACACGCCTGTATACTGATAATGGGGATTTTTCTGAAGAAATGTTGTTCTGTAAGTCATTAGAAAGCAACCCCTACCTCCAAAGATGTATATAATAAGTTAAAAATTACTTATATGTCAAAAATATACCAATTAAAAATTTAACATCTTGTCTAGATGGTACTCCTAATATGATAGGCAAGAAAAATGGCTGCTTTAAATTGCCTGAAGATGAGAATCCAGAAATGCTTCTTGTGCACTGTGTTATTCACAGAGAAAATTTGGTAACTAAAAACATTTCGTCTGTTCTGAATGAAGTACTAAATTCAATTATAAAGTGTATCAATGCTATTAAAGCTAATGCCAAAAGTGAGCGTCTCTTCAAGCTATTTTGGGAAAATGCAAACCATGTGAGATTTTTACTTCACACTGAAGTAAGATCTCTCTCGAAAGGGAACTATGTGACAAGGTTTATGGAACTATTTGATACTCTTAGTGACTTTTAAGCGACAAACCTGAATTGAAGTATCTGTTAACCGTCGATGGTAAAGCATTTGTGAGTTATCTAGCCGATATCTTTGAAAAACTAAATATATTAAATAACCAACTTCAATGAACAAATAAAACTCTTGCTGATGCAAAAGCAAAGATATTTGGTTTCATTACCTTTATTGAATTATGTCAGAAATATATTTGCAACAAACATTTTGAAGAGTTTCATTGGCTCCAGAAATGTGAAGTGACTGATATCGCTATACTGATACTTGTTATTGTCGATCATCTGAAAATTCTATCGGCAGATTTAAAAGACAGATTTTTTTATTTGAAACAAAGTGATTGCAGTCAATGTTAGTGGATTTGTCTGATATTTCAAATATGCAGTATCAAGGAGAACTCGCAGAAATGCAAAATGATGAGTCAGTTAAAATTTCATTTAATATAAAAGGGCGACGCATGGCTTTGTGGGAAACAGAAATCAAATATACAAACTCAAACAAATGTGCAAGAAAACGTATTACCGTTTCTATCTTCATATTTAGCTGAATGTAGATTTAGTACCATAACTGATTTGCTGCTTAAAAAAAAAATTAAGAAATCGGTTGGATGTAACACAACGAGGAGAGAGGCTGACGCTAACTAAAGTAGAACCTAACATAAAATCTCTTTGCAGTATGCATCAATCGCAAGGATCTCACTAAGTGTAAGTAATCAATAGTTACTAATAATTAAAATAATATAGAAAAATATATCATTAAAATGATACTGTACTTGAATTTCTGTTCTCTATTATATGTTTTGAAAATTTACTTACTGTGTTTCCTCAACAATTTCCTAGTGATTTCTTCCTAAAACCTATCATTTAAGTTACTTCAGTGAACAATTCAATTTTTGGAAAATAAAATTTTGTGTATATGTTTACATAGGAAAGGGGGGGGCGTACGAATTTTTGAAAGGCTTTGGTGGGGCATGGCACAAAAAGGTTGGGAAACACTGGTCTAAAGGGTTTAACTCTTTCCATGTTAATTGCTGCACACTTCATCATATACTGCGCCATTAGAGTTGTTTCGTTTAAACAAGTCTTTCTAGTTTTACTTCTACTATTTTCCTCTACTACTTTTTAACCTTGTTTTTCAAGAGGTCTAGTTTTCTTCAAATTAGTATATGATAAGATATATATACATATATGTTTATTTATTGACGAGTAGTCATAATAAAAAATAAATTGCTTTTTGCCTCCTTGATTTAACTGTGACTTCATCTTCGCCCTTAGAGAGGCATAGGTCCACAACCAAGGCCTTCCAAGCCCGCCTATCCAAGGCTATTTTTTTCAGATCTCTACACTCTCTCCCCATTCCTTGTGGGGTCCTTCTTCTTCCTTGGGTGGCGAGTTATGAATTTCCTGGTTGTGGTTTCTGTAGCTATATAGTGTTTTTACGGGGTGGGGTAGCTAACCCCAATCCTAACCTCTTTAGTTGCCTCTTACAACATGCGTGGCAGGTAATAGTGGTTCTATTCTTTACACCCAAATTTGGGCCCCGTAACCACTCGGAATTAACTGTGTACAAATGAGGAAATAACTGCGTACAACGGAGGAAATTACTGCGCACTGAAAGAATTAAAGTCAATGGATTGACTCCATTTCACGGGTTACCCCATATGGCTCCATCGCTGCAGGCAGAAATGACACGCAATCTACCAAGAGTATTACACAAAGCACAAACTCTGTAGCTCCAGCAACAATCCTAGTGATCTCATACAAAGTTGTACACATGACTCAGTTCAGATTTGAACTCACAATCTTCAGAATGAAAGGCAAATGTCTTAACCCCTTCATCATAGAGACTCCTATTTCTCATCCACACACAGAATCAGGTAAATAGTTAATTTCTCAGAATATTTTGGTCTCGTAAAATGAGCAAACCAAGAACTGCTCTCTTTCCCTGAGCAAGCAGGAACAATATAACAATACATCATCATCATCAGTTCTCTATGTTACCAAAGAGACAAAAGATAGAGACACAAAATTTCCCCTAAATCATGAGCAGTGGTACGTTTTTCTCGCCTGTGTGTTGCCAGGGCCTCAGGGAAACAAAGAATAGTAACACTGCGACCTACAAGGCATGTCCTGAGAGGTGACTGAGGTAGGGGCCATGGAAGCTACCTAGTAAATAAAAGAACAAGGAGTTTTTGTAAGAACCCCAGAGGAAGCAACGGAAGCGAAGAATATGATCAACAAATAAGCAATGTACAGGTATTAAGAGCTTCCGAAAAACAAATAGACAAACACAGGATTCGAACCACTTACCCTCATTTCCTATGACACCCATCGCTTAGCCCGAATGGCTTGTTGGTTGTGTCCGTAAGGAAGCTCGTATTGCTGGGCTAGGCGATAGGTGTCGTAGGAAATTTGGGTAAGTGGTTCGAATCCTGTGTTTGTATATTTGTTTTTTTCCGAAGCTCTTAATACCTGTACATTGTTTATTTGTTGATCATAATCCTAGTAAATAAAAAGTGTTGCAGAAATTGGATGACCTACTTGTTGGTGCATACTGGAACAACAAAAATCACTCTTAGGCTAAGATCACATACAAATCACAAAGAGTGGTCTACAATTGGTCAATATGAAGCGTTCGAAGAGGATTTCCTTTCCTATTCCCCCCCTACAGATGGATTCTTAAGTCCATATTAATTAAATTGCTGAAAAATGATTGCTTGAGCGAATGCAAATTTTCCGTCTGTCCGAACAGGTGGTTGCGCAGTACACCCTCTGGCATAGACCATACAATGGTCATAGAGAGTGGACAACATAATGGTTGTTCTAGAGTGATCACATAGTAGCTCTTTGGACCAAATCACATACAGATTGTTAAGTATGGTCAACAAGTAGTGTTTCTAGAGAGCCTACTACACTAGAACTGAGGGTGTACTGACTGCACTTATCACCAATAGATTCTACCTGACTATGAGCTTCCACAACTCTAGACATAGAACTACACAACTGAAGTTCTTAGATTCTACTGGGTCTGTAAGAAAGCTCAGTTGCTCTCTCCTGCTCTTATGAGTAAAAAAAGAGTGAAAACTCATAATTCCTTGGGTTCGAAGAAGAACTGACAGATTTTGTATTAAATTTTCGCCTCTGTGTTGCCAGGGCTCGCAAGGGGAGCAAAGAATAGTAACACTGCGACCTACAAGGCATGTTGTAAAACGACTCTCTCGATCACTGCCCAGACCAATGTACCAGACCTCGCAATAAATTCTATTCATGTGGAAATCTGATTCATGCAGCCCTAGCATTAGTATGTTTTACGTCACATCTTCAGCACCATTTGGAGCCTGGTGCTTATCCTTCGGCGATGTGTCCGGTTTCAGCCAGTGTTTACTCGGTTCGCTCTCCGTTCTGTAGCCATCTAGTTTTTTACGGTGTGGTGTAGCCCACGCTCAACCCTCTTAGTCGCCTCTTATGACATGCCAAGGCAGGTAACTGGTTCTATCTTTACACCCCTATTGGGCCCTGGTAACCATTCGGGCGGTATGAAGCGACTGAGGTAGGGGCATAGGGAAATTACCTTAGTAAATAAAAAGCGTCACAGAAATTAGATGTGCTGGCCTACTTGTAGGCGCATAACTAGGAGAACGTACAATCACTCTTAGGCTAAGATCACATACAAATCACAAAGAGTGGTTAACAAGTGGTCGATATGGAGCATTCAAAGAAGAAGAATTTAATTTTCAAACAGAAAAATAACAAATAGTAAACATGAGTAAAAAAGAATGTTACCTATGGAAGCTGACTTCATTGCTACAGGCCGTCGTAGCTGTGTTGTAAATTTGGTAGCATCAACTCGAATCTCAACAATATTATTCAGAAGTGCAATGAGTGGACCAAGGGGAAATGCACAACAAAATATTGCCAGAAAGCCAAATTGGAGAACTGAAATACAAAAGATTCACAAAATCAAATCTGGGATGTACAATGTCTTCTACAACCTTCACCACTAGGGAAAAGTATAGGTCAGCAAACAAGGCTTTCCAAGCCCTTCTCTCCAATGCTGTCTTTTCCGGCTCTCTCCACATTTCCTTGCATTCCGTTTCCAACTCCCAATTCCAGGTATAAGGTGAGTAGGCAGCCTTGATTTATTTTTGGTACTTCATTGGGCCGCTTCATGAGTCCTTTCTTGCAGGATCATCCTTCTTCCTCGGGTGACAAGTTATGAATTTCCCTAGTTGTGGTTTCTGTATCTATCTAGTTTTTTTTACTAGATGGGGTAGCTAACCTCATGGCCAACCTCCTTAGTCGCCTCTTACGACATAAGTGACAGGTAACAGTGGTTCTATTATTTACACCCCAGATTTACACCTCTGTAACCACTCAGGCGGCCCATACAATGTGCTGCACTGAATTATATTATGATGAAATGTTCTCTTCTACATGAATTGCAATTCAAGTGATAAACAGTTTTGTGTTGACACTTTAGCGCGCATATGAATTTATGCGTGCAGGTTGCTTTTGTGGTGGACGGCTGTTTCATTCTGGAATTAGTTCACACAGGAGACAGTTGTTAGCATTTCATGTGATTTTCGTTGGCACAGGAAAGGAGCTATTATGGGGTGACCTGTTGCAGTGAAGTTGGAACTGTACATAAGAACTATGAATGTTTTTAATTTACAAAAATATGCAAAACCAAATGTTAACTATTTAATGTTGGCATAAAATGTGTCAAAATAACTGGACATGAATGGGAGACAACTTATGTGAGAGGGGAAACCTATACTATGTGATCTGGTACCTAATACTAGATACACATATCTTGTTTGCATCCTGGCAAAGAGGAAGACCAAGGAGAAGATGGATTCAGGATGTAACTGATGGTTTGAGCATGACGGCTACAGACGTGGGACATCTAACCTATGAAAGAGATAAATTCCGAAGGACTGTTAGGGTGGTAAAGTTCTGATCAGAACAAGCTATTTGATGATTCACAGATGACTTATTTCACCAGTGTGGTGCCGGGGCCCACAAGGAAAGCAAAGAATAGTACCAATGCAACTTACATGGCATGTCATAAGAGGTGACTGATGTTAGGAACTAGGAAAGCTATCCTAGTAAAAAAAGCATCGGAGAAATCGGATGTGCTGTCCTACTTGTAGGCGCATAACTGGCACAACATACAATCGCTCTTAAGCTCAGATTACATACACATCACACAGAGTGGTTAACAAGTGGTCGATTTGGAACGTTAGACGAAGTAGTCTCATGTGGCCAGAGCTGGATCTCAAGTCATTAAAGAGGGAACAGGTTATGTTACGCAATCAATTATATGACCCATCGGACATTCCCATGCATGCTCTGTCCTTTGCTGCAGCAGCCACCCTAAAGTCCTGTTCACCATACGCATGAGAAGTTGATTAATATATCTTATTTCTCTACAACAAAGACAACACTGTCCTGAAAGAATGACAAAAAAATACTCACCCATTTCCAAATATTCATAGAATAAAGCCATTTTATCTATAGGTATCAGAAGATAATCAACCTCCCATGAAGTTTTGGCCTGCTTCTTATCATCTGAATTATCCTGGATATTTCGCTTATAGTACCTAATGAGTTTTCTATACTCAAATACCATAAGTGTCACCATTAATTAATCAAGCAGAGAAGCATATGCAGTAATGTTAGATAGTAACTGAATCAACTAACTATCTAACCATTCAGCCATCCAACTAACTAACCATTCAGCCAACCAACTAACTAACCATTCAGCCAGCCAACTAACTAACCATTCAGCCAGCCAACTAACTAACCATTCAGCCAGCCAACTAACTAACCATTCAGCCAGCCAACTAACTAACCATTCAGCCAGCCAACTAACCATTCAGCCAGTCAACTAACTAACCATTCAGCCAGTCAACTAACTAACCATTCAGCCAGCCAACTAACTAACTATTCAGCCAGCCAACTAACTAACTATTCAGCCAGTCAACTAACTAACCATTCAGCCAGCCAACTAACTAACCATTCAGCCAGCCAACTAACTAACCATTCAGCCAGCCAACTAACTAACCATTCAGCCAGCCAATTAACTCAACATTCAGCCAGCACTAACTAACCATTCAGCCAGCCAACTAACTAACCATTCAGCCAGCCAACCACTCAGCAACCAACTAACAACCATTCAGCCAGCCAACTTACCATTCAGCCAACCAACTAACAAACCATTCAGCCAGCCAACTAACTAACCATTCAACCAGCCAACTATCTAACCATTCAGCCAGCCAACTAGCTAACCATTCAGCCAGCCAACTAACTAACGATTCAGCCAGCCCAACTAAATAACCATCAGCCAGCCAACTACTAACCATTCAGCCAGCAACTAACCATTCAGCCAGCCAACTAGCTAACCATTCAGCCAGCCAACTAACTAACCATTCAGCCAGCCAACTAACTAACCATTCAGCCAGCTAGCCAAACAACCGATCAGCCAACTAACCAACCAATCATTCAGCCAGTCAACCAAACGATCAGCTTACTAACCAACCAACCGATCAGCCAGCCAACCAACCGATCAGCCAACTAACCAACCAACCATTCAGCTAGCCAACCAACCGATCAGCCAACTAACCGACCAATAAACCAACCGATCAGCTAACTAACTATTCAGCCAACCAACCAACCGATTAGCCAACTAACCAACCAACCGATCAACCATTCAGCTAGCCTACCAAACAACCAATCAGCCAACCAACCAACCTATTGGTCAGTCAACTTACTAACTAACTAACCATCCAGCTACTTATCTAACTAACTAACTATCTACCTCACTAACAAGCTAGTTAACTAATTAACCATCCAACCAACCAACTAACCAGCTATCTACTTAACAATCTAATTATCTAACTAATTAACCAACTAACCAGCTACCTATCTAACTAAGTGACTGACTAACTGTCTGACTAACTAACTAATTAATTAACCAACCAACGCCTTGGTTACAGGCCCTAAAGAACAGTAACACTGACTACAAGGCATGTGTGAGAGCGATTAGGTAGAGCCTAGAAACTACCCTAGTAAATAACAGGGTAGCAGAAATCAGATGTGCTGGCCTACTTGTGAGCTCATAACTGGAACAAGGTACAATCACTTTTAGGCTCAGATCACATACAAATGACAAAGAGTGGTTAACAAGTGGTCGATATGGAGCGTTCGAAGGAGAAGATCTAACTAACTAATTAACTAGCTACCTATCTAACTAAGTGACTGACTATCTGTCTAACTAACTAAATAACCAGCTACTAACTAGCTAATGACAACTAACCAACTCACTAAGTGACTGTCTAACTAACTTCAAATAACCAGCTAACCAGCAAGCTAATGACTAACCAACTAAGCGATTGACTAACTAACCAACTCACTAAATGACTGTCTAACTAACTAAATAACCAGCTAGCTAACTAGCTAAGTGACCAACTAACCAACTCACTAAGTGACTGTCTAACTAACTAAATAACCAGCTAACCAGCTAGCTAAGTGACTAACCAACTAAGTGACTGACTAACTAACCAACTCACTAATGACTGTCTAACTAACTAAATAACCAGCTAGCTAACTAGCTAAGTGACCAACTAACCAACTAACTAAGTGACTGTCTAACTAACAATAACCACTAACCAGCTAGCTAAGTGACTAACCAACTAAGTGACTGACTAACTAACCAACTAACTAAGTGACTGTCTAACTAACTAAATAACCAACTGACCAGCTACCTATCTCACTAACTAAGTGACTGACCAACTAAGTGACTAACTAACCAACTAACTAAGTGACTAACTAACTAAGTGTCTGACTAACTAACTAACTAAATAACCAACTAACCAGCTACCTAACTAGCTAAGTGACCAACTAACCAAGTGACTGTCTAACTAACTAAATAACCAACTGACCAGCTACCTATCTCACTAAGTGACTAACTAACTAACTAAGTGACTAACTAACCAACTAACTAACTGACTGATTAACTAACTGTCTGACTACCTAACTAATCAACCAGCCAACTAAACTGCTCAAATAAAAACATAAATAAATTCATAAACTTACGGAATGACAATTTCTTGCAAGTTGTTCTGTATCAGCTGTAGACCAATCATAGTGATTGCCAACTGAAGGCACAGTTCTATAAGGCAACCAGAAGGGGCACACTGAAACAAGACTTAGCTATCAAACAGACGACACGTTTTATAACATCAGAAGAACACTTACAGCAGTGCAACAACAAAATAAATTACATATGTAAAGATTATCATCATATGCCAGTAGGGGCATTGGCTCGGACAGCTCTCAGATGGACAGCCCCACTACTGCCTTGTAGTTTGATTGGGGACAATCAAAGGCTAGCGAGCAAACCGTACACAAAACTGGACGGTAGGTAAACCAAGTAGTCCAAAAAAAGACAGGTAACCTGGACAGATGACGCTCAACATCCCAGAAGGAAGGTTATCTAAGGGTTGCTACCCTAAAAGAAAATAGCAGTCTGCTGCCTTGCAGCCCAAGGCTGACGGAGAGCAAACCCAGTAAACGCTGGCTAAAACTGGACATATTGCAGAAGGATAAGCAACAGAGCTACAAATGGTGCTGAAGATGAGATGAACCACACCAATGCTAAGGCTGCATTAATCAAATTTCCACATGAATGAGATTTATGGGAAATCTGTACATTGGTCTGAGCGGTGATCTC
Organism: Arion vulgaris; assembly: GCA_020796225.1. Taxonomy (NCBI): domain Eukaryota; kingdom Metazoa; phylum Mollusca; class Gastropoda; order Stylommatophora; family Arionidae; genus Arion; species Arion vulgaris. The sequence continues at coordinate 47,927,845 of CM036755.1, read as the reverse complement.
GCGAGAGAGAGATGGACAGGGGATGGGAAGAGAAGGCCTCGATGTCCAAAGGGGAACATGGAGAAGAACTGTGGGGAGATTTGAAGATTGTGGCCTGATGTGGGATATGGTTGGTAGAAAGGCAGCAGAACGGCAAACAGTCTCTTGTGGAAGTCTTATGTGTCAATTGGGACACGAAGAGGATATAGATAGAAAGATCATCATCAGGTGCTATGCTGGCTTGCGTAGGCGATCATGGATCTCCACAAATATGTCTCTGGTGTTTGGTATCATCTCAGATGTTGATGCTCTTCTGTGCTATGAAGTTGTGCTATTCAAAATTTTCTCTGTCTTCCTTTGTCTCATCTTGATTTTACCGGTTGTTTCAATGTGTTCTAAACCTCCCTTTCTCATCACATGTCTGAAAAATGATGACTGCCTCTTTCTTATATTGTTGATAAGCTTTCTCTGTGTCTTGACCTCATTCAACACTAGTCATTTTAGCAGTCCATGGGATTCTCATCATTCTTCTAGAAACCACATCTCTGTGATCCTCAGAGATATTTCAATCTGTTTGTTTATTTCCATGACTCGCATCCATATATCAGTAGCACTGTATTCTATGTAGCACTGTATAACTCTCATTCAAATCTCAATTGACAATGACTTGTTGCATATAATGCTTCTCATTTTCTGGAACACTGCTTCCGCCTGTCCTATTCTGATCTATGTAAAGATCACAACATAAAAATTAATGTTGATAAGACAGAGGTTATCGCCAATGGTCACCTGGGACCAAATTATGGGTGTAAAGAATAGAACCACTATTACCTGCCACACGTAGGAAGAAGAGACTAAGGAGATATGGCGTGGAGCTAGCTACCTCACCCCGTAAAAAACAAACACTAGATAGCTACACAAAACACAATCAGGAAAATTCATAGCTCGCTGCCCGAGGAAGAAGGACCCCACAAGGAAGGACTCGTGAAGCGACCCAATGAAATCTGAAAGTAAATCAGGCCGCCGAACACCTGGTGGAGGGAGTTTGAAACACAATGCAAAAAAATGTGGAGAGATCTAGAAAAGATGGCCTTGGATAGTAGGGCTTGGAAAACCTTGGTTACGGACCTATGCTTCCCTAGGGGTGAAGGCTGAAGAAGAAGAGCAGACAAAGTTTCAACAATTTCCAGAGATGAAAAGAAATATCTTCATCCCAAACACAACCAGCAACTAAGACAAGAGAAAGATTTCATGTTTTTGGAAAACACAATATCAGAAGATGGAAGAATTAACGCAGCATACAGCAGTTAGTACAGAATGAGTTAAATCATGATTGTGTTGCCAGTAACCAACCTCTTCCTGTCTGCCCCAAAGCACTCTTTGGTAATTTCCAGGTCTTCCTGTAAATCTGAGGAAATAAACAAAATGAAAGCAATTTTCTGCACTTATATTTTGCAGTATACATGTATACCTGTACCCAGAAATCTTGTGGGTATTCTTCAAAACAGAGTGATTATCTTACATTACAAGCTGTTTTTTCTTTTCTCATGCTACATATTCTATATGTGTATATGTTAAATGTATATGTTATATATTTACTTGACTTTTATTGTTTCTCTTTTTTCCACTACTAGCTTTTTTGCATTTATTTCGTTATTTGTTTTCAGTCACAGATTTTAATTTTAGAACCGTTTGAATATCTCTGTCGTAGTCTATATGTGGTGTGCTGGGATATTCGTCACTCCTGTTGTATCGTTTGCTTGATAAAGGCCTTTTGGTTGAAACGTTGCTGTTTGTTGTCATTGTTTTCGTAAAATTACAGTACTTTGTTATGGGTTTCGCCATTTTACATAGTTTTACTGCAGTCTTCCTTTATATAGATAATTCTGTTAATAAGTAAAGTCAAGGAACTCTTTTTAAACCATGTAGTATATAGGATAATACAGTGTTAGGTTCGCATTTTCATTGAAAGTCGGCCATGCGAAGTGGTCAACATCACACCGGCCGGATTTACTCCCCAGTGCTTTTCCTGGTACCCATGTTGAGGCTGGCATGAGAGCTGTTACGGTCAGAAAAACTCACGCCCACTGTGGAATTGAATGCTGACCACTAGCCTAAGAAGTGCGTTCACTAACAAACTACGCTACTGTAGCTCTCTATTCTCTTAATATTTGTAGAATATTCCTATAACTCTGGATACATACTTGTTGTCCAGTCATCTCTCTTCACGGGTTTGTTCTGGTACATAATTTATGGGGATGTTGACTTGTGGTAGGTGCTAAACATTTTTAATACTTTAAACTTGTAAAGCCTGTTCATATAAAACAGCATTAAATTAAAAAGTCTAAAGGGAAAGGATTGACTTCATTGCACCAAGTTCCCATATGGCTCTGTCTGTTCCTCTCAGCAGAAATGGCAAGTTACCTGCCAAGAATGTGGCACAAAGTATGAGCTCCAGCAAAAATACTAGGGATCTCCAGAAAAAATGTCACATGTGATGGTCCAGTTTCAAACCTACAACCTTGAGATCGCCAGGGTCATAGAGACTCCCTAACTAAATGAAGCATGATAGACTAGGGACTCGCCTGTGTGATGCCAGGGCCCACAAGGGAAGCAAAGAATAGTACCACTGTGACCAACAAGGGATGTCATAAGAGGCAACTGATGTAGGAACTAGTGAAACTACCATAGTAAATAAAAAGCATAGCAGAAATCGGATGTGCTTGCCTACTTGCAGCGCATAACTGGCACAACCGCTCTTAGGCTCAGATCACATACAAATAACACAGAGTGGTTAACAAGTAGTTGATATGGAGCGTTCGAAGAAGACTAAGCTCTGTTTGTACTTACTGTCCTTTGAAGAAAGCAACGTAGAACATCGATGAGAAGTAGTTAATGAACTGCAGGATAAACAGTTTAAATGTGATACTGTTATCATACTCATTCTGTGTACGCAGGCATTCCCAATCTGTCAACAGGAACGCCAGGTAGGTATAGATCTAGTGGAGAAAATACATTACACATTTACTCTTTAAGTCAGAATTTCTTACTGAATATCAGAATATGCCTCACTTCTTCTTCCTCACTTAAAAAATTTACTTCTTTATAAAAGTGTTGGGGAGGGTATGTAGTATGATCGTGTGTGCTTGCTTTAGGGCACTCTGAAAGCTGCTATTCATTTTCTTAACACTTTGCTGACAAAGTTTGACGATCATGACGTCAAATTACAACTATCGATACTGCATTCCATAAACAATGAAATGTTGCTATTACAGTAGAACCTCAATTAACCGTCAATGTCCGGACTATGATGGATAACCGAATAGACAGATAACAGAAATCTCTAAATATATATGTACAGTAACGAGATTTTACTGCAAGCTTGGGATGAAAATGAAATTAAAAACCCTTGAAAAGTGAATAATGCATACATATTGTTTTTAATTTTACAAAACGATCAATATAAACTTCAATATAAGAGTAGTAATTTTACAGAAATGTATTGTAATACTATAAACCTTCGTTACTTTAAAATAATCTGGCATCTCCTTCTGTGTCTTTGAGGCTCCAGTTTTCTGCACGGCAATGTTCTGTATCTTAAGCAGATGTAGGATTTGTGTTGCACTTACCTCCTCTTGCATTTCAAATGCACTGATGCTGATGCACTTTGATAACATTGTTTCTGATTGGCTAGTTGTAAGTTTTTGGTTAAGAACAGCAAATTACCCACCCTTCGGTAACTCAGAGAATATGCCATGTGGCCAGCACATGCTGTACTTGACAAATCTTGTTATTGTGTCTCTCACTGGGTAACTATGCCAATTTTATTCAGAGTCTTGAATATGCTTCTCAATGAAAGGGATGGTGGGGGAACTGATCATAGTTACTCTGTTACATAGTCACTTCCAGCTTTATACAGTAGGGTGTAAAAGTAATCTGTGGACAATTTTAAAGATGTCTGTGTGTGTGTGTGATACTCACATATTGTTTTTTAGACGATGATGCGCCCGAGTGGTTACCGGGGCCCAAAATTGGGATTAAAGAATAGAACCACTGTTACCTGCCAGGTCGTAAGAGGCGATTAAGGAGGTTTGGATGAAATCGGATGCACATGTCCTTAATGTGTAGTAGTCAACCTGCTGCCTTGCAGGATGGCTGGGGACAGCCAAAGGCTAACGGAGAGTGAACCCAGTAAACGCTGGCTGAATCCGGACACCTCGCCGAAGGATAAGCACCAGAGCTCCAAATGGTGCTGAAGATGTGACGTAACCCACACCAATGCTAAGGCTGCATGAATTAGATTTTTTCGGGATCGCGCATGAGAGAGAATCAGATTTCCACATGAATAGAATTTATGGGGAAATCTGGTACATCGTCTGAGCGGTGATCGCGAGATAGAGAGACACATTATTGTATTGGAATTCCGTTAAACGCCATTTGCAGTACACTGCATTATTAGAGTTGCTTCCCTTATAAGAAGTCATTCTAGTTTTACTTCTACTACTTTTTAATCTCGTTATTCTAATAGGTTGTCCAGTTTTCTTCAAATTAGTATATAATAAGATATATATATGTTTATTTATTGACAAGTAATTATACATTTTTTTAAATTGCTTTTTTTGGGACCTCCCTTGAATTAACTGTGTACAAATGAGGAAATAACTGCGTACGAAAAGAGCTAAGTATGAAAAAGAATTTTTTTAAACAAACTACATACACAATCGAGAATAATAATTATGATCAAGTTAATAATTGATGCAGTCACAGTTGTGACCAAACTGGCATTCTGATGGATCATCTGAAATGTTGGAGAACTTGATTCTTTTCTCAGGATAATATTCAGTGAAGCAAACACAGAAGTCCTGTAGGCGATCACAGCAACAACAGCAGTCAGAGCAAAAGCAATCTGAGAATAAATGATCATTATATTGTTTAGTTTGCAAAGTATATAAAAATATAACATGCAACTTGCTCTATTAAAAAAAAAAAATTGGTATTGCAGACAATAAATATAAAAAGAACACCTGAAGTAAGAAAATCTTCTTCTTTGAACGCTTCATTCGACCACTTGTTAAACCACTCTGTGAGATTTGTATGTGATCTAAACCTAAAAGTGATCATATGTTGTGCTAGTTATGCGCTTACAAGAAGATCAGCACATCCGATTTCTGCATCGCTTATTATTTTCTAGGGTAACTTCCCTAGGACCTACCAAAGTCGTCTCTTTGACATGCCTTGTAGGCTGCAGTGTTACTATTCTTTGCTTCCTTGGGCCACAGCAACACATGTGCGACACCTCACACTAAAATTGACTGAACTAAAGCATCAACACTTACTTCCTGCCTTAAAATTGATGTAACTAAACCATCAACACTTACTCCCTATACTAAGATTGACATAACTAAACCATCAACACTTACTCCCTACACTAAGATTGACATAACTAAACCATCAACACTTACTCCCTATACTAAGATTGACATAACTAAACCATCAACACTTACTCCCTACACTAAGATTGACATAACTAAACCATCAACACTTACTCCCTATACTAAGATTGACATAACTAAACCATCAACACTTACTCCCTATACTAAGATTGACATAACTAAACCATCAACACTTACTCCCTACACTAAGATTGACATAACTAAACCATCCACTACTCCCTTACTAAGATTGACATAACTAAACCATCAACACTTACTCCCTACACTAAGATTGACATAACTAAACCATCAACACTTACTCCCTATACTAAGATTGACATAACTAAACCATCAACACTTACTCCCTACACTAAGATTGACATAACTAAACCATCAACACTTACTCCCTATACTAAGATTGACATAACTAAACCATCAACACTTACTCCCTATACTAAGATTGACATAACTAAACCATCAACTCTTACTCCCTATACTAAGATTGACATAACTAAACCATCAACACTTACTCCCTATACTAAGATTGACATAACTAAACCATCAACACTTACTCCTCTACTAAGATTGATAACTAAACCATCAACACTTACTCCCTATACTAAGATTGACATAACTAAACCATCAACACTTACTCCCTAAGTAAGATTGACATAACTAAACCATCAACTCTTACTCCTGCCTTAAAATTGATGTAACTAAACCATCAACTCTTACTCCCTGCACTAAGATTAACTCTTCCATTATTTCCTCAATTTAGCAGTTAATTCAGAAGTAAAAAAAATTTTAATTCATCCAGCTATTGTCAATAAATAAACATATATATTATTATATTAAATTGAAGAAAACTGACAACCAATAGACTAACACGGTTAAAGTAGTAGAAGTAAAAAGTAGAAGTAAAACTAGAAAGACTCTTATAAGGCAACTCTAGGCAGTTGCGCTAAAGCGTGGAAAGAGTTAATCTTGTACATATAAAACACATTACCAGCAATAATACAACAGAATAAGATGCCATGTAGATTGGAACACGTCTCTGCCAAAATGGAAGGTAAGGCTCAGTCAGCTGAAGAAGAAAAGTTAGTAACTGATTAAATTGTGGCATGGCTATTGAGTTAGTAGTGAAGGATAGGAAACTAATGCACATGAAATGGAATATATTTTTGTAACATATGTACAGTTTATTGATTGTTAGGGCCATCATCATTGCACTTTGGTGAGTCACCATATGTGCTCCAATTTCTTTCTTACGCAGGACGATCTCAGCGATAGTGCACACATTCAGTAGCACCTGCAAGGGTCCCCGATGTAATTTTAAAGATATTTTGTAGAAGTTTTATTTATAATATTTTTCTAATGAATTTTGCCTGGGCAGCGACTATTCTGCCTGGGCAGCGACTATTCTGCCTGGGCAGCGACTATTCTGCCTGCTCTTCTCGATTTTGAACTGCCAAGCGTTCTTTTACGTGCTCAAATTGAACACAGGAACTATATTTTATCAACCATCTTTGATAGGGCTAGGAACTCGATCTCACCTACACTACTTTTTCAAACGCTCCATATGGACCACATGTTAACCACTTTGTGTGACTTGTATGTGATCTGAGCCTAAGAGCAATTGTACATTGTGCCAGTTATGTGCCTACATTCTGCTACGCCATCTAACCATCTTTTCCGTGGTCTTCCTCTTGCGGAAAGAATGCAAAGGAAGACCACGGAAAAGATGGTTAGATGACGTAGCAGAATCCTGTGAAAGAGCAAAGATAACAATCACACAAGCCACCAGAACAGCGCAAGACAAAAACAGAAAACCACGACACTGGGCAACAACCCGGTAGCAGTGTGACGACAAAGAAGAAGATGCGCCTACAAGTAGGCCAGCACATCCGATTTCTGCTATGTTTTTATTTACTAGGTTAGCTTCCCTAGGTCAATATCAGTCGTTTCTTACAACATGCCTTGTAAGTCGCAGTGGTACTATTCTTTGTTTCCTTGGACCCCAGCACCATGTGGGCGTCACCTACATTGAGATCAATGTCTGGAAAAATATCCTGATGGCTCTATGAGGGAGCAAACCGAGCACCTTTGGAACGAGAGGCGAGCACCTAACTCTACACACAGAGACTCAGTAATATATGTATAAGACATAACAAAGATACATGTGAAAACCAAAGTAACTCATAAGAACTATTTTGTGAACAACATTATGATATTAATGTTAAACATGGCTGCTCACAGAAGATAATGAGAGGAAAATCATAACAACAAAAATTAAATGTCTTTTCTTTCTGACTCCTCAGACAAAGACTTGTTGCACATAATAATAATAATTCCTCTCGTACTGTTATACGTTACATAGGGCCTGCAAGTAATTTCTCCATACTGATCTATCCTGGACAACTAGCTCAATCTACTCCATGGAACTGAGATCGCTATTTCTTGCCTCTCTCAGCAAAGTTCGTTTCAAGGTCTTCTTAGGTCAGCCTCTCTTTCTTGAACCCTTTGCATCCCACTTCAATGCCTGCTTTGATATTTGTTGATCATTTCTCCTCAAGGTGTGTCCAACATATCTCCATCTTCTCTTTCTTATAACAGTTGTCACTAGTGGTTGACCAGAAATTTCTCTGATTTCATCACTTCTCATGAATTCATTCCATTTTATATTCATTATTTTTGCAGACATCTATTTTCAAATGCATTCAACTTGCATTCTATATCTTTAGTCATTTTTCAACTCTCGCTGGCATATGTTAGGATTGATACAACATTTGAATTGAAAATTCGTAATTTAGTTTAATACTATATAACTTGCAGTTCCATATTTTATTTAGTCTTTTAAAAACTGATGTTGCTTTGCCAATTATTATCATAATTTCTTTTTAACATTTCCTGTGCAATCAAAATTACTACCTAAATAGGTGAGCTGCTCTGTTATTTTTATCATTTTAGATTCCACGGTGATATCTGCATTACTTGCCATAGGTGTCTTCATTATATTTTTTTATAGCTTATCTGCAGTCCAACGTTTGATGCTATAGATGACAAGTTGTCTGTTTTTCTTTGCATATCTTGGTTGTTTCTACTTAACAAGGCAATATTATCTGCAAAATCCAAATCTTCTAGCTGACTATTTTCTACCCAATCGATGCCAGTTTCACCAAATCTGGCATCATTTTCGCATCATCCAGTCAATGGCCACTCCAAGCAGTAGCAGAGATAGAATACAGCCTTGCTTTATTCCGGTTTCAACCATAAACCAGTCGCTGTGTCCACCATCAGTGCAGACTGCACACTGTGAAGCATCATAGAGCCTCTTCATAATGTTTTGCTGCACATAAATTATATATGTTGCACATACACATAATACCCTTCATTTTTTGAATGCTGGTTTTGCCTTGCATATTCTGCTATTTCTTATCTACATCTGCATCTCGGATGGTCTCTACGACATAGAAATTAGGTGCTAGCCTCTAGTTCCAAAGGTACTTGGTTCACCCCCACTTCTCATATATCCTAACACACACATAAAATAAACATTTCACATATAACCCAACACACAAAATAAACACTTTTCAGATATTCTCATAAACATAATCATATATTCCCAGTACACACACAAGCTCCCAGTACACACACAAGCTCTCAGTACACACACAAGCTCCCAGTACACACAAGCTCCCATCACAAACACAAGCTCCCAGTACACACACACGCACCCAGTACACACACAAGCTGTCTCTTTGCCTTACTCCAGTGATGGGGTTAATTGTCTTCTCTTGGCAGCTTTCCAACTTACACAAGTATTCTGGTCTTGGTGGTTGCTAAACAGATGGGAAAAAAAATCACAGCTCATCAGACCTCGGATACTAACTTTACCCATTAAATCACATAAGTTCAAAGGTGAACCGTCAGAGAAGTTCAATGGTCAAAGTCAGATAATTCAAAGGTGGATAATCACTGGAGAACAAAGATTAAGAGTCACATAGATGAACAGGAGCATAAGTGCAAATGTAAAGAGTCACATTAAATTCAAAGGTGAGTCAGTTTTATAAGTTCAAAGGTGAGTCAGTCACATAAGTTAAAAGGTGAACCAGTTACATAAGTTCAATGGTGAACAAAGTAATATAAGTTCAAAGGTAAACTAGGCACATAAGTTCAAAGGTGAGTCAGTCACATAAGTTCAAAGGTGAACTGTTGCCATATTAGCCATAGTAATGACATCTCATTCAATGAACATACAAGAAGCCAAACATTGGTAAAATCTCTATCATCTATATATATATATACATATATATATATACATATATATATATATATATATATATATGTATCATTACTCTTGGAAGAGAATGTAGAGATTGGGGCAACATGAAGGCTGATCTCGAGTTAACCAGCTGATAGAAGATAATGCAAGGGATGATGATGTTGTTGTATATACCGATGGGTCGGTTCAACGTGGTGAGAAATCCGGCTGGGGTTTCTTGGCTAATCCGCATGGTAGGGTTGTTGCAGAGCGAGTGGGGCATACAGGACAACTACTTCTAGTATGAGGATGGAGGTTGAGGCCGTTACTGCTGCCTCCATTGGATTTCTGGGACTTCATTTACTGGGGCAGTTGTTGTATCTGACTCTCAGTCGATGCTTCACAAGATCCAGAAGGGCAGGTTTCGGTATGAGTGGATGTCGTCTATAGAAGTTTCTAACCTCCAGCGGCTTACGTGGATATACTGTCCTGGGCATGCGGGTGTTTACGGTAATGAGAGAGCGGACAGGCTTGCATCAACAGCATCGATTGTTGGGGAGTTGAAGATGGATAAGGGGATATTCTTCGGTCTCTTTGAGACTCTCTGTTGGATGAGGACACTAAAATCGATGTTGAATCGATCAAGCGATTTAAGCAGTTTGGAATTACCCTTTGTTCAAGTCGAACTGGATGCCTGAGAGGCAGAGTGAGAGGTGTGTTTAATCAGCGAGCCACAGGAACCATCAGTATGCATACTCTTCGATATCTGTTGGGGAGACTGAGCACCTATGGGTTTGCCGGAGTGCAATGACGTCAGTTTAGTAACCAATAACCAATATATATATATATATATATATATATATATATATATATATATATATATATATATATATATATATATATATATATATATATATATATAGAGAGAGAGAGAGAGAGAATTAAATAGTTAAAATGAGAACTGCACTATCACTCTGGCTGGTTCTAAATTTTGAATACAGCAATTCTTCACTATTCTCAATCTCATTGAAGTTTCTTCAACTTTGAATAAACTGATTATAATCAATGTCGCTGCACTCTGGATGCCTCATAGGTGTTTAATCGTTTAAAGCTTGCTGAAAATAGCACCATCAGAGCACTTATTAAGCATATCTGGCAAAGATTTGGAGTTTCATCCAACTGAAAAAGTTGCGGAAGAATATTTATCTGGGTCAACTGCGAAATCGACGAAATGGTGGAATTTGAACCGATATACTTAGTGATGAATGCAGTATTCTATACACTGTGCCATGTCAACTCCCATCACTTGTCTTTAATATTATACACACTAAATAATATTAACCCTTTTGCCCTTCTGAGTTGATATACTGACTAGTGGTATTTTTTAAGAAGATGCAAAACCAGACTACATGTGAATTCAATAAAATTTTCAAAATAAATTTGTCCAAACGTCTGAAACAAATTACGGCAGTGACAGGTTAATTCACACCCCGAGTGGTTGCTGGGCCCCAAATTTGGGGTGTAAAGAATAGAACCACTGTTACCTGCCACTGCTGCCTTGCAGGTCGGCTGGGAACAGTCAAAGGCTAACAGAGAGCAAACCCAGTAAATGCTGGCTGAATCCGGACACATCGCCGAAGGATAAGCACCAGAGCTCTAAATGGCGTTGAAGATGTGATGAAACCCACCCATGCTAAGGCTGCATAAATCAGATTTCCACATGTATGAATTTATGGAGAGATCTGGTACATCGGTCGTTTAGGTGATCGCAAGAGAGAGCGAATGATCCATATCGGCCACTTGTTAACCACTCTGTGATTTGTATGTGATCTGAGCCTAAGAGTGATTGTACGTTGTTCCAGTTATGCGCCTACAGGTACGCCAGCACATTCTATTTCTGCAACGCTTTTTATTTACTTGGGTAGCTTCCCATGGCTCCTACCTTAGTCGTCTCTTATGAAATGCCTTGTAGGTCGCAGTATTACTATTCTTTGCTCCTCTTGCGGGCCTGGCAACATATGGGCTACTGTAATGGAATAAGGATTCCTATCTAACTAAAAGCATATATCATGCCATAGTTTTTATTACTTTGTTATGCATCAGAGGGAATTAGATAGTGCACAGAGACATGAGTGGAACTTCTTTCTGACCATAACAGCTCTCAGGTCGACTAAGCATCTCCTCCAAGCTAGCGTACCGTATCACCGTTGGAGGGTTTGTGTGTCTTGATGATCCTTCAGGCTATGTCGGCGGAAGTGTAACTCCCGGCAGGTCTAACCAAGCCGGACAGACTGAAGATGAAAGGTCAGGCAAAAGGGTGGTGCCTCATAAAGTGATAGCATAGAACCCACCAGTGAGTTGGTAAATGCTCTGGCTGTAACCAACCTATTCCCCAGCTATGGAACAAATAGCAGTCCTCTGTCTCCCTTGAGGAGGACATCCATTTTTGTGTTGTCTTTTACTTCTAAAACACAACCCTTAAGTATACTGGGATTAAACTGCAGTGTCCAGGGATCACACCCTGCACAAACGCCCATGTTGGTGAACCCAATGGCAGAAGGCTTAAGTCAACTAGTGTAGAGCAACTCGAGATAAACCTGGGAAGACTGATCTCGTCAGCAGGGAACTGCAATTGTCTAGAAAGCAAACTATAAAAAAAGGTGTCCCAGAAACACAATTGGCGGGGAGAAATCGACACATAAAAACAACTGAATGGCTATGCATAGTTATCTTTAACTCATGACCAGAGATCTCTGAAGAAGAAGACCCAACCTGAACTGGGTACCAGAGCAAAACTGGGAAGTAAAGACGGCTGGTGTGATGTTGACCACATTACTGATCATGTGCTGATGTTCAAAGAAAAATTCGGGCCTAACACTGTATTTCCCAATATTTCTAATGGTATTAAAATGGGCTTCTTTACTTACAGAAGACAATTTAGAAAATGAAACTACTTCCAGAGAAGCTGTCTCTGCAGATTGCAGGACAAAATATTGAACACAAAAGACCTGACAATGGACAAAAAAACGACATTAATTTCCAGCCTGCAACAAAAGGACCAAGTGAGATGAGCTGGACATTTGTGGATGTCTAATAATCGTATAAACAATATTAATGTGTTAATTAAGAAGTATGGAATGGAACTGATAAGAAAACAAAGATCAGAATACTAAGAGCATGCATATTTCCAGTAGCAACATATGGGTGTGAATCCAGAAAGACTCAAAATCAAAGAAAACTGGCTGATGCTACAAATAAGAAAGAGAAAATTTAGATATTTTGGACATATAAAATGACATGAAGGGCTGGAGAAGGTCATCATGAAAGGAGGCATAGCGGCAAAGAGAAGAGGAAGATCATGGAGAAGATGGATTCAGGATGTAACTGATGATTTGAACATGACAGCTGCAGAGGCAGGACATCTGGCCTATGAGGGAGAGAAATTCCGGGGACTGTAGGGTGGCAAAGTTCTGATCAGGACAAGCTATTTGATGATGATAATAAAAAGGAGATTGAAGTGGCTGATACATTCATTAAAAATACAGATGACCAGACATGTGGCTTTGAAATGGAATCAGAGGGGCAAGAGAGGTAGTGGACGACCTAGAGAGACAAAATAGACAAACTGTAGATGAGAAAGAGAAGAGGCGAGAAAGACCTGGAAAAAATGTAAGCTGGCTTGTTTGAGACAGATCTGGTTGAAGGAAATTTGTTGATGCCTTATGTCTCTAGGGGAGTGAGATAAGAAGAATAACCACATACTAAAAACAACTTAAGACTGCCAATCTACAAAAAGAAACACTTTAAAGAATGTATATAAAATTCTGTATATTTAAATAACTGACTATTTAAGAGATAAACCATACTAGGATGTAAAACATCATACAAGTAGAGCTGGTTGCTTGACGGGCAGAGAGAGAAGTGCGTTTAACCAGCGAGCCACATGAACCATCAGTATGAACACCCTTCTAAATCTGTTGGGGGAGACTGAGCACCTATCGTCTTTCCAGAGTGCTGTGACGTCAGTTCAGTAACCAATAATGAAGCAATAACCAAAACATCATAAAATTATTCACCTCTTCCTCGATGAAAGTTGTCAGATCCCATGTGTACTGTATTACAGCTTCTTGTCGTTTCCACAACTCCAGAAAAAGTGTGCCTGTTAGAAAAAGGTGTGTATGAAACAGGTGTGTTAGAAAAATAAATCTAGACCATCAGGTGAACAATCCAATAGACCATTTATTTGAACAATAAAGTAGTGTTGCTGATACAAAGGTGATAACATGCAGTGGAAACTTGCCACTCATATTCACAACTCTCTCTCTCTCACTTACACACACAACTCTCTCTCTCTCTCTCACACAAATCTTGCACACTCACATGCACTCACGTACGCACACATACACAGATAGAGGACCAAAATGTCATTCTTAGCGCATTGAGAGTCTTTCAGAACACAGGAGTTTCAGGGCTGCGAATCCCAGTCACTGGCCAGATTGAGAGAGATGGGTGTTGATATTGGTACATCCCAAAAAGAACGACATACCTGTCATTACTCCCTGTAATACCGCTTTTAAGGCAGAGTAGGACAGGCGGACATAAGACAATGACATAACAAATATGCAAAAAGATTGATTAAGCAACATCGAACTGGCACGTTGGGCCGCTGATCGATTTGTTGAGGCTGAGATCGAAGCACCTATAGATGTGTCCTGAGTGCTATGATGATAGTCCTCATATAACTGATAACAGATAGATAGAGAGAGTCAGAAACAGACACGCACACAGTCAGAAACACACACACACAGAGAGTTAGAAACACACCCACAGCGAGAGAGAGAGTTAGAAACACACCCACAGAGAGAGAAAGAGTTAGATACACACACATACAGAGAGAGAGTTAGAAACACACACACAGAGAGAGAAAGAGTTAGAAACACACATGCACACAGAGAGAGAAAGAGTCAGATACACACACATACAGAGAGAGAGAGTTAGAAACACACCCGCACAGAGAGAAAGAGTCAGATACACACACATACAGAAAGAGAGAGAATTAGAAACACACCCACACAGAGAGAGAGAAAACACACACAGTCAGAAACACATACAAAAACAATGAACCAAAAATCCAAAACTACTTACTCCACAGGGACATGAATACGGCAAAGAAGACAGTGCCTAAATTATCAAACAGTCTGGAGATTTTAGTATGGAAGCATGTACTGCTGAGTTGCCAATATCTGCAGTAGGTATCACAGAGTGGGCACATGGTGATATTGTTTGAAATGTCACACAGCTCGTCACTGAAAAGTAACAGATAAACAAATAAATAATAAATGTTGAATATCAATATCGCCCGAGTGGTTCCCGGGGCCCAAATTTGGGCGTAAAGAATAGAACCACTGTTACCTGCCACGCATGTCGTAAGAGGCGACTAAGGAGGTTTGTTGAAATCGGATGCATGTGTCCGCTAGGGAATGCTAATCCGAAACAAATGCTTGCAGAAAACGGATGCACCAGGCCGTAAGGCGCATAACATGGTGCAACGACCCTCACAATGTGGAATGGGATCACGGATTCTACGATCGCCAATCTGCCTCTGAGATTTAGCCACGCTGTAAGAATGTCAGACCCACCATCACGAGGGTGGCTAAAACTTACTGCACGAAGAGGTCGGCAAAAAGCGGGAAGCAGAAATCATAGGAATTATATCCTACAGAACTGCCCCAGTATGCAGACTTGAGAAGAAAGAGGTGGCCCACTTACACTAGTGTCCAAGACAAACTGTATGGCGTGGCTGATAATCTGAGACAGACGGCTGCCTTTATTAGAGAATCCGAAATCCCAATCTAGTGAGAATGCAGAAGAAGAAGAATATCAATATCTTACACTGTGGAAGGTACTTTTTTTAACTTCTCTATCTCGCCAGAGTGGTTACCGGGGACCAAATTTGGGGTGTAAAGAATAGAACCACTGTTATCTGTCACGCATGTCGTAAGAGGCGACTAAGGAGGTTTGGTTGAAATCGGATGCACATGTCCTAAATGTGTAGAAGTCTATGCATTTAGGGGCCTACCAAACCAATGTGCAACGTATACATGTTCTTGGCAAAGATCAAAGATATCACAAAGAATGATAAAAATTGGTTGTAAAGAATGAACGCAAAGAAGAAGAAGACCTCTATCTCTCACAGATGTGAGAGATGGGCGTCGAAGTTTGGAAGCAAATTTGTTCCCTTGGATTTTACGAACAATAAAAATAGACTTGACTGTTCAGAAAGCAATGGCAAACTACTGAACGTAAAAGTGTTGCCTAGAAAATTGACGACTCATTTACTGTTGTTGATGGCTAAGTCCTGTAAAGGATATTCCATGATTTTCATCTCTCATATAGATGTCTGTGAAAAATAATGAACATAAAATGGGATGAATTCAGGAGAAGTGGTGAAATCAGAGAAATGTCTGGTCAACCACTAGTGACAACTGTTATGAGGAGAAGATGGAGATATGTTGGGGCATATCTTGAGAAGAAATGATCAAAGAATACCAAAGCAGGCATTGAAGTGGGAGGCAAAGGTTCAAGAAAGAGAGAACGCCTAGGAAACCCTAAAATGAACTTTGCTGAGAGAGGCAAGAAATATCGGTCTCAGTTCAATGAAGGAGATTGAGCGAGTTGCCCAGAATGAAGGGTATGGAGAAATTGCTTGCAGGCCCTAAGTCCACATAATGGTACGAGAGAAATTATTATATCATGTTGCTTAATTGTTCCCAGGTACAAATGGAGGTACGGGCGGTGTAATAGTTGACATCTCTTAAGTACTCTCGTGTTTTCATACTCCATGAGCATGATTCATAAAGTCAAATCAGGAGTGGTGAGAGGAAACTGGGTGGAGGTACTGGTACAGAAAGGGATCATCTTCTTTGAACGCTCCATATCTACCACTTGTTAACCACTCTTTGTGATCTGAGCATAAGAGAGATTGTACGTTGTGCCAGTTATGTGCCTACAAGTAGGCTAGCACATACGATTTCCGCTGTTTTTGTTGCTAGGGTAGCTATTTGCCTCTTACATTGAATCAAAACTGTAAGAGAGATATTTCAATTTGTTCAATTCTAGAATGTCTTATTTCCTATCTTTCCTTGCTGTTTTTACTTCAGAAAGGGGGGTCATTGTGGTGAAGACATTTGCTTGTTCTGAGGTTGTGGGTTTGAATCTGGATAGTTACATGTGCAATTTTTCATGAGATCTCTAGGATTATTGCAGGAGCTACAGAGTTAGTACATTGCGCAACATTTTCTGTAGATGGAGTACCAATTCCGAAGACAGGGACAGAGCCATATGGGGGAAGCCGGAGCATGAAGACAATCATTTGTGTTTAGAACCTTTAAATTGTTCAAGTGTTATGCCTGCCAACATAGACAATAATGTCTCTCCATACTCTTCTCCTTGGCACAATTAATCAGTTCTAACGTTGATTTTTTTGTTGAACCATGATTTCAGACCATCCAACATCTTCTCCCTCTTCTTCACCCCTAGGAAGGCATAGGTACCTCCTTGTGGTGTCCTTTCTCGGGTTGCGAGCTAAGAATTTTCCTGGTTGTGGTTTCGGTAACCATCTAGTGTTTTTTACGGGGTGGGGTAGCCTGCCCCACATCCCACCTTCTTAGATGCCTCTTACGGCATGCGTGACAGGTAACAGTGATTGTATTCTTTACATACCAATTTGGGCCCCGGTAACCACTCGGGCAATCTTCTCCCTCTGCCTTCCACTAAATCTCATTCCCTGAATTTTACCAATTGCAACCAAACATTATAAACCTTCTTTTCGTATTCTATGCCCGAATAACCTAGATTGTCTGATTCTTATTCTTTTGATAAGGTTTCTTTGTGTGCAGGCCTGTTTTAAAACCTCATCATTTGTTTTCTTAGCTGTCCATGGAATTTGCATCATTCTTCTGTAAAACCACATCTCTGTGGCTTCCAGTAATCTTATTGATTGCTTGCTAGACCCTTTACTTCTGTGAGCACCTGTATAATTGTGTCTAACTAAAAAATGTTATTGTTGTTTACCTGAATATAGGAGAAGCGTCTGGCCAAATGGATTAGAGCGCGGCTCCCATGTGGGAGACCTGTGTTCAATTCACGGTAAGGCCAGGAAGTTTTTTTCTGTTGTTGGCATAAATGAAAAATCCTAACCTGAACAGCTTCGTGGCAATTGCACTAACCATGCAACCATTATATTCCTCAGATTCTCGTCCCACCTGTCATAGTAAAGTAAGTATAAAGGAACCCTTTCATACCTTGGGGTATATAGGGCAATATAGTGTTAGGCCTGTATTTTTCATTGACCGTCAGCACGCGATGGGTGATGTGGTCAGCATCACGCCGGCCGCCTTTACTTCCCAGAGCATGTCTGGTACCCAGCTGAGGCTGGGTTGACCTGAAAGCAGTCGCGGTCCGGGAAAAATTCCACGCCCACTATGGGAGCTGAACCTGGACCACCAGCCTTAAGAAGCGAGTTCACTAACAACTATGCTACCGCGGTTCTCCCACCTGTCATACACCCCCTAAAAAATAGTACTACAGGCAGTAACTAGTTTTTATTTAAAAAAATTTTTTGTAATACCTGATTGTATCTTCAATTAGTTCAGTCAATCCATATCCAAACACAAGCAGGCCCACAATTGTAGCTGGTATCAACATACGTGTGTAAAAGCCAAGCCATGCAAAGTAGATAGCCACAGTTTCACCATAGTACAATCTGGAATATGCATTGCTGACAGTTATAATAGCAATTTTCTACAGACCCACATATTACAATTATTATAGCAATTTTCTATAGACTCACATATTACAATTATAATAGCTATTTTCTATAGACTCACATATTACAATTATAATAGCAATTTTCTACAGACCCACATATTACAATTATAATAGCAATTTTCTAAGACTCACATATTACAATTATTATAGCAATTTTCTATAGACTCACATATTACAATTATTATAGCAATTTTCTATAGACTCACATATTACAATTATAATAGCAATTTTCTATAGACTCACATATTACAATTATAATAGCAATTTTCTACAGACCCACATATTACAATTATAATAGCAATTTTCTAAGACTCACATATTACAATTACTGAGATCGAATGAGAAAAAACACAACAAAAACAGTTTTTTTTACTTCCTTTCCTATTACCTAATATGATCAATAGGCTGATACTTGTAAACATTTGACCAATGTGCCCAGCAATCATATAAATTCTTGAGTAGGTTCTCTGGGTAGTCTGTAGTCAAGTCACCCTGTCATGTTCATGAAACAAACAAACATACAACACTATGATCAGATCGTTATAGAAAGTATCACAATAAGATGCTCACTATAATATGAGATACGGATACGAGTTATGGACAATAAACAAACAGATGGAAAAATCTCTGGAGGCCACAGAGATGTGGTTTTACAGAAGAATGATGAGAATCCCATGAACTGCTAGAAAGACTAATGTGGAGGTGTGGAATGCGGCCAAGACACAGAGAAAACGTATTATCAATATAAGAAAGAGGCAGTGATAATTTTTTGGACACGAGAAGGGGAGGTTTAGAACACATTGTGACAACTGGTGAAATTGAAGGGAGACAAGACAGAGAGAGAAAATATTAGACAGTTTGACTTCATGGCAGAGAAGAGCGTCAACGTCTGAGATGATAGCAAATACCAGGGACAGAGATTTGTGAAGATCCATGATCGCCTACGCCAGCCGACACAGCACCGGATGATGATAATATAATGAATCAAATATAACGCATGGTCATTCTTATGTGTTGATTTCTCCCTGCCAATAAGGGTAGGCACATTCTGTTTCTGGGGAAATTTGTTTAGTACGCTCTCTTAGTTGTAATTGCCTGCTGATGAGATCTATCTTCTTGGGATTGAATGGATTCATCCTACTTTAGGTGACTTCAAACTTCTGCTTCCGGGCTTACCAACACAGGAATTTGTGCAGGTTGTGATCCCTGGACACTATAGTTTAATTTCCAGATACTTGGGGAAAATGTCATAGAAGTAAAAGACAAGACAAAGAAAAAAAGGATGTCCTCCACAGGAAGAGAGAGGACAACTGATATTTGTCCCATAGCTGGAGGATGGGTCCTTATATTATGTACCAGACACTGCAGACACATAGACTAGGAATAAGTCAAACAGTTCTCTGTCAGTGTCAGAGCATGTCTGGCAAAACTGTCCTCTCCTGGGTGAGCTGAGAAGTAGCTGATGACCACACCTAGTCGACACAAAACAAAGCTTTGAGGAAACCTGATAGACCTGAAGCTGACTGTCCAGTTTGTGGTCAATAGTGAATGTGAATTAAGCACATGACAAGTCATGATTATATAAATGATTATATAAATTAAATATCTTCTTCTTCTCTTCCACCATTTACTTCTTTATAGAAGTGTTGGGGGAGAAGGAGAGAGAAAGAGAACAAAGTGATCTTGTGTGTGCTTGTTTTAAGGCACTTTGTAAGCTGATATTCATTTTCGTAAGGCTGTTCTTGATGTCGTCGCTCCATCTTTTGCATGGTCTTTCTCTTGCCTTGTACTCATGATACTTTTTCTGTGTGGCTCTCTGTGGTAGGCGATATCAGGGCATTCTTGTCAGGTGTCCAAGCCATTTAATCTGTTGTTCTTTTATGAATTGCATGACTGGTTTCACATCCAGTCTTCTGATTTATTCATTTCTAATTTTGTCTCTTATTGTCACACCTGCAGCTCTTCTAAGACACCTCATCTCTGTCATTATGATTTTCCGCTCACTAGCTGCTGTTATTGGCCATGTTTGACACTGGTAACATAGTGTTGGCCAGAAAATTGTTCTTATAAGATTTCTTTAGTTTTTAACGGTATCTCTTTATGTGACAACAGTGGTGTTAACTGTACTAATTAAATTAAGGGTCTAAAGACGAAGGATTGACTTCATTACACCAGATTTCCCCATATGACTCCATCAATGTCTGCATAAATGGCACATCATCTACTGAGAGTGTTGCAAAAAGCACAAATTCTATAGCTCCAGCAAATATCCTTGTGCGGTCATGAAAAAATTGCACATGTGAATGGGTTCTGTTTCGAACTCACAACCTTCAGAAATGACAGGCAAATGTCTTAACCACTTGGCCAAAGAGATCCCCAGAGAGAGAAATTAAATGTAGACAATCAAGATTTTCCTATCAATAAAATGGATTTATGATACAGTAAGGAGATAAATCCACCATCATAAGTTGAATGATGACATGTGATAGATGGTGATGTAATTTTTTGGATTGTAGGAAATTTAAATCAAAAGTGAGGACACCGATTGTGAAGTTAATAACAGCTTTGCTAGCAACCATATCTTGTGCTAATTCGAGGTTTCTGAGCCAACTTGGACAAAAAACACGTAATTTGTTGGACTGTAGGAAATTTGGGTATATTCGGGTATCAGTGTTCGGGTATATCATAAATTGTGCACAAAGATATGGAATAGCTCCTCCTGGGCAAAGGAATGGAAAAGATCAGTATTTATACCTATTCCAAAGAAGGAAACATGAAACTATGCACCAACTATAGAACTATTGCCCTTATAAGTCACGCCAGCAAAATCCTACTAAAAATCATAATGAAGAGGATGGAACAAAAATTCGAAGATGAAATACACAAAACACAAGCAGGTTTCAGAAGAGGTAGAGGCATTAGAGACCATATTTGTAGCATGAGACTCATTATCGAGAAATGCAGAGAATACAACATAGACCTGCATGCATGTTTCATAGACTACAGCAAGGCTTTCGACCATATACAACACCAGAAAATGTGGAACATCATGAAAGACATGCACTTTCCAACACACATAATACAACTCATAGAATATACCACGAACAACAGGCAACGATTAAAATAGGAGGCGAAATAGCTGAATGGTTCGAGATTCAAAAGGGGGGTACGACAGGGATGTATTTTGTCACCATACTTATTCAACATATATGCAGAGAACATCATGAGGAATGTAAAAGACGATGCAGTATTATTATCCACCAGCAAAAAAGGTTTGGAAATATAGTGAAGACCAACATCTATATTTGAATACACAAAAACAAAAATCATGTCAACTGACAAAGCAAAGGCTCACCTAACATCCAAGTAAACAATGAAGAACTCCAATGTGTAGAGAGCTACGAATATCTGGGCTCAATAATTAACAATAACGTTGACTGCTCCAAAGAGATCTCAAGAAGATTGGCAATAGCAATCAAGAAGTTAAACACAATGAAGAACATGTGGCAAAGCACCTGCAAAAGACTAAAATTAAAAATATTGAGAGCACGCATTTTCCCAGTGGCTACTTATGGTTGTGAATCATGGACTATTACACAAAAATTAAGAACGAAAATCCGGTCCTTCGAAACTAAATGCTACAGAAAGATCCTACGAATACCATGGACAGAAAAAGAAAGAACATTGATGTCCTGAAAGAAGTAAATGTTAAAGAGAATTGGCTGATAAACAACGTACTATACAGAAAAATTACATGCTTTGGTCACATCAAGCGTCACGATAGCCTGGAAAGAACAATGTTAGAGGGCAAGGTCCCAGGACGCAGAGGCAGACCAAGAAGAAGATGGCTACAAGATATTAAAGAAACCATGAACATGACCACCAACGAAGTGGGTGAACTGGCAAGAGACAGAGTGAATTTCAGATGTGCTGCAAAGAGAGCAACGTCCTATAAAGGATACGCACCTTGATGATGATGTAGGAAATTCAAATCAAAAGTGGGGACACCGATTGTGAAGTTAATAACACGCTCTGCTAGTAAATATGTGTCATGCTATTCCAGGGTTGGAAGCAAACTTGGACAAAAAATTTTGTTGGTGTGTACGCGGATGGGCTACAGGTTTCCTGATCCCTTACTTGGGGATCTAAATTTTAAGTACCTCAGAAGTCAGTGTAAGGCTCCCCTGAATGAAAAGGGACACCTATGGTTATTAGATCAAACTAAGGGGAATCCGATAACCAATGTTGATAACATTTGTCAAAGTCTATTTGTAGTGTGCTGTGACACTCATCACTTTTGTTGTATCGTTTGCTTGATAAAGGCCTATTTGGTCGAAACGTTGCTGTGTATTGTCATTGTTTTTGTAAAACTACAGTACTTTGTTATTATGTGTTTCGCCATTCTACATAGTTTTACTGCAGTCTCCATCTATATTGTTGATAACACACTGCATTAGTGCCCTGGTGTCGTGAAAAATTTCTATGTTCAAGGTCCGCATGGGCCAAAAATTCTCAGTGTGCACACGGAACAAGTGTGGACCACAAGAAATACTGATCACTTACTTGGGGATCTAAATTAAACGTAACTGTGAAGTCAGAGTAATGCTTGTCTGAATGGTGAGGGACACTAGTGATGAGGAAAGCAAGTCTTCATGGAAAGATCACTCAGAGGTGCCATAATAAGCAGCTTGACTATGCCTGAATTCAAAGTGGACAAACATTTAAAAAAAAATCAAACTATTTGTAGGATTCGTTTATTTCGCTCTATTATATTCAGAAAGCTGGACTTTAGTAAACAACATCCGTACATCTTAAATCTTACCTCATGAAGTGGATAAGCTGCAGCATAATAGTTTTCCGATAACATCGTCTCGATGCCTGAAAAATAATTTATAAAAATATACGTTAACATTGTTGTCTTGATACCTGTAAAATAAATTATAAAAATATATGTTAACGTTGTCTCGATGCGTGTAAAATAATTGATAAAAATATCCGTTAAAATCTTTTAGATGCCTGTAAAATAATTTATTAAAATATCTGTTAAAATCTTCTAGGTGCCTGTAAAATAATTTATTAAAATATTCGTTAAAATCTTCTAGGTGCCTGTACAATAATGTATTAAAATATCTGTTAAAATCTTCTAGGTGCCTGTACAATAATTTATTTAAATATTCGTTAAAATCTTCTAGATGCCTGTAAAATAATTTATTTAAATATTCGTTAAAATCTTCTAGATGCCTGTAAAATAATTTATTAAAATATCTTACCAGAAATAGAAGTTGGAAAATTAAATCAATTCAGAACTTAAAATACACATACTTCAGTATAGACAACATTCAAAAGAAAGCACACAATGGAAATGGAAGTCACTGACATGGATATTCTCTCAACAATGCCCCCACAACATTTAATCAAATAAAATAGCATTTTAAATCACCAAAAAATGGAAAGATTGCAACCATATATATCTTAATGTGATATATCTATCGATGTCCTCTTTGTGTTCTGTTTGACACATAAGGCTTCCACACAAGATTTAAATTGTTGCCGTTCTGCCGCCTTTCTACCAATTGTTTTTCATGTCAGGCCACAATCTCTCAAATCTCTCCCCTGATTGGCCTCACTCCCTTAACCAGATGCAACAACGGTATCTCTTGTTTCCGAAACACAATATTTATTTACTGGTTTGGGTTGGTGCCCTTACCAAACCCCCAACCTAGAGGCCCCATTTTGTCTATCCTATATCCTTCAACCTGTCTGTCCTTCCCAGGAGCAAAGCTCTTGTCAGCATAGCTTTCCAGATTGTGGAGGTTATTGGTTACTAAACTGACGTCATTGCACTCCGGGCAGACCCATAGGTGCTCAGTCCCTCCCAACAGATATCGAAGAGTATCTTCACTGATGGCTCCGGTGGCTTGCTGATTAAACACACCCCTCACTCTGCCTCTCAGGCATCCAGTTCGACTTGACAACGGGTAACTCCAAACTGCCTAAATTACTTGATCGATTCAACATCGATTTTAATGTCCTCATCCAACAGACAGTCGTGAAGAGACCGAAGAACATCCCCTTTATCCATCTTCAACTCCACAACAATCGATGCTGTTGATGCAAGCTTGTCCGCTCTCTCATTGGTTCCTACCTCTACAACCTAATGGGGAGAATGTGATACATACAGAATACTTTATAATTAACACAGTCTGATAATAAATCCAATGCCATGTTTGGCACGTTCATTCTTTTCCACCCGAGTATAAGTATGTGTAGTCTATATGTATTTTTTTCTTTCAGTTTTGTGCATTGGTTCATGTGTCTCACAGTCTTAATATTGCTATGTTTTGTTTATTCATTTCTTCAACGATGGTTTGTAATTTTTTGGATGATTCCACATATAACAATGGTGCAAATGTTAACATTATTTCTTGGTTCCCTCCCTTTGGTCCTGATTACCGGTTCTTGAAATATCTTCATACCAATTAGATCACTTTAGTATCTCCATCTAATCAGAGGTTGTCAAGTACTGAAAACACCCGCCTTACCTTAACCAACTTCAACCTCACTCTTCTTCAATGATCCAGCGGTACTTGAGCTCTTGTCCTTTGGCCCAATGCTATGTGATGGTATCTCCATGTGTTTGTAAGTTGTTCTTTTGTTCCGTATAATGTGTTCCATTTATCTGGCCTTGGAGATCTTCCTGACGTCATCTAGTGCTTGACACTTGAAGAGGTGGTGGTGAACGGTTTCATGATGATGTGCACACAGCTGGCACTCTGTGGTGTATTGTGCTTGAATTCTGTTCAAGTGATTATTAAGTGTTATGTGTTGGTTTCGAAGTCTAAAAATGGTGCTCTGATCTCTTCTTGTAAGGTGGTTGATGTTGTCATTAAGGTTAAGGCTGGCCATATGTCTGTAAACCTCTCTTCCTGTGTTTCCCATGGCCCATCTGTGGATGTCAGACAGGCAGAGTAAGGAATGTGTTTGGCAGGAGAGACCCTCGAAACCATCATAATGCATACACTGTGACATCTGTTCGGGAAAGCTGAGCACCTATGGTCGTCCTGGAGTCTATGACATCAGTTTGGTAACCAATAACAGAAAGTGTCAGCACAATGGTGTATTCAGTACTTCCGTCCCCTAACATGAGTACACTCTCCTACAGGCATTTTCTGCAAGGTTGTCAACCCAATGGTCTATATCAGCGGCTCCCAAACTTTGCAGTAACGAGGACCCCCTTTTAAATACATTTTGCTGCCGCTGACCCCAAAATGCTTCTATATGTCATAGTTCCCCAGATGGCAGCGGAGGAATGGACAGTTAGCCAGATAGTTAGAGTAGTATAATTAGATTAATTAATAGTTGAGACTATGTGTTGTACTCTCTATGCAGAAGTACAACACATAACTACAAGACACAACGTTTTTGTGTAGAAAAATAGTGACGGTCTTAGTAACGAGTTAGTAAACAGAGAGAACGATTTTTACATGAGACCTAAAAGACGTGTTTATATATTTGCGAAACATTCAATAAATATATGAACCTGTAAATGAATCATGGTTGTCAAATATTTTGTGTTGTCTGGAAGTGAGAACATTGTTTTAAATACCATGGGATAATAGATATAACAGGAGGACCATCCGTATAAATGAAATATGGAATACTACAAGGAGAAACACACGAAAATGAAAGGAAGGAATTAACTGAAAAAAGGAAAAGAGGAACTACAACGAAGAAAAAGGAAGCTAATGAAATGGAAAGTTTAGAATGAAAGTCCACAATCAGAAACGCCCTGACTATTACAATGGTGTCAGGGTGAAACAACATCGGCCCTTTTTCAGCTATTCGTGGACCAGAATTGAGTGAGTACTTATTACTTTTGATGCTTATTTGCGGCTCTTTCCGATCTGCTTTAAAATGGATCTTCTACGTCAGGTACTTTAATTCTTCAATCAACCATCTAGGAATGTTAGTCATCATCCTACGTTAGTCCTTTCTCAGCCCCCCCATTACGACTGGGCGACGGCGGCTGTATTCCCGGTCTAGATCATCTCGTCAACTACTTTATTCTTCAATCAATCACCTAAGGACGAAATACTCGTTTTTATTCTTGTATAGCTGGACTGATTTTGATATCACTTTCTACCAAACTCCGAGATAGCTCGACCTGACCTGCTCATTGATAGTTTGCCTGGTGTCTATTATTCATGTGGGGCAACGATGCATTGCAATCAGGAACTGTGGTGTGGCTTGCTCTTGCAATGATGTACTGTGTACACGCCTCTTTACATGTCATGTCCGTGATTATGATTGCATAGTTGGATATTATCAGGTAACCATGGATACAAGTGATATAGAGAAGACTGCATTTTGGCGCCCCTTGGTCTTACGAATACACGTGCATGTCGCTGAGTCTAGCCAATGCTACTGTTATGGCACTAAATCCAGCATTCTGCACTCGCAACAGCGCAATTGGTCATCGCACTTTTAAGACCAATTCATAGGGATTACATTGTTCAGAAAAGGATTGTCTGGAAAATATTTACGGACCTTTATGGACAAATTAGGTTCCTGCACGAGTGAGCTATGCCAGTCTCTCACTGGTGTATGTACTCTGGGATGTGAACCTGGAATATATAGTCTCCATTGTTCGTTTGGTTGTATCTAATAACTGTCTTTATGAGGTCTACAATTATAGTTCTGGATACTGTGTTCAGTGGTGTCCCTTACCCAGGATGGAGACTGATTTGTGACTTCTATAGTGTTGAACATTTATGAACATTATGTTACCAGTTTTTTTTTTACATCATCTTATATGGCGTTAATTGCATCGTGAGTATATCTTTATTATTCAATTTATGCACATTGCTTGCTAGATATGAAATCTGCATTTTTTAACGTATATGATCATTACTACTTAATTATATAACATCTGGTTGACTATTGGTGTTTCAGGTTATATATTTCTGACAATTGTACTCGTTTGATCACTTAATTTGTATTGCTATATTTCTATCGCATTGCGTAATATTTATGATGGCTCATAGGTATGACAGAGGAGGTCATGGGTTAGATGTAGGCGCGGTGGGGCTGGCGCCACAGGATTATCCTGGGATCACCTGAGTACATTCAGTGAGGGAGCGGGCCCTCCATAGCGGAGTTTGCCAGGAGCGTACGCTCTTATTGGGGAAAACTTTACGGACTAACGGGTGAAGATAAACTGTATACCATCCTGGACAATGTGTCGGCCTCCGTCCGAAGTGAGCTACAAATCCAGATGCTCACCATACAAGACCCTGAGCAATTATTGATGACAATGGTCAGGTTGTATGGCGACAACAGGTCGCTCACTGAGCTCTTTTCTGTATTTTATAGGGCGTCCCAAATGGCAGGGGAATCATGCGCGATTATTCTCATCGCTTGCTGATATATATGCTAAGATCACTGCAGCACAGAAGAGGAAGGACAGGCGGTGATGGACCTCCAGTTATTACGCGACCGTTTTGTCGATTCATTGCGAGATCGCCTGTGTAAGACCGTCTTATTGGAAAAAATAGAGCAGTTTCCCGCTCGACTTTCCTACAGGTTCGTGATGCGGCCATACGATGGGAGCGCAGTCCCATTCCGCGTCAGACGCCATACCATTTCTGTGATGCATCGTCGTATGGACGTCCTGGAATCAAAGGTGGCGGAACGCCACTCTGAGATACGCTGCCCAAACCCTGCCAGACCCCTCCCCATCACACCTCATTCTGTCAAGAATGGTTTTGTCCCAGAATCGCCTACAGGGTTCCACGAGGCCCCTTTAAAGAGAGTCAATTTGGGGAAAGTATAATTGTTCTTCTTTCACAGTCAGGACATAAGAAGGAGCGCACAACCATGGGTGTCCGGTGGCAAGGCCCATGAAAACCAGACCATTAACAAACATAATGTGTTTGGGTTTGTGGCGACGGAGGAGCAGCAATTCTCTCCCATTAGTCCCTCTGTATCAATAGGCAGCTGCCTGATGCAAGATTTAATTGTTCTGATTTACTCGGTGGTGAGTCGAATGAGCTTCAGAATTTTTTACCAGTTTCAGATGGCAGCGCCAGGCAAACAATATAATAATTTGATTGTTTCAGCTGTTGATGGGTTAAGTACCATGCCTAATTTTTTATTAGATTTTCCCTGTGTAGAGGAAAATCACGATTTGATTTCAGTTATTAAAGATTCAGATGCAGAGCCGAATTTATTTCTACATTTTTCCTGTGTGGGAGATTGATTCTAAAGTTTGCATACAATGGAATCTTTGGTGGAGTGGTCAATATTGATCCCATTGCTTTGATATCATCCACGATGTGACATGTGAAGAACAAACTTCTTATTGCAGTTTTCTTGTGTAGAAGTGGTTACTTCTCAAATTAGCAATATAGTTGAATCCGTTGTCGATTGTCCCGATAATGAGCCTTATGTCTTAACGGACCCTCCCTTGGTAGCGGAAGTAAAATTACAGGAAATCCAGATGGTGAATGAGTCCCTCATCTGTGGGGCAATTGTAGTGCGGGATATAATAGAGGATAATCAGTGTGTATTGGAGGATGATATACATGAACATGAAGAGACTGACATTCAGAAAGTCATTAGTGATTCGGGGAGAATTGAGAGTTCACATAGCAGTTTATCGCACTTCTGAAAGGTCATCACGACAATGTACGACCAATAGAACATGTGGATTTTGTTCATGTTCACCACTCAAGATTAAAACGCAATGTAAATCGTATACTTTATCCTCATGGGACACGTGGCATTGATTCTATGAGCGCGAAGGCAACTCGTACTGGTTGCAAGATTAATACATCAGGTTTTAAGGATACTACCAATGTTCAAACAAAAGTAAAACGGCGAGGAAGTTATAAAAGAGTACAGGTTAATTCGAAAAATTTTAAACAAGTGTTGGTGGGCCACAATAGTAAGGGGCGTATGTTTCAATTCAAGGGTGCTGCCCGTAGCAGTCAGTCCCAAGAGTACGGAGAAAAGCAAAGTGGCCTAAGTCTATCTTTAGATTAGACCCTACTGATCATTTACAACAGGAACAGGTTAGGGGTCCGCCTGTACAAGAATCTAGTCGACTGCCAGTGTCTCCGTCCAAGGACACGTCAAAATCGACAACACGAGTAATTGAGATCCCAGTGGTTGAGTTCAACAATGACGATATAAAGGTCTCAGGATCCAGTGAGTGTGCCTGCGTGCATACTGCTAGTGTTAACCCCCCAGTAGCCAGTGGTGGTGAAAATAGATGCACCTCACTACCAATAAGTTCGAAAATGTATAGGACAGATGCCAAATCCCGGAACTCAGATTATGAGCTAAATACGAACTGCAATGCTAGTTTTAATATTAAAATTTGGTCAACATCAGATTCAGTACGATCTGGTTCTGATGTGCAAAAAGATGTGCAATTTGAGCGGAAGTTTCCCTTTATAGCATAAACAATGCGTCGGTTGGGAGTATTGTGTCCATCCTACGACCAAGCGTTTGAGATGGAATACTGTGGTAATTGGTTTCCTGATACTATTTTTTATTGCTAGTGGCCTGTGTTCCCATCAGCATGATTTGCAAGGGTTGATTCCTTCCATTTACGAGCAAGAGTATAGTCCTCGTCTTCTCTATTTAATGATTGGGGTCTTCATGATCCATGACAAAATACTTAGGGTAGATGTTGTGAAGTTGGTACCGGGGTCCCACTAATGTAACCCCAGGGACAGGGCCCGTGGGAAGGTGGTTGATCATGATGACAACCGTGATTTTGCGATTTTCCACAAATATACAGGAACCCAACGTTCCAAAACAGGCCTGATGTCGAAGATGAGGTTGAACCAGATCAGGAAATATTAGAATCGCTGTCTACATTCTGGGGGATTATAACGATAGATCGTCATGGATCTGTCTGGATCCATTTTTAAAACACATAAAGTGATTATTGAGGTTTTGTTTGGGTCATTGGAAAGCTGCATTGTATTGCCTTTCTTACGGTCCTGGGATGGGAACTCCAAAATCATTCGGGAATTTGGTGGATTCCTTGGGGTTTTTTGGATGAATGGTAATATTTCATTGATGGGGGTTATTTGATTGGGAACCAAATATTGGATATTGTTTGGGTCCACTTGAGATTGTTGGGTGATTTTAATACCTCAATGTGGATACATTGTGTTGAATTGAATATATTTTGCGTATTTGGGGTAATTTTATAATGGGGATCCACATGTCGGATGCTTTAATTGATTACTTTGTGATTAGATGTGATATTTTTGGTCACTCCCAAATGGTGGAAGATATTTGATAATCACCCCACTTATTTATTTGATATTTGATAATGGTGGGGATATTTGAGGTCGGTTGATGTTGATGGCAAACATTAATTATTTGATATTTGATGATGGTGGGGATATTTGAGGTCGGTTGATGTTGATGGCAGACGTTACTTTTTACCGTTCATTGCTGGATATGATTATATGATGTCGATCCGAGTATTTTGGATTCTTGGATTATTTATGCCCCGGGATTGGGGGTTGGTTGATATTAATATATGATGTTGGCTATTAGGCATCATATATATGTTGTTCCATATCTGTTGGTCATATGTTAAATCTTGGGAGTTCATTATTTCCCCTGGGTTTGGGGTTGGTTGATATTACCTCGTTGAGGACATATAACGTGAAAAGTTTAACGTTATATATATGTTTTTCCTTTTGTTTCGATTTGTAACTTGTGTTTTTGTTTGAGATTTCAGATAGTGTGACAAGACTCTGACATGCAAGAAAGACATAGTGGTAGTGACATACTGATGCTAGCTGCCATCAAACCAATACTACCTCATGTGAGGACTGGATGTCTCAGTACAGCCACCTCATATTGGCCAAGTGTTATGCTGTTGGGTCACCGTCGGAGTTACACGGCTGATGTTTCATATTTTGATATGCAATAATGCTGATTAATTTCTATTACATGGTTACAGCACACGAGCACAGAGGGTTTACTGTTGTTGTTTAAACCCTGGTCACCTATGACCAGTTGATGAGTCACGTTCAACAGCGTGTGGTGACTAGTTCCCATTTGCTCATTCAACTTGGGTCATCCTGAGATCCGGTCAGGATTTTCTTTTTTTTTTCGACCATGGTTGGCTGTTATAGTTAGTTGTTGTGGAGCCACGGTTAAAACGTGAGGTGACTAGTTCCCTTTCAGCTCTCACCACTCTAATAACCCTATTGGATACTACCTGTGCGAATTTGTTGGAAGTTGCCATCGGGGCGCAGCGAGGTCTCAGGGGTGTCATAGTTCCCCAGATGGCAGCGGAGGAATGGACAGTTAGCCAGATAGTTAGAGTAGTATAATTAGATTAATTAATAGTTGAGACTATGTGTTGTACTCTCTATGCAGAAGTACAACACATAACTACAAGACACAACGTTTTTGTGTAGAAAAATAGTGACGGTCTTAGTAACGAGTTAGTAAACAGAGAAGCGATTTTACATGAGACCTAAAGACGTGTTTATATATTTTCGAAAGCATTCAATAAATATATGAACCTGTAAATGAATCATGGTTGTCAAATATTTTGTGTTGTCTGGAAGTGAGAACATTGTTTTAAATACCATGGGATAATAGATATAACAGGAGGACCATCCGTATAAATGAAATATGGAATACTACAAGGAGAAACACACGAAAATGAAAGGAAGGAGTTCAGAAAAAAGGAAAGAGGAACTACATGAAGTAAAGGAAGCTAATGAAATGGAAAGTTTAGAATGAAAGTCCACAATCAGAAAGGCCTGACTACATATATATGAAAATGAACAGAATGAATTATCTGTGTTTAAATAGTAAATAATGTTCTCAGACCGAGTAAACTTCAAATGATCTTTTATTTTGTCCTGTCAGACATTTAACTCTGGTATGAGTACAGGTCCTTTGAATTCACATCGGAACTAGTTTACCACTGTTTTTAATATGCTGTAGATATTTTTAAATTTATTTTCTGTTTGAAACGTCAAAGATCATAATATTTCTTCAAGCACTTGAGGACCCCTGTTAGTACCTCCGGGCCCCAGTTTTGGAAACGCTGGTCTTTATCAGTGCTGTATAATGCAGTGTCTAGGGCACCAGTTGGGTACATCCTTGGTGCTCTATTTGATTCCTTCAGCTTTAAGGTTAATCATAATTTCAGGAAAAAATCTGAGTAACAGTATGCAGACAATTCTTTATAACTAAGAAAGACCTACCTTGTCCATTTGAGGATCTTCTTCATCACACATATCCATAATTGCTCTGATCTAATCCCAAGTATGTATTTCAGTGTGTTTAACCAACAACTCCCGTTCTGTGTTGTTTGATGTATCTACTGGGTTTCTCTTGTGGTTTTCCTATCTTGCCACACTATCGGTATGCACAACTTGCAATCGAGATAAAGAATACCCTTTATCTTCTTCGTTGAAATCTTCAGAGCGTATGTTTTCTCAGAGCGTTGATGATGTCGCTTTGTCCAAGGCCATTCGATCATACATTGCTCGCCAGTGAATCCTCTCTATCATTGCCTTTCACCTAAGCCTGGGACAAAGATGAAGGTGAGTGTTCACTGCCTTGCAGACCTACCGTACCAACCTTACTTTACTCCATCTTATTTACAATAAACCACCCATGTGGTGCCAGGGCCCTCAATGGAAGCAAAGAATAGTACCACTGCGACCTACAAGGCATGTTGTAAGAGGCAACTGATGTAGGACCTAGGAAGCTACCTAGTAAATAATAAAGCATTGCAGAAATCGGATGTGCTGGCCTATTTGCAGACGCATAACTGGCACATCGCCCGAGTAGTTACCGAGACCCAAATTTGGGGTGTAAAGAATAGAACCACTGTTACCTGCCACGCATGTCGTAGGAGTTGACAAAGGAGGTTCGGCTGAAATCGCATGCAAGTGTCCTAAATGGGTAGAAGTATATGCGTTTAGGGGCCTACCAAACCAATGTGCCACGTATATACGTTCTTGGCAAAGATCAAACATATCACAAAGAGTGACTAAAATTGGTCGAAGAACGACCATAAGAAGAAGAGACAAATCACAAAAGTAGTTTAACAAGTGGTTGATATGGAGTGTTCTAAGAAGATTTAAAATAAATACTAGTTGGTAAACAATCAGTTTAAAATTAAGTGAAAACTCACCAAAATCAAAGTGGTTATTTTTATCATTAGAAAAGTACTTTCGTCTCAGTATGTAATCAACAATCCAGCTTCTTGTTGCATTATTAAACATATCTTCTGGGTTTATGGGTGTGTCAAATCTGCACCAAAAACAATTCCACAATATCAGTTGCAGCACCAGAAACAATCACACACAATCATAAAATTCATCATGAAAAAAAACCAGAATGTAAGGAACAGTAGAACAATCTCACAACAACTGGGTCTGACTCTTCATGGGGAAAGGACAGAGATCATGAGATTAAATGCTAGTTCCAGAGACCCGATCATGCTGAGAGGATCGCCATTGAAGGAGGTGGACACATTTGCATATCTGGGGAGTGTTCTCAACATATAAGGTGGTTCAGATGGGGTTGTTGGGGTTGGAATACAGGGGGCAAGATCGGCCTTTTCCATTCTGGGGAGCATGTGGAGTTCAAGAGTGATCAGGAATGGAGGTAAGATGGTGATATTTGACTCAGATGTCAGGGCTGTCCTTCTGTGTGGTGAGGAGGCGTGGAGAACGGCTGGGGGAACACCGGAAGGTTGCGGGCATTCGTCGGTGGATGTCTGCACGGGATGCTCCACCTGTGATGGTGTGACGGACTGCAGGCGGAGTTCTGGGATAGGAAGGACAGCGGCTTGTGGGGCTGGAGATGGGGAGTGGAGGGTGGGACACACACTGAGAAGCCCCTAGCAATCACAGGACAGGCTCTCAGATGGGGCCCGGGTGGTGGAGGTAGGGGAAGACCCAGGAACACCTGTAGACGGGAGTTGGGGACGGAAAGCAAGAAAATGGGGAGAGTGTGGAGAGATCTGGAAAAGATGGCCGTGGATAGGCGGGCTTGGAAGGCCTTGGCTGCGGACCTATGCTACCCTAGGGGCAAAGGGTGAAGAAGAAAGAACGGTGGCAGCGGACACATTCAACTTGACTACAAACCGCAATCATCTACTGTCACACAAAGAACAGATATCTTTATTTTGCTAGACTATGAATAGTTTGTGATTACATGGTGTACAAGTAAAGCTTGATGTTTGAGGGGCAGAGAGAGAGGAGTGTGTTTAACCTGCGAGCACAGAACCATAAGTATGCATACCCTTTGACATCTGTTGGGGGAGACTAAGCACCTATGGGTCTGCCTGGAGTGCTGTGACATCAGTTCAGTAACCAAGAATATGAATAGTATGGAATTATGCTTGATAGGCAGAGAGAGAAATGTGTTTAACCAGCGAGCCACAGGAACAATCAGTATGCATACCCTTCGACATCTGTTAGAGAAGACTGAGCACCTATGGTTCTCCCAGAGTGTTGTGACGACAGTTCAATAACCAATACTATGAATAGGACAGTACATATTGAAAGCAGGATGCATGAAAGTTTCAATTTCATGAGACACGACTTGCGCACTGAAAATAGAAACTGCAACCACACCCTTAATGCATGCTTTGGTATTTTTTATCATTTCTTCTCAGAGTATGCCCAATAGATCTCCATCTTTTCATTCTTATAATAGTTCTTACTAGTAGTTGACCAGATATTTTTCTGATTTCCTCACTTCTTCTGAATTCATCCCATTTTATGTTCATTATTATTCGTTGACATCTATTTTCAAATGCATTCAGTTTCAGTTTGGAATATCTTCATTACACTCCGTGGCAGAGCCAGCTCTCTCATTGCCAACGACAACCATGTGCCCCAGAATGAAGATAAGTGTAATTCTGCAAAGTGTTGACGCTTGTAGTGATTCAGTGCATTGCCTTCGCACCGAACCAGCCTCCACATTTGGATCATACTCAATGAACCACTCAGAATGCACACATGAGTGTAGTTTTGTGACTCCAGCCAGAGTAGGGCATTAGTCACCATAGTACCCCATTGTCATGCTGCTTGTTGTCATGCGAAATGCACCACTTGCTTCCTGGACCATTCTGCTGACTTTTCGTGGCAAACTACCGATTCATTCATTGTAAATCACAAAGTCACCTTTATTGCAGTTTTCATTATAAGATACATAATACTCACAAATAATCCTTGCTAGCTGAGTATGGGCATGTGTATGGACGAATGATGGGTGGAAATTTATTTTTATCGTACTGACATGGTGCAAGCAACTTCTGTTTCAAACTAGGTATTTTGATTTTCAGCTTCTTACCAAGGGGGATAGTCAAAATCTTCTGTTAAAAATAAATAAAAAAACAAAGCACTTAAACCTCATACAGAAAAATATATGATTTGAATATTATTAATATTTTCTCTGTTTTAATGGAAATGAGGGGCCAAAGGCACTATAAATTATGAGAAAGGTAGTGCCAGGGTAAATGAGCTAGCATTGATCAAGATCCTATCCTACCTGCACATGGTGGCCCTGGTAACAGACTTGTGTGTGGCAAAGCAGATAAGGATCGAAGGGGATGCCATTCACTACACAATTTGGTGATACATTCTTTCTTTCTTTTCTGAATCCTGTTGCTCACAGCGTCAGGTTAAGAAGAGATTTCTAAAACGGCCTGTGTGCACTTCGTAGATAGTGTCTTTCGTTGCCTCTATTATCTCTGAGGTCCATATTTTGCGTGGTCAGCCTTTTGCTTTGTACCCATTGTATCAGAGCAGCATTGCTCTCATACATTGATACATTGTACGCATAAAAAGAATTGCTACATATCAGACAGCCAATATCTGTGTGTAACATCTACATGTATCCGTTTGCCAATGTCCAAAATCCTGTCCAAGTGGCAGAGTGCCACCACTGATTGCCTGGTTGGTGTAACCAGTTATCTTCTGTATGCAACACGGCTTGTGACTTTCTACCCCATCCAGTAAAAACTTTAGCTACAAATCCAACAACTGTGAACACGAATTAGTTAAGGATCTATACCCAAATGGGGTCTAAAGGCAAGATAATAATAATAATAATTCCTCTTGTACCGTTATACGTTACATAGGGCCTACAAGTAATTTCTCCATACCGCTCTATCCTGGGCAACTCTCTCAATCTCCTCCATGGAACTGAGACCGATATTTCCTGCCTCTCTCAGCAAAGTTCGTTTCAGAGTCTCTTTAGGTCAACCTCTCTTTCTTGAACCCTTTGCATCCCACTTCAATGCCTGCTTTGATATTCGTTTATCATTTCTCCTCAAGGTGTGCCCAACATACAATCAAAATTCCTGTGCAATCAAAATTGCTACCTGAATAGGTGAACTACTGTTATTTTTATCATTTTAGATTCCAGTGTGATATCTGCATTACTTGCCATAGTGTCTTCATTATATTTGTTTTTTCATAGCTTATCTGCAGTCCAACTTTGATGCTATAGATGACAATTGTCTGTTTTTCTTTCTTGGTTGTTTCTACTTAACAAGGTAATATCTGCAAAATCCAAATCTTCCAGTTTACTATTTTCTACCCAATCGATGCCATTTTCGCATCACCCAGTCAATAGCCACTCCAAACAATAGCGGAGATAGAATACAGCCTTGCTTTACTCGGTTTCAACCATAAACCAGTCGCTGTGTCCACCATCAGTGCGAACTGCACACTGTGAACCATCATAGAGGCTCTTAATAATGTTTATTATTTTGTCTGGTATTCCATAGCATCTCAGAATATTCACAGAGAGATTCTGTGTAGACTATCAAAGGCTTTTTAAAATCGATGAAATTTAGTATGAGTGGTTGTTGCTTCTCAATATGTTCTCCAAAATTAGTCGTAGGGTAATTATTTGGTCTAAGCAGCTTCTCCCAGGTCTAAAACCAGCTTCTTCTTCTCTCAGGGTTGTGTCCACTGCTCCTTTGATTCTATTAAGAATGATTTTCCAGAAAGTCTTTGGTCATTACTGATAATAGGGTGATCCCTCTCAGTTGTTGCAATCTTTGAGATCACCTTTCTTGGGATCTTAACAATTATTCCCTTTTCCCATTGATCTGGGACAGTTTCTTCTTCCCATATTTTATTAAATAGTTCTTGCACCTGGCTAATAGTTGTATCATCAGCCGCTTTGAGCATTTCTGCAGTATGTGTCATCACCCGTGCCTTATTGTTTATCAAGGAATGGATTGCCTCCTTGACCTCAGCTACACTTATCATTTCTTCGTTAATTGGTAGGAGCTGTTTCTTGCCTCTTCATCAAACTTGAGTAGTACTGGTGGATCAGGTCTATTTAATATTTCTTCAAAATGTTCTGCCCATCTTTCTTCTGCTCGGTATCTGATGTTAGAACTTTACCATCTTTACTCTACTCTTGATTGGGCCACCCTTTGAAACAAAAGTTCCAGTAAGTTGTTTGTGTATTGTATAGAATTTTACTGTTTCCAGTCTTAGCTGCCTTTTCCCTTCTTCAGCCAGTCGATTGACATATGTTCTTTTATCTCTTCTAGCCGCTCTTTTCACTTCCTTGTCTTTTAGTCTATATTTCTCTTTAGCTTGGATTTCATCTTTGCATCCTTAGTATTAAATATCGCTAGTTTCATCTTTCTTCTTTCTTGAATACATTTCCAGGTGTCATCACTATCCAGGTTTTCTGTCTAAAGGCAGATCGATATAATGGAAATGAACTGCAATTTATCACTAACGTTCAAGTTCATTTGTTTCAATTTAACAGCAGGCTCCCATCATCATCATCAAATAGCTTGTTCTGAGCAGAACTTTGCCAGCTTAACAGTCCTTTGAATTTCTCTCTCGTAGGCCAGATGTCCGCCTCTGCAGCTTTCATTCTAAAGTCATCAGTTACATCCTGAATCCATCTTCTCGTGGTCTTCCTCTTCTCCTCTTTGCCGGGATGCCTCCTTCCATGGTGGTCTTCTTCAACCCTTCACGTCTTTTTATACGTCTAAAATACTTCGATTTTCTCATTCTTATTTGTAGCATCATTTTCTTTGATTTTGAGTTCTTTCTGGATAGATCTATTTGTTCTCTTCTCTGTCCAAGATACACGAAGGACTCTTCTGTAACACTTATGTTTAAAAGCAGTTATATGTTTTTCCATCATGTTGTTAAATGTCCATGCTTCACACCCATACGTTGCCACTGGGAATATGCATACTCTTAGTATTCTTAGCTTTGTTTTCATGTCAGTCCCATTTCCAACTGTTTTTATTTGTTTAAGTTTTTGTAAAGCCATGCTTGTTCCTCTTTTAATTTTCTTCCTCCCATTACCATCTGTTGTTAGCAGTGAACCAAGATATTCAAAACTGCTCACATTTTCTATTTTCTCTCTGTTGACAAAAATATCTTTTGTCATGTTTGTTTTATCCATTGCCATTATTTTTGTTTTTGACACATTGAGATATAGATTTTGTTTTTGACACATTGAGATATAGATTTTGTTTTTGACACATTGAGATATAGATTTTGTTTTTGACACATTGAGATATAGATTTTGTTTTTACTTTTCTTTGCACTTCCATTATTAATTTCTCAATCCCTTTTGCGATGTTGACAGTGAAAGCAAAAGGCCTAAGCAGCAAAAGGCGGACTTCAGAGATAACAGAGGTGACGAAAGACACTATTTATGAAGCACATACAAAAGCCTGTGCTAGAAAACTCTTCTTACCCTGAAGCTGTGAGGCAAATCAGAATTGGAGAAGAGAAAGAAAGACAAGGTGCATAGAGGCTCACTCCAGGTGTCTGCTTTTTTCGACCCACGCTGAAAGGCAAACTGGATTAGAGAATAGATAGATAGAATAGACAGTGTTACTGTCAACATCATACAATAGCTATATATATATTTTCCCCCCCGGTCCAGAAGCATTCGAGCTTTCAGCTCTTCGGCTCGGTGCCATGGACATAGTAACCCTTCTGTTTGGTGCCATAAACATCATAGATCTAGAGAGCCTGTGGCTTTTCTGCCAGCCAGTGATATATATAAATATACCATAACCACTCACTGCTTTTATAGGCATTCGCAACTTGAGAACATCTGCATATCGTCTCAGCACTGCAAAAGGGGCATGGATCTTAAGAAAGTGAGTCTTCTTTGATGTCTGTGAATTCATTTAAAAAAAAATAGGTTGGACATCTATGACAAATACAATATGATTGGAAATCTTAATGCAAAACTTCAAAGTTGGACTTATTCTAAGCGTCACATGTAAAAAGAAAAGTCAACATGAACAGAATTACATCAGGGACCCTTGCCGGTTCTACGGAGTTCGTGCACTGCTGCTGAGATCTTCCTGTGTATGAAAGAGATCAGAGCACTCATGGTTACTGTTCAGTTTTGCCCAGTGGTTACGGGCCCAAATTTGGGGTGTAAAGAATAGAACCACTGTTACCTGCCATGCATGTTGTAAGAGCCGACTAAGGAGGTTTGGCTGAAATTGGATGCACATGTCCTAAACCAATTTAGGGTGTAAAGAATAGAACCAGTTACCTGCCATGCATGTTGTAAGGCGACTAAGGAGGTTTGGCTGAAATCGGATGCACATGTCCTAAATGTGTAAAAGTCTACACGTATAGGGGCCTACCAAACCAATGTGCAACGTATACATGTTCTTGGCAAAGATCAAACATATCACAAAGAGTGATTAAAATTGGTTGTAAAGAACGAATGTAAAGAAGAAGAAGACTGTTCAGTTTCAGTTTGGAATATCGTTATTGCACTTCAGACATCTTCTCCACAAAATCTCAAACAGTGTCCAACAACTAACCGTACCAGTACTATTTTCACGAGAATTTACACAAAACTGTCATCACAGTTTTTCTCACAACTAGCAGAATTTTTGTAAATACAAAATTGTTCTCTTTAAAAAAAAGGTCTGCAAAGGATTGACTTCATTGCTCCGGGTTTCTCCATATCGCTTCATCCCTCTTGGCAGAAATGGCTGAATCGGCCTAGATGGTTGCAAAAAGCACAAACTTTGCAGGAACAATCCTAGGGATCTCCAGAACAAAATGCAAACATGAACTGAACAATGTAATCCAAATTCTAACCCAGAACTTCAGAACTCAACACAAACATCTTAAGCACTTCACCAACATATACCGCATTTGGTGTTTTATCTTCCACATTTTATTGTGCATTTCTTTTGTAACCAGAGCTGGATAAAGAGCTTTTGACTGAAATGTTGACATAGTCTGTTGCTACTTTTTATAAATACAAATATATTTCACTAATGGTAATCAGTTTTATTGCAATCTATGCTGTATTTTAGCGCTGTCCCTGAGGCAAGCGCATGGCCATGACGCCCATGACAAACATCTATGACAACCTATTTTACTCTGCCGTCTTTAACGTTAATAAGATAAAAATAAAACCCAAATTTGTCAGTGTTTTCATAGCATTCACAAGAACTTCCTGCTATCGCAATCTTGTTTTATTTTATAACCATTCTACTGTCCCTAATGCCACCTTTGCTTTTCCACTGGAGAAGCGTGAACATC
Source organism: Arion vulgaris (assembly GCA_020796225.1). Classification (NCBI taxonomy): domain Eukaryota; kingdom Metazoa; phylum Mollusca; class Gastropoda; order Stylommatophora; family Arionidae; genus Arion; species Arion vulgaris. The sequence goes on along the minus strand of CM036755.1, from coordinate 47,886,755 downwards.
TCAACTATATTAATATCACTATTGTCAGTGTCAGTAGTAGTAGTATTATAATGCTTAGAATGTGTAATGGCTTGACATGCAAGGAAAGGAATTGGCCTTTCTACTTCCCTCTCTTTAGAACCTAGAAATGTAAAGTGACAAGCACTTCACACTCTAAGGCAGCGTCTCCCAAGTGGGCGCTGAAGCTTTCTAGGGGGTACTAGTGGGTCCAGAAGAATTGGTGGGGAGGGAATATTCAGGCGATTAGGGTCGGTGGCTCCTTAACTCTTAACCATTGGCAGGTTTTAAGGTTTTTTGATATTTTTGATGTCCTGCTCTATATTTAGCAAACATACAAATTCTTTGCATTGAAAATAGGCATGTTATATATGGTTGGAAAGCTAATTGGATGGGCTATCTGGATATGTGGTTTTAAAATATGTGTGATGTAATTTATGATATCCATGACCTACTTATGAAAAGTCTAAAAATAGATTTTTCTACAAATGACAAATAATTTTACAATCACAAAGAAGAAAAAAAAAAGTATGAGAAATATAATGAAATCTTTTATTACAGTCTTTTAGAATATTCATTTATCCAGGACATATCTGAAATTGAACATGTTTGGACAATATGAAAGGCAGTAATCATAATATTTATAAGACATGCATATTTTAATATTTTAAAGAAAAAAGTCAATAAATATGACATACAAGAGAAAATGAAGCCGAATTGGTCTAGTAAGCAGCCCATAAAGAACTAACACTTATAGTATGATACATAAACATTAAATAGGTATATAATTTCTAACCATAGCAAGTAAAAGATATTATTGAACAAAAATATGAGTAAACAATGATATGTGATATACAAAATAGACAGGAAAAAAGTTATCTGGCATCTTGCAAACATGACTCAAGGTAACCCAGGCACAGAACGTTCATCTGACCCAGGCACAGAATGTTCATCAACCAGGCAATTTCTTATCTGATTAAAACATAAACTTTTTTTACAAATCTGACAAATAACTTTTGATTTCTTTTCAACTTTTCTAATCCTATAGCATCTAACACAATTTTTGAGTTTTTCTAAGACCAGGTACTATTTGAGAACATTTTTACTTCTATTATCCAGCAAGGGAACTTGAATGTCTTTATCAAAGTTAGCTAGCTCTTTAATTAACTCTATAGTAAAATCTAACTGACTATTTTCCTCGGTCTGACCAGTTCCGGAATATCCTGATGTTGGTGTATTCCTGAAATAGTATAAAGAATTAACCCTAGCAATGTCAATAAAGTGATAAAGAGGTTTTCCAATATTTTGATGTTTACGAAGAACATTATATTTCCCAATCATTTGATCTGACCTATCAACTCCCCCTCACATGTATTTATTATAATCTTTAATAACTATAGGCTGACGCACCAAGATATTCTGAAACTGGCCATCCGACTTTGTCCTGCGGTACAAAATGTATTACTACTTACAGACTTATGCATAGTGCTAATTAAGTTAACTATTTTATTATCTTTCCATTGAACAAATCCCACATTACCTTTCCTAACCCATCTCATTTTCCCCCCTATTAGCATTTCTATTAAATAATTTAGTATCTTTTAGTTCTTGAGGAAATCCCTTTCTATTTGCCAAAATAGTCCCACATGCTAAAGTCTTCACCTTTAATAAATCTACAAATAAATGAAAAGAAGTATAAAATTATCCATAAAAATTTGATACCCTTGCTGGAAAATAGATCTACATAATTTATAAACAACATCGTATCCCAATCCTTGAGCTGCGTCTTTCCCTGTATAAACATCGAAATTATATGTATATCCCGTTATTGAATCTGCAACCACCCATAATTTCATCCCCCACTTAGTTGGCTTATCCTTGATGTACTGTCTAAACCCATATCTTCCCTTATTCTTAACCATTCTCTCATCTACACTAATACACTCATACGGCTGCCAAAACTTCATACATTTCATCCTAAGAAAATCATGCACGAACCTAACTTTTTTTAGTTTGTCGTCAGCTCGCTCAGTTTCAGGATTGGAGATTTTCAAGAATGCTTGAATTATTTTATATCGGTTTATAGGCATAAAAGCCCTAGCCCACAAACCATGAAAGAGTTGCTTACTAGACCAATATAACTCTGCATTTGGAGCCTGTACTAGACTCATGTACATGAGAGACCAACAAATTTTAAAAGTTCCTCTTCATGTAGGTCTGTCCATGTACCATATGATGGTTTTGTGTGCCCTGTTGCAGCTGCTTGTTGGTTGGTAAAATTGCACATTTGCTGCAACAATTCTGTACAAAAATACAGCTTGAAGAAGCTTACTGTAGATGAGAAAAAAGATTTTTAAAACATTATATTTGTGAAATTATTTTAGTTAAAATACACTGACTGGGAATTCAGATTCAAAACCTGCAATACTACTTTACAAAATGCATGGAAAAGCAGTTAACACAATGTGAATAACATGAACACACAGTTGTCAGTTTTACATACATTAAAATCAGTCATAACGCACTTATCAATCACAAAATCAGTCATAATGCACTTATCAATCACATCTTTTCCATACTGTAAGATGAGAAAAATTGCCATGAGAAAAATTGCCATACACTCCCCTATTGTTAATAATTACTTACGAGGGGTGAGATACTGCAGATGATCGTTTCTTGTTATGACATCTGGCAGATGCAGACCAGGGAGCCTTGCAGGTCGAAAAGGTGGCAATGTATCTTCTGGACCACAGTCAAGATTGTCGTAGGACTGGTCATGTCCTACAGGGCTTGACAAAAATAGAAACAAATATAATTGTTAGCATATAGGAATAAGTAAATAATTTTAACATTCATACAAACATACATAGTGTAGGAACATTGCATCTGACCTGAAAATCACAAAAACGTGAAATAAACAAGATCTAACAAGTACAATAGCGTAAACAAGAAGCCTGTATCTTGAATAACAAATTATAGCTTTCTCCTAGCAACCAGTTGCTAAGCATATTAAATATCAATAGCTTATTTTTTCTAGCATTTATAACAATATAACTCATCAACATTGCTAATTTATTTAACAAGACAACATATTATTATCACAGAATCCACCATAGTCCCCATAACAAAAAAACAATGTTAGTTTCAGTTTCACATAGGTAAGTCTAATGGCGAAAACGTAAACTCCTACCTGTTCAATGCGACAGTGTTCAGGGATAATTTTGTTATATTTTCCATCTCCGCTTCGGATATGTCAACTTCTGACGTTAACAAATTCGAAGATTCACTGTTGTCTTCATCAGGACAGTAATTTGGGTTGTTAGAGTCCATTTAATTAAAAATATTTCGATTTTGGCTGGAGCAAGTTGAAACACGTCTAGACTGTTTTGACAAAATGGTGTAGGTTCAAATGTGCCGGTTAGAAAATAAGCGTGCTTCAAACAACGAGATTAGACATCTTACAAATATATAATATATTTTTTTACAATTATTTATGAAATTATCATATGTTTTGCATTAGATAACATAACTTATATGAATTTAAATGTAAAATTAATACAAAATTATGGCCACTGAAATAAGCATGTCGCGTCGAGGCTAACTTTTCGAGTTTTTCATATCCAGAATGTTACGGACTTAACTGATTCACTACCGGGTTTTTTTCACCTCTGGACGGAATTCTTTTTTAGTTTCAAAATATTGCACACATACTTTAGCTTAACTAAAATTTTGTTTCTAAATATGATTTAAAGTTTAACTTATTATATATCAAATTAAAGATAAATGAATGTACTTTCATAAAATATTATTGTGTCCAAAAATATAATGTTGTGTTGACTATGCTTGAAAAATATTAGCATGTATTAAAAAAACTAATTGAAATTGTGAGAACGAAAATCCAACTTTTCAAGGGCCTTGATGAACATTATGTGGAATAAATCAGTCTAACTGATCTCTTTATATATGTAATCCATTTATGAATACACAAACAAGAAAATAGTGAAGGGGTGTATGGTTTATTAACTGTTCACAAAGTAGCATCATGAACATTCATAACAATCGCTAGTTTTTTACAGTCACAGGGTATCCTAAAATGATTGATAAACTCCGTTTCAATTTGAATTCTAGCATAAGCCATGCTGCTATGTTTTCGTTATCGTTTAAAATCACTTCTAAGTAGTTTCCGGTTAATATAAATCTTCAATCAGAACAAAAATAATAAAAACTCAACAAAATAGTAATCGTCTTTTGAGCGACGCATGGTCAGGCAGATAAGAAATAGTTACACTTGAGTGTTCCACTGTATGGAATCAGTTAAAGAAGAAATTAATAATAAATATTTTAAAATAAATTATTTTGTGATTGAATAATCATTAAAAATTTGAATTCTGCGTTTGGAATATGCATCATCATCATGGATATCGGCAGCCCATTCAAACAAATTGATACTGGAAAAACTCAAAACAGGTGTTTGTGCACTATTTTGGGAGCCATCAAATCTACACCAATTGTAGAAATGGAAAAGGCAGCCAATGTCCAGCCATTGGAAGACAGAAGGAAAAAAGTGGTTCTACAGACTGAAAGGATCAAAGGATGCCTCCCATCCACTACATGAAAAAATGGCGGCTAGGACAAAAAACAGACTAATGCGACAAGTCTAAACCACAAAGCAAAAGAAATAGGAATGTCATACTTGGAACTACTAAATCCTAACTCCATACCAGAAGAATTACTTTTTGATCACTGGGAACCAGACTCAGTAGCACTAAACAACTAAACCTCCATCCCTAAATTGTTAAGCAAAGATGCAGAGCCTAATCTAGTGAAGAAAGCAACTACAATGGAACATCTCCATTACATGTTTCCAGAAGACAGCTGGATAAGAATTTACACAGATGGATGGGCAATGGAGGCAACCATGAATGGTGGAGCAGGAGTGTACATTAGGCACCCAAATGCTACTACTGTGTCTCTAGCTGCTCCTACTGGAAGAATATGTTCCAACTACAAAGCAGAACTCTTAGCCCTTCTGATGGCAGCAGAGCACATGAATAAGCTGCAAGCACCTGCAGGCAAGATGGTATTTCTTACAGACGCACTGTCAGCTACACAAGCCCTGGAGGCTAAATCCGCTGACAGCACAGTACAAAACCTAAAAAGAGAACTTGCTCAGCTTTCAGAAAAGGCAGAAATTCACTTGCAGTGGATTCCATCTCACTGTGGCATTGCAGGCAATGAGAGTGCCGATGTCTTAGCTATGAGGGCAATGCCAAAGAGCAAATTTACCTCCTTTCTTTTCAAGAGGTCAAAACCTTCATACAGAGAAAATCTACAGTAGACTGGAAGACAAACACTGGATATGATTATGGAAAAGACTCCTCAAAGACCTAAGCAGAAAATACCAGGCCATTATATTTCGACTACGCATTGGACACTGCAGACTCAACAAACACTTATATAGACTAGGAATAAGTCAAACAGCTCTCTGTCAGTCTCAGCAGGCGGAACGGACACCTGAGCATATCCTGCAAGACTGTCCTCTCCTGGGTGAGTTGTGAAGCAACATGTGGCCACACCCAGTCGACCTAAAAACTAAGCTTTGGGAAACCTGACAGACCTGAAGCTGACTGCCCAGTTTGTGGTCCACAGTAAATTAAGCGCATGACCAGAGATCGCTGAAGAAGAAGGATTCTGCATTTTAAATAATCTTATGCCCATCTTAAACGTTCCATTTTAAAATAAATTTTCTATTTCATGCATATAATCATTTGAAAATTGACCATGTATTACAGAAATATAATCAATTTTCTTTGTCACAGAGAGAATAGAGTATGTATATATGTGGGAGGGGTGTGTTGGCAAACTGTTATAATGTGGAGGTGGGGCGTTACAAAGTTTATGTTGTGCAAATTATGTGGAAGGTTGAAAAAGCTTGAGAATCCATGCTCTAAGGTCTGAAAAGGCTATGGGAATTCAAGTTCTAGTTTAGTAGTATTACTGCAATCATCACATGGTGCCCGTGCCTCCACAACCATCAGTCAGATGCGCCCCAAAACATAAAAACATTGGATTTGATCAACATGAAACAGAATGATTATCTTACCAAATCATATTCTAATTCTAGTCCTTCTTCAACCAAATTATTTTCAAACACTCTTCGAGAATAAGAGGCAGTTTCTGTTTTTTTTGAGGCAACTACACGCCAGGCTAAAATGAAGTCAATTCTCCGTTTGCCATCTTTAAAGAACACTTCCCGTCCATGTGGAGCTTCCTATAAATAGAATGTGCACTTGTAATATTTAAACTGCAAATGCATATTTAAAATGATGATTGTTTATTTATTTCTCCGCGACTGCCTGTTGGATGAAAACTCTAAAATAGATGTTGATTCGATCTACCGATTTAAGCAGTTTTGGAGTTACCAGTTGTACAGGTATAATTGGATGCCTGAGGGACATAGTGAGAAGTGTGTTTAACCAGCAAGACATAGGAACCATCAGTATGCATACTCTTCAATATCTGTTGGGAGTTAGTAATCAATAACTATTTATTTCTTCAAAGGTTAAAGTAATAAAGAAGGGACATGCTCCTCTGAAGTGTTGATGTGGGTTCCCCACCAATAGTCTATAGTTATTGATCAGTAATTTAGGGTATGTATCAATTTAACGCAGTTAATTGTCAGATTAATTTTAGCAAGGATGTATGCTTGACTTGGTGTATCTGTGCATATTTTAGTTGTGAAATACTAACGCTGTTAGTTGGTTTCTCTTTAGCAGCCTATGCCACACTGGTGATAAGGAAACGATGCCAGGGCAAAATTCATTACAAAAGATTAAAAATAAATATCCTCACCATCTTCAATATTACACCGGGGACCCTCGACAGTGCTAGAGAGTCTGTGCACTGCAGCTGAGATCTTCCTGTGTAAGAAAGAGATCGGAGCACACATGGTTACTCACCGAAGTGCAATGATGATGGTCCTATCAATTAATCAATAACTTGGGTATACTATCTGCTTGATGTATCTTACCTTGGGTAGACTGCTGGCAGTTGAGTGTATTTTACTTTCTGTGTGACTATAAGTACCAGCCTGAGATTCTTCATCTACTTTGCTTTCTGTTAAACAAGATGGAAGGGATAACATGAACAGAACATTCACTTTTAGACAATCAGAAGCATGGTTTTAAATATATTGAAACAAAAAATGGACACAGAAAGGTTTAGTTTAGTTGTCAGATCATCAGTACTGCACTGAATCAATAGTCATAAGTGCCCCGATCTCCTAATCAGTATGTCTCTCAGCGTTTAGCAACTAACGACACCAGTTCTTTGTTAGTTTGCTATTCTTATTTAACTTCAAGCATAATTATTTCATCTAGCTACACCATTTTTCTTGCAGTCTGGTTAGTGTTGTAGACTCACCACCAAGACCTGAATTACACATCCACTCTCCCGTAGGGAATTCAGAATATCAGCCTGGTCCATTGTTCACCTGATTTTTACAGCAGCCATACCTGCAAGCCTATTAGCGCCTTCATTTTCCCTTATACTTACAGATATAAGATAATGAAAGATATTTTTTCTTCTTCGACGAACCCTCCATATTGATCACTTGTTAAACGACTCTGTAATTTGCATGTGATTCGAGCCTAAGAGCAATTGTATCTTGTGCCAGTTATGCACCTACAAGTAGGTCAGCACATCCGATTTCTCAACACTTTTTAGTTACTAGGTATATTCCCAGGCTCCTACCTCATTAGCCTCTTACGACATGCCTTGTAGGTCGCAGTGTTACTATTCTTTGCTCCTCTTGCGGACCCTGTCAACACACAGGCATTATCTGCTCAACTGGAGTAGCAGCTGCGTGTCTTTCTGTTTCACTAACTGATTTTTCTTCATGGTTGATTATCGATTAGACAGTCTAACGATATCACAATTGCAATTTGATCACAGGAACCTATCCAGCACTGCATGTAAATTGTGCTTGGTTGTACTAAAGGTGCTCTCAGTGCCCTTTTTTCTAGAAAGAAAGGTGGGTATACTATGTTTGATAAAAAACAAATTGTATATATATTTTTAGAGTGTCTTCTCTCATATTCAAAAGCCATATAATATAGGCATATTAGGATCAAAGCAAAGTGATCAAAAAGATTGAGTGAGTTGCCCAGGATAGAGCGGTATGGAGAAATTGCTTGCAGGCCCTATGTAACGTATAACGGTATGAGAGAAATTATATATATATAAGAACTGGGATAGACGTATGATTAAGACTGGATGTCAGCAGGGTTGGATGAGAAGTGTGTTTTATCAGTGAGCTACAGGTACCATCAACATTATCTATCTGTATCCTCTTAATGACCATTTCAATCATAAGGATTTCACAAGAAATTTTCGATGTTACCATTCTGTCGCCTTTTCTACTAAATATTTCGCACGTCAGGCCACACACAATCTGTCAACTCTCTTTCTGCAGTTTTTCTCCATTCTACCTCTAGATGTCAGGCCTTCTATTCCCATCCACTGTCCATCAGAGAGCTGACCTAACCATTGTCCCTATTGACCTTAAAGAGCAATCCACCTCCATCTTTGTCTTTTAATGAAAGTCTTCAATTATGCAGTTTGTTTGTTTAAATATTTACTACTAAATATGATTGATGCATATATTTAAAAAAAACCCACAAAAACTCTTTACTGCTTATGCAATACAGCTTTTAAAGTGGGTGTAGGATAGGGGAGACACGAGTTTGATGAAATTAATGGTCACATAGCTAGTGCAGGCACTGTGAAACTGTTCAGGTTAGGATTTATTTTTTATGCTCGCAACAGAAAAAAGCTCCTTGACCTTACTGGGGTCTCCTGACCGGGAACCAGCGTTATAATCCATTTGACCAGACGTTCCTCGATTGATATATAAACAACATAAAGACATATCCTTGTTTGAATTACATTGAGAAACAAAGAATGAAGTGGTTTAGCCACTTAATAAGAATGCATTCAAACTCCACAGTATACAGAGCCTTCTATAATAGAACATCAGGGAAGAAGGCGAGAGGGAGACCATGAAAAGATGGTTAGATGGCATAGCAGAATTCTGTCAAAGAGCAAATATAACAATCACCCAAGCCACCAGAACAGTGCAAGACAAAAACAGAAAACCACGACACTGGACAACAACCCTGTAGCAGTGTAACGACAAAAGAAGAAGAGGAAGAAAGACAGATCATAGGAAAATAAACCACATATTCAAACAAAATACTTACCTGGTTTTTTTTTAATTACTTTATCACTATGACTTTCCCTACTCATGACTTAGTCTGATGACATTTTTCACTGTTTCCAGTCAAGGTTTTTGAAGATAGTCTGAGATATGTAGGTCAAGAAATAATCCGCCACTTACTCCATCTAATGAGAATGTGTTCAGAGTTGACATCAAGAAGTGTGCAGACTAGTTTATTATGCACAAAAATAAATTGCAACTGATAACTATAAGTGCAAAAAAGTGATTATAATTGCAACTAATGTCTGCAATTGCAAGTAAAAGACAGCAAACAAGTATTAGGGGCTTCGGAAAAACTAATTACCAATTACAGGATTAGAACAACAAACCCTTATTTCTTACAGCACCTAATGCTTCGGGGTTCTTAAAACTCCGTATTATCTTCTTACAATAACCTGGAAGCTACTGTGAATGATTTCTTCTTCTTAGAACGCTCCATATCAACCACTTCTCAACCACTCGGTGTGATTTGTATGTGATCTGAGCCTAAGAGCTATTGTACGTTGTGTCAGTTATACGCATACAAGTAGGCCAGCACATCCAATTTCTGGGCTGCTTTTTATTTACTAGGTAGCATCCCTAGGGCCTACATCAGTCGCCTCTGACAACATGCATTTTAGGTTGCAGTGGTACTATTTTTGCTCCCTTCGGCTCCGGCACCACACAGGCGACTATGAATGATGTGTGCATGTATGTTATATGTTTACATTTGTGTGTAGGTATGCTGCTGTTTTTTCTCAAATATACAAGAACAAAAACTGATCCATGTGTTTGTTCAAACACCTTTAGATCAAATCTGACAGGATTATTTTGTGTTCAACAGCCAACTCTGTTTATGAAAGACCTGGCTTAGTAAAGGTCTTTTTTTGGAGAGCTAGCTGATTGTTTTTAAAAACGCTAGTCCCTGTAAGGCTAGGCAATGAGTGTGGTAAGAAATAAGGGTTTGTGGTTCGAATCCTATGTTTGGTAATTTGTTTCTTCTGGAAGCCGCTAATACTTGTTCACTGCTCCGGTGCTTTCCCTGGGTTCTTAAAACTTATGTATTCTCTTCACCAATTGCAACTAAGAAACTATTATGAATTGCAACTGGTGTGTGTGTGCATATGTGAGTATGCATGTACTTCAGTTGGTGACTGTAACAATGACAACTGATGAATATAATTGCATCTGTTGACTATAAGTGTAATTACTTTAATAGCTACTGAAGTCAATTCACTCTTTATTACAATAATATGATTACTAAAACTATTACGGATGTCACCATAACTAGGAGGTAGACAAGGCATTTTGCACAAAAACAAAGTTTGTTTTCACTTCTTACTTACTTATTTCTCTCCGCTCCTTGTGCAGCATAGGACTTCAAGAGTTGTCCTCCACATTTCCCATTCTCTGGTTGTTTTCTTCATGGCTTTCCAGGATAGTCCAGCATCCTGCAGTTCCTCAAGAACACTCTTAGGATGTCCCTTTTCCTTTTCCCTTTCGGGTTCCATTCAATTGCTTGTATAGTGACACTAAACTGCATCTTCAAAAGGGTATACTTGACCTATTGCTATAATCTTCTCCTGACGTGGATCATCATGGGTTCCTGCCCTGTTCTTACACACAAGTCTGTGTTGGTACATAGTACAACATACTTTCAATCAAATAGGGTGGTTTATAAAGTAGTTAGAATAAAGTGAAAGAATATTGATAGAAAATATAGATATTGATGTGTGCTCTGATCTTTCTTACACAGGAAGATTTCAGAGACAGTGCATGAGCAGCATCAACTCTATCTTCAATGATAATGAAAACTTGTAGAAATAATTTGTTATTTTTGGCAGTACAATGGCACATCAGCCTCCTATTCTTACTGAATTTCAACTGGCAAGAGTTTGTTTACAAACTCAGACATCTGAAACATAGGACTGATTATTTTATCATCTGCTCATCTTGAAACAACATACCACTGATGTATTTTATCATCTATCTCCAATAGAACTACTTGAATCTCACCGATCCTGAGTTTTGGGACCAGTGACATACAGCCAGGTCACTCCACATAAGACAGGAACAGGGTACTTTTAGAATGAGATGAGCACTATACCTCAATTCCCCAAAGACAACCATTAAGCAACATAGGAGGATGGTAGAATGTCAATGGACATCTTAGGGAATTGCAGATGGGTAGATCTTGGGGTTGCTCTTTATTTCTTATAAAGATTTGCAAAAAAGGAATATGTCGGATACAAACATTGAAGTTTATTTATGGGAGCAGGTTATGTATCGCAGACCATAAGGGGAGATCAATGGTGGAATTATGAGTGAGAAGAGACTTTGAGAGACATGAAGAGAGGTTAGGAGATGAAGGCATCAAGGCAGGAGGTAGGAACAAAGTCACTTAGTCCCATGAAACAGTTGTGAAAGACTTTAATTCGTGCAGAATTGTCTTGCATAAGTCATTCACAAGTCATTGTCTGGATTGTAGTTTTTACCTATTTAGTACAATTTTTATTTTACAGTTCTCTTCTTTTCTCTTGTTCTGTTTTGCCTGACTGCGTCAGGATAAGAGATGTATAGAAAAGGCTTTTGTGTGCACTTTGCCTGCTTTTATTTCTGAGGCCACCTTTGCGTGGACGGCCGTTTGTATTCACTGTATCGGAGATTGTGGCGCACCGTCTGTTGGTAATATGCTTATGTTGCCAACCATTTAATTTTTTTTAATGAAGTTATGTACTGATATTGCACACACACTTTTCCTGATGTCTTAATTTTTGTAACCTGTCTCTTCTTGCTACTGTCAACATTCTATGTAGATACTTCATGATCCTCTCTGTCGTGACTGACTAGTTTTCTTCTAACGTTCGATATCAGCGTCCACGGTTGGCACTGACAGCATAATGGTGAAAGTTTCAGTTTGTGTTGAACAGTGCTCTTTTAGTGTTCATGGTGACATGTTTGCATTTCAAAATTGTTGCTATTTGTCCTATGATTTGATTTATTGCATCTATGTGTATTATTTAATGATTTATTATCGTCTGCAAAAACAGAGATCATCCCAACCAATTTAAAGATCTTTAGATCAACACAGTTGGCTTTTTTGCATGAAACAACGTAATATTATCTGCAACATAAACCATAGTGCAATTACTATATTTGGATAACACTTGGAACATCAGCAATGAGCATAACAAAACAAAACGAAATTGTTTCCTACCTAACAATTTAGCAAAACTCGTTCAGCAGCAGTGCGGCAACGAAATTTTACCACTTCCTGAATATGCCAGACGTGATATGCCGCTCTAAACCGCAATCTACATTTTAAAACACTTTTGAAAACAATAGCATTGTTTTTATTTCCGTAAGCTAATTTCGAACATTTAAAACATTTAAAGTATCTATTTAGAATTATAATGAATAACTTTTTTTTTGCATAAGTTTGCTCTCTGTAATAAAATTGTTGTATATTTAAACTCGCAAATAATGTGACGAAACTAAGTTCAGTACGTCAGAGAACTAGAGAAAGATTAAACCATATGGGCATGATCAGACAGGCTAAAAGATAGTTTGACAATGGAGATGCAGGCGGTTACATAGGCACTGAAGTTATTTGCATCTCTTAAAACTACTTCCGTGTTTTCCTACTCAGTGATTCATCAGTATGATTAAAATGCGAATGAGGAAATCATTGTTGGGTTGGGCAGATGATATTGAACTTGTGTGCGCTCTGATGAACGTAAACGCCGGGTTTGTTCGCATTTGCGTATCGCATGGAGCTCGGTGTGGCGGGAGAGTAGTTAGAGAAGAGCGTAGTATTTTTTCTGAAAGATGAAATATGAAAGTTGACCAAGACAATGGTCTGGCTAGAGACACATAGCTCAACCCATGTCTGGATTCTCAGTGATTCAATGAGCATGCTCATAGCTGGTGTTCTAAATGCCATTAGGGAGACAGGTTGGACATGGGTTCAGGTGGTGATTTGAATTCTACGATGTGATTTGAAACAAGAGGGCAGCCCGAGTGGTTACCGGGGTCAAAATTTGGGGTGTAAAGAATAGAACCAATGTTACCTGCCACGCATGTCGTAAGAGGCGACTGATGAGGTTTGGCTGAAATCGGATGCATGTGTCCTAAATGTATAGAAGTTAACCTGCTGCCTTGCAGGACGGCTGGGGACAGCCAAAGGCTAACGGAGAGCGAACCCAGTAAACGCTGGCTGAAACCGGACACATCGCCGAAGGATAAGCACCAGAGCTCCAAATAGCGCTGAAGATGGGACGAAACCCACACATGCTAAGGCTGCATGAATCAGATTTCCACATGAATGAATTTATGGATAGATCTGGTACATTGGTCTTTTATGTGATAGCGAGAGAGAGAGAGAGAGAGAGAGAGAGAAACAAGAGGGCAAGCATACTACCTTGGATATCAGAACAACACCATCTTGGTGGAGAACTTGCAACCAGCTAATTGAAACATCGATTCATGACTTGAGTTGTTACAACATAACTCTGTAAAACTGTCTGTGGCAAATCAATGACTGTATTAGTCATTAGTACAGTACTCCGAACACGATGTATAAATATTCAAGACAAGATGCGCTGTGAAAACTTCTATCATATCTTGGTCTCTTTAGTAAGTACTGATAACACGACAATAATCATTCGACAAGTGTAATGTAAGACTATTGTAACAAATGTAATTGTATTACTGGCACACTAAAGTAAACAATTAGTATGCGGTTGTAATAATATGTACGGAATAACGTATGTATTTATACAAATATTGCAGAACAACGAAATGTTATATAAATAACAAACAAAGAAGTGAACTGTTATATAAATAACAAACAAAGAAGGGAAATGTTATATAAATAACAAATAAAGAAGGGAAATGTTATATAAATAACAAACAAAGAAGTGAACTGTTATATAAATAACAAACAAAGAAGTGAAATGTTATATAAATAACAAACAAAGAAGTGAAATGTTATATAAATAACAAACAAAGAAGGGAAATGTTATATAAATAACAAACAAAGAAGTGAAATGTTATATAAATAACAAACAAAGAAGGGAAATGTTATATAAATAACAAACAAAGAAGGGAACTGTTATATAAATAACAAACAAAGAAGTGAAATGTTATATAAATAACAAACAAAGAAGTGAAATGTTATATAAATAACAAACAAAGAAGTGAAATGTTATATAAATAACAAACAAAGAAGTGAAATGTTATATAAATAACAAACAAAGAAGGGAAATGTTATATAAATAACAAACAAAGAAGGGAAATGTTATATAAATAACAAACAAAGAAGTGAAATGTTATATAAATAACAAACAAAGAAGTGAAATGTTATATAAATAACAAACAAAGAAGGGAAATGTTATATAAATAACAAACAAAGAAGTGAAATGTTATATAAATAACAAACAAAGAAGGGAAATGTTATATAAATAACAAACAAAGAAGTGAAATGTTATATAAATAACAAACAAAGAAGTGAAATGTTATATAAATAACAAACAAAGAAGTGAAATGTTATATAAATAACAAACAAAGAAGGGAAATGTTATATAAATAACAAACAAAGAAGTGAAATGTTATATAAATAACAAACAAAGAAGGGAAATGTTATATAAATAACAAACAAAGAAGTGAAATGTTATATAAATAACAAACAAAGAAGGGAAATGTTATATAAATAACAAACAAAGAAGTGAAATGTTATATAAATAACAAACAAAGAAGGGAAATGTTATATAAATAACAAACAAAGAAGGAAATTTATATAAATAACAAACAAAGAAGTGAACTGTTATTAAATAACAAACAAAGAAGGAAATGTTATATAAATAACAAACAAAGAAGTGAATGTTATATAAATAACAAACAAAAAGTGAAATGTTATATAAATAACAAACAAAGAAGGAAATGTTATATAAATAACAAACAAAGAAGGAAATGTTATATAAATAACAAACAAAGAAGGGAAATGTTATATAAATAACAAACAAGAAGGAAATGTTATATAAATAACAAACAAGGAAGTGAAATGTTATATAAATAACAAACAAAGAAGTGAAATGTTATATAAATAACAAACAAGAAGGAAATGTATATAAATAACAAACAAAGAAGGAAATGTTATATAAATAACAAACAAAGAAGTGAATGTTATATAAATAACAAACAAAGAAGTGAAATGTTATATAAATAACAAACAAAGAAGTGAACTGTTATATAAATAACAAACAAAGAAGTGAAATGTTATATAAATAACAAACAAAGAAGGGAAATGTTATATAAATAACAAACAAAGAAGGGAAATAAGTATGATATACACTTGGTTCTTCTTCTCTTCCACCATTTACTTCTTTATAGAAGTGTTGATGGGGGTGCGTAGTGATATTGTGTGTGCTTATTTTAAGGCACTTTGTAAGCTGATATTCATTGACACCTTTGAAAGCTGTTATTTATTTTCTTAAGGCTGTTCTTGATGCCGTCGCTCCATCTTTGCGTGGTCTTCCTCTTGCTTTGTACTCATTATACTTTTCTGTGTGTCTCTCTGTGCTAGGGTTAGTGTGACAGCAAGGCATCAAAGAAACATTGAACATGACGCTAGAGAACTTGCTAGAGACAGAGTTTTAGATGGGTTATAGTGAAATCTACGTTCCGTAAGGGACATGCTAGTATTTGAGTGAATATTTTAAGTGATTTTCTTACAAAAGCAGTAAAACATAATGAAACTGTTTTGTTTACATAGCTGCTCAGATTTTCCAAGCAATACTTGGTTGCTTTACAATAATTGTGTGTATCCTTTTTTGACATGTCTGTCTTCCAGCCCGAAATTATGCCATCTTGGAGGCTCTCTACCCATCATTATTCTTAATATATCTAAACATGTCTCGACATCTAACTATATGGTTATCTATGTGTTTGTTCCATCTTGAACTTTGATCTAGCATTAATCCTAGAAACCTAGTGGCATAAATAGAAAAAACTCAGCGACAGTGAACGAACTCCGTAGTACCGGCCATGGTAAACTGAACATATTTGTTCTTATATAATGTTTAGTATAATATATAAACTGTGCAATGGAGTTTTGAAAGCTCGAGATGAAAAAGGAGGAGTCTACAGCGCAGATTATCTACCTTCACACAGAAAAAGCTCAGAACTTGCACCTAAATGTTGAAGTATGTATCAAATGGGAAAGACGCAAGGCTTGAAAATTGAGAGCAAATTTCTCGATTTGGATTGGCGATTGGCAGATAAGGGAATGGTGACAGGCAGACAACGTCTAACTACGGAGGAGAAACTAATGTATTTATAGACATTTTTGTAAGCTAATGCTGTCACACGTCTGCTTAGAAGGATGACTTTAAATGTATCAATTCTAGAAGACAGTGAGACTGCAAGCCTCACAATAATAATGGGAAGGCGTGAGTCCTAAAACACAGAGAACAATCACGAACTCAGCATAAGAAGAAAGTTCTGAATGTGATACATTTAGAACTACAATGATAGAGGTTAGGAAATAAAGAGAATCATCAAACCACATTCAAAATACTACAGAATCAGGAAAAGGCGAGGGAACACCAAAATTTGATGCATGGATCCTCAAGGCAAAATACAATCACAAACCAAGCAGCCAAGCAAATCAGAAAAACACGGGCAAGAATAATGAACGAAAAAGAAGAAGAACAATCACCTAATTCTGTAGCAATCAATCAGATATAGGTAAGTGTCTATCCACATCAAGAATAGTCATAAGCCTCTGTATCACTCGATCCTGGAACAGAACAACAAATTGACCACTAGCATAACAGAAATTTCAGGTCATCCCAAGGAGATAAGCTCCTATGGGGCAGATGAGATTTCAGAGTAAACATATAATAATAAAATAAACTGAAGCTTGAAGCAGCACAATAACATCCATGAACATCGTCTCAATTAATGTAGATACCTGCCGAAGTCAAGAAACAAAGGAACGTTCCACCGTCACAGTCTCTTGATATAAGATGAGTGTATATGCCGGCAATTTAGATAGATGAGGTGGATGTCGAAATGAATGTTGTTAGTCTACAAAAATATTTGAATAAACTATAGCAAATATAGAAAGAAAGAATATAGGCTTGATAACTCAGAAATCCTCAGAAATAGAAGAAAATAAAAGAGGAAAGAATAAATAAGAAAATCTAGATACGTCCATAAGAACAAAGCTCACAGGTCAACATGTTAGCAAGAAAGTCATAGAAGCAGTCAGTTAGATAAAGATCCCAAAACAGAGATCTAGGCAAAGGAGGCAGAGTCAGCTGACAGAAAAAAACGCTTAGATACTTTAAAATATCACTAAAGAAAGCTACAGTGAAATCCTGACCATCAAATGGGCTAGATCCAAAATGTAGGCGGAAACATCACAATGTTGAGACCGAGAATCGATGGATGAAACAGAGAACTCCTGAACAGAAAACCCCACCTACATAACCTCAGATATCCCACCTGGTAGAAATGTGTCTTGGACTCCATCACTCGGAGAAACCATCACAAGTGAGATTAGTAAAGCCATTAAACTTTAAAGATGGAAAAGCATGATCTATTCAGAAAGAGTGAAAATAAAAGCTGAGGATGCTCAAATAAAATAAGAAAATCTGATAAATTATTAAGCAGAATTGGAAGACTTGAAGAAATACAGCAAAGGAGGAGGAAGGAGATCTTTCGAAGCTGACAAAGAAGGGACTCTAGAAGGGAAACGAAGAGGGAATAATGCTGGCAGTCCGGGAAATACTATGATGAGTCATCTTGTGAGATTACTAAGAGATACATCAACTCTGATATCAAACTAACAGATCAACAGACATTATTTCACATGATCCAAATCATATCCTGTCTGACTAGTACCAGATTACATCTAATGCAAGGCAAAAGTATTTTTAATAATCCCCACTAATATTTTAGATGATTGATGAATTATGAGAAGGCTTTTGATATGACGATTATCAGACCCTGGAACGATTCAAGAATTAGGAAGTCACAGAAAATTATTCTGTAGAAGAAAGAGAATGAAAGATATCAAATTAATTCTTCATGAGGTAAGCGTGACCTGAATGACTACTGCGGATAGGACAGGGAGTGGTCATGGGATTGTCTTCATCACCTCGTATGCATTTTAACACTTTAATAGAGAATTGGATTCATGAAACCCGTACTAACTGCCGCAGGAATGGAGAATCCAATAGACTCCGACAGAGCTAACAGATGATCTGAACTTGCTGATAATATCA
Organism: Arion vulgaris; assembly: GCA_020796225.1. NCBI lineage: Eukaryota > Metazoa > Mollusca > Gastropoda > Stylommatophora > Arionidae > Arion > Arion vulgaris. The sequence goes on along the minus strand of CM036755.1, from coordinate 47,868,212 downwards.
GCCTTTCTGTCATTTTAACTTTACACAAATTTATTCAATGTCAATGAAGTTTAACATTTATAAATTAATAGCAACTATTGAATTTCAAGCTGGAAAAGCAAAAATAATTGAAAAGTTTTATTAAAGAAGGACAATTTAGATTCCTAAAATCCAAAATCTAAGAGAGAGAAAAAATAAGCAACCTGACAAAGAGCTGGAATAGATGAGATTGTCATAAATAAAATATAATGTCAGAAGATGAATATTGCATTAGGTAAAAATTTGGAAGATCGATAATGAAATCAAATCTAGCATAATGGGATATTTAACTCGACATGTTAGGTGCTCCGTTCCGCTCAGAGTCAAACATGGAGAACACCCTCATTATAATCAATGCTTGCATAATTGTATCTTCATCGAACTGGTGTCTGAGCAGAAAGGGGAACAAGATGAAGGTGGATAGGGCATCAAATGAGAACTTGAAAGAGCTAGAACAAGAACTGTTTCCAGTGGACGATGAACAGGTTCAAAAACATGCTCTCTGTGCCTCTTTTGCGAAACCGATGAGGCATATTAAACCCTAGCTATCCTGCCGCCCTCCAGGAACAGCAAATGGAGTGAAATATTGGAGATGATGTCTGGAGGCAGAGATCCAAATTGGGAAAGATAGAAACTGACGCAGCATGCGAGGAGATAGCTGAATCGGATGACGTGTCCTAAACTGAGTATGGTTTAGGTGTCTACCAAACCAATGTGCAATATACAGTTCGCAAAAGAGAAACATACAAAACTCTCAATGCCGTTAAGATCGAATGAAAAAGGAGAAGGACTTGTATAGCGCAGACTTACCTATCAAATGAAATTTAAAGAGGCTCAGACTTTCAAGAAGACGCCATAATTCAAAGTCAAGATTGAAAAGTGATATTCAGAAGATGGAGGAGACCAAAGGACACTGAGCAGATATCTAGCTTTGCATCAGAGGAGACAAGCACACTTGAGTCCTTGGTTCCATGGGAGGAGATCTGAGTCGAGTTCCCAGATAGTAGAACAGTATGGTAGAAAATAACTCACTTCTTCATGGGTAACATTTGTTCATGCAGGTAGAGGATGAATGGTTTATTATTGATGTTATAATAATAACTGTCTTACTGCTTTATACGCTTTTTGACGGTTTTCTCGTCCAGAAGCCTGGTATTACTTTGTACCATGACATCAACCTTCGTCGGGCACGAACACATTGAAATCAGAAACGGTCGCAGTCACAAAAACTAACTCACTCAAGGGTGTTTGCTCACCGACGTACCTACGAACACGCGAAGACAGGCTCTACCAAGCATCGCATAAGAAGAAAGTTGGCAATTAACGCTGTGGTTATGCATCTGAAAATTCAAGTAATGATGTTGTTATGCCACTTGCAGAAAAATGCTCAAACCTTACGTATTTACAAAGTCTTCTATCCAAGCAGACACATCAGGAAGAAGGACGAGAGAAGTATTTAAAAAAATGGTAAGGGGGGCATGGGAGGGATCACTGTCTAAAGAGCAATCATCATCTCAAATATTAGTAGCGAAATGAAAAAAAAAATCACAGCGCACACTGAATGTCCCCGTAGCAGGTTACAAACAGTAAGAAAAGAATCAACAATTAAATGTTGCCCTAACAATTAACAGAATACTCAAGAGCAATGCATTCCCATGCAAGTGGCGTAAAGCAGCATAATCCCACGCAGATTGGTCCTCCGAGTTGGCTGGAAAGGCATCTCAAGCCACAAGTGAACTTCTCCTGACGCATGCTAGGAAATTTTCGAGAAAGCAAGGAGAAGTCCTCCTTTCTTTCGTCTTAGAATGAGATTTAAACAATAATGTGAAAACATATAATAATAAAATAATATGTATAAATAAATACAGATCTCACTGTAAATGACATAAAAGGACATGAATTCTTTTCAACTCCTCAGAACGATTGAAAAGCTCTGTCGATCAGCCTTGATCTGATCAAACACAGGATTTCGCCATCCTTCTTTCTTCCATCCTCGACTAGTCCTGCTCGAGCGATAGATCAAGAAGTGAACCATTCTCATAATGCTCCCGAAAGACTGCAGTTTCAAACGCATTCTATTGCAAGAAATGGTAATGTCGACTGCAACGTGTTTATTGGTCACTTTAAAAAAGTATATCTTGGATTCTATATACTAATTCACCTGAAGAATATTTTTATCATAGTCAACCATGAAATTAACCTATGCTAATTGATATAACTTAGCAGAAGAGTCCTGTATATCATACAGAAAACCACATCCACACAAGTTGTTCGCAGAATACTAAAAATAAACTGACAGGATAAAATTCAGATACCAAAGTTCCCATAAGAACACAGCTCACAAGCGTCAACACTCTGTTACAGAAGGTCCAAGTGAGATGGGCCGGTCATGTTGCTCGAATGCCTGATAAACGCATCCCAAAACAGTTGATGTATGGCGAACTTATGGAGGGCAGACGTTCAGCCGGTGGACAGAAAAAAACGCTTTAAAGATACTCTTAAAATGTCTCTGAGATGCTTCAATATAGACACCACGTGCTGGGAATCCCTGGCCCAAGATCGCCAAATGTGGCGCTAGATCGCCAAATGTGGCGCTGTAACAACACAAGAGGTGCTCGCATAGCCGAGAATCGTCGTGCCGTTGAGACACAGAAAAACCGAGCCGATCGAAAAAACAGAACACACAACACCTACATGTCTAACCTTAATCATGTATGCCCCACCTGTGGTAGGGGACTGTGTTCTCAGGATTGACTCACAGTCACCTTCGGCGCACACACCAGAGAGGTGTAGCAGCACAAGCCTGAGGCTGTTGTCATCATCGTTTGCGATGGACGGCTATTATTATTATATCATGAATAGAGAAGAAAACAAATAGATCTATTCAGAAAGAGTTGAAAATAAAAGAAACTGACGGATGCTACAAATAAGAATAAGAAAATTGCAGTATTTTGGACATATAGAAAGACACGAAGGGTTGGAAAAGACAATTATGGAAGGAATCATCAGGGCAAAGAGGAGGAGAGGGACACCACAGAGGAGATCTATTCCGAATCTGACTGATCATTTAAGTATTATGGGATATCTGGGCTATGAGAGAGAGAAATTCCGAAAGAGGTGTTAAGGTGGCTAAGTTCTGCGCAGGGCAAGCTATATGATGATGACGTATGCTTGTTTGCAGATTTTTACATTAAAAAATGATTAACATCAACTTCCTGATCATCAACACAACCATCATCATCATTATCATTATTATCATCATCATCTCCATAATATCCATCATCTCTGGGTCTTGACTTTACTGTACAGATCTGGACATGCTAGAGTGTAAGGCAACGAATGTGCTGACTTTCTTGCAAATAATGCCCCGACTCAAACCGGTCAAAATTATAGATAGAGTTGATGATATTAATGTAGAATGCAGCCATTTATGTGATATGGACGATTATCAGACACTGGAACGATTGCAAGAATTAAAAGTCGAGTCTAGACAAGTTAGACGGTGTCGTTTTTGTGTAGAGAGAGAGAGAGAGTTAGAGAAGATATCATAATTAACTGCCGCGGGTACGGTAAGCAGGTGGACCTTGGAATGACTACTGCAGTGTAGGACGGAGGCCGAATGTGTCATGACGACGATTGCATAACATAACATTACCATCGTATGCAATTTAAACACTTCTTATATAGAGATATTTAAAGAGATTTCATGTTTAAACTCCTGTACTAACTGCCGCAGGATGCGCAAGATTGTCTATAAAAATAACTCAACTGCCGCACAACGCGTCAAGCATTGTTTCAAGTAAAACTTATGATACATTTACATCAGCACTTTCTGGTTCAATTTTCAATTCTCTTTTACAGCAAAGCTATTTATTTCTACATCGTGGTTCAATCGGAAGTTTGGTAACATTTATAAATTAAATGCAATCTATATAATTTTTCAAGCTGGAAAATGTGCAAAAAAATTAATTCGACCACATCATGTTTTTTTTATTAAAGAGTGAATATTTTTAGAATATTCTAAAAAGTTCTTACAAAATCCTGAAGAGAGAAGAGAAAAAAATAAAGGCATCCTACAAGACCTGCATATCGATGAGCATTAGCTCATAAAAAAATATAATGTCCCAGAAGATGAAATATTATGGCCACATTAAGCGTCACAGTAGTTTGGAGAGAACGATAATGGAAGGTTATCAGTTATCAGTTATATGAGGACTATCATCATAGCACTCCGGACATGTCCATAGGTGCTCCGATCTCCGCCTCAGCAAATCCAGCAGCGTCCAGCGACCCAACACGCCAGTTCGATGTTGATTAATCAATCTCTTTGCATATTTAGTATGTTGTTCTTTTCATGGAAGGTATGGTTCTTGGAGCACGAAGCAGGGGACGACCAAGACGAAGGTGGCAGCAGGGCATCAAAGAAACGTTGAACCAGACGCTTGAGGAGACGGAAGAACTTGTTTTTCAGGTGGACTGTGATGAAAGCGACGTTCCTCAAGAAACATGCTACTCTCTCTCTCTCTCTCTCTCTCTTGCTCTGCCTTTTAAACCCGAATTGAGGCATATGCCCTAAACCATAGCTATCTCCTGCAGCTCCCTCCAGCGAACATGCTACTACTTGAGTGAATATTTTAAATGATTGTCTCGCCCGAGTGGTTACCGGAGCCCAAATTTGTGGTGTAAAGCATAGAACCACTGTTACCTGCCACGCATGTCGTAAGAGGCGACTAAGAAGTTTTGTCTGAAATCGGATGCACGTGTCCTAAACGTGTAGAAGTCTATGCGTTTAGGTGTCTACCAAACCAATGTGCAACTTATACACGTTCTTGACAAAGATGAAACATTTCACAAAGAGTGATTAAAATTGATCGTAAAGAACGAACGCAAAGAAGAAGAAGAAATGATTGTCTTACAATCGCAGACTGTGTGTAAAACATAATGAAACTATTTTGTTTACATAGAGGCTCAGATTTTCCAAGAAGTCTGCCAAGAGATAATTCTCAAAAGTCAAAAGATTCAGCACAATAGTGCATCTGTCAGAGATGCGGACGGTAACCCAGCATACGTCAAAAGTGTATCAGTGCTGGAGCAGATATCTACGGCTTCCTGCATCAGATGGGAGACATACGCACACTTTGAGTCCCTTGTGGTAGCCAAAGATGGCTGCCAAGCGAAGTTTAACGTATGCTACACGTCCGGAGTTCCACCGCCATCAGTTCCAATAACGGAATCAGTAGGTAGGTATTGAAAAGTAAACACCACTTCATATCATGGGCGTACACATACATTTGTTCATGCAGGGTATGTGGGGAGTGTGGGGTGGGGTGGGGGGAATGAATGGACTTTTTACTTTGATGTTTTAAAAGACTGTCGTTACTGCTTGTAATACCGCTTTTGGGCGTTTTTTTCTCCCGATCCAGAAGCACTGGCTATTCAGCTCTTCGGCTCGATGCCATGGACATCGCAACCCTTCGGTTCGGTGCTACGAACACCATAAATCTGGAGAACCTGTGACTTTTCTGCCAGCCGCAGAACTGAACCGCACTCACAGGGTGTTTGTCACCCGACGTCCAACGCGCTACGAACACGCTGAGTAAGCGCTCTTTTTTTGGGCGGTGTAAGACAGGAGGGACATGAGCCTGTGGAATTTAATCGCTGTGTGGTTAGTGCAGTCGCCGCGAAAATGTTCAGGTTATGATGTTTTCTTTATGCCCTTGACAGAAAAAAAATCTCATTGACCTTAACGTGGATTGAATCCGGGTCCCCGCAAGGAGCCGTGCTCTAATCCATTAGGCCAGACACTGTCGTTTACTGCGTTTTATACGTTTTACGTGTTTTACGTGTTTTACGTGTTTTATTTAAAAAAATACTTTCTAGCGGTAAGGAGGGGATGGGGAGGGTCACTTGTCTTAACGTATGTTCGTTCATGCTTCTTATAATGATGTAGTAGTGAAATGAAAAAAAAATCACAGCGCTTATTTCACTTGAATGTCCTTCCTTTAAGTGGTTACAACATCAGTACTAGACTTCATCAAGAAACAACAAATTAAATGGTTCGCCACATAAGCAGATTACCAACAGACAGTGCACCTCAAAGAGCAATGCTGTCTCCATACAATGGGTACAAAGCAAAGGCCGGCCACGCAAAAGATGGACCTCAGAGATAACAGAGGCGGCGAAAGAGACTATCTACGAAGCGCATACAAGGGCCCGTTTTAGAAATCTGTTCGTGACCTGACGCTGTGAGGCAAACAGGATTCGAGAAAGAAAGAAAGAGAAAGTCCTTCCTTTCTTTCGTTCTCTTCAAGTAATAACATTACTAACAACAATAATAATGATGAAAACAATAATAATTACAATAACAATAATATTAGTAATAATAAAAATAAATACAATCTTCAAATCCTGTATATATATATATATATATATATGAGGACAAGGAATTTCTTTTGCAAGAACCCCAGAGAAAGCAACGAATATGATCAACAAGTAAACAATGTACAAGTATTAAAAGCTTCCGAAAAAACAAATAGACAAACACAGGATTCGAACCCCTTACCTTCATTTCCTACTACATCCATCGCCTAGCCTAGCAATACGAGCGTCCTTACGAACACAACCAGCGAGCCATTCTAAAAATAATGGCTCACCGAGGAGTGTCTTTCTCAAACGCTTCGTTATAACTAGACACAGAATAATCAGGTAAGGTTCGATCGAACAGTTTATTGTTGTCACTTGTATAAACGTCATACTTGGAACTACTAAATCATAATTCCATACCTGAAGAATTGCTTTTGATCACTGGGAACCAGACTCAGTACCACTAAACTTCTCAACCTCCATCCCTAAATTATTAAGCAAAGATGCCGAGCCTAATCTAGTGAAAAAGCAATTACAATGGAACATCTCCATTACATGTTTCCAGAAGACAGCTGGATAAGAATTTACACAGATGGATCGGCAATGGAGGCAACCATGAATGGTGGAGCAGGAGTGTACATTAGGCACCCAGATGCTACCACTGTGTCTCTAGCGGCTCCTACTGGAAGAATATGTTCCAACTACAAAGCAGAACTCATAGCCCTTCTGATGGCAGCCCAGCACATGAATAAGCTGCAAGCAGCTGCAAGCAAGATGGTATTTCTTACAGACTCATTGTCAGCTATACAAGCCCTGGAGGCTAAATCCACTGACAGCACAGTACAAAAACTACAAAGAGAACTTGCTCAGCTTTCAGAAAAGGCAGAAATTCACTTGCAGTGGATTCCATCTCACTGTGGCATTGCAGGCAATGAGAGTGCTGATGTCTTAGCTAAGGAGGGCAGTGCCAAAGAGCAAATTTACCAACCCTTGTCTTTTCAAGAGGTCAAAACCCTCATACAGAGAAAATCTGCAGTAGACTGGAAGACAAACACTGGATATGATTATGGAAAAGACTCCCTCAAAGACCTAAGCAGAACAGACCAGGTCATTATATTTCGACTACGCACCGGACACTGCAGACTCAACAAACACTTATACAGACTAGGAATAAGTCAAACAGCTCTCTGCCAGTGTCAGCAGGCAGAACAGACACCAGAGCATATCCTGCAAGACTGTCCTCTTCTGTGTGAGCTGAGAAGCAACATGTGGCCACACCCAGTCGACCTGAAAACTAAGCTTTGGGGAAACCTGACAGACCTGAAGCTGTCTGCCCAGTTTGTGTTCTACAGTAAATTAAGCGCATGACCAGAGATCGCTGAAGAAGTATAAACGTCACGATCTTCTCTGAAGCTCACACAGAGGTCCGTGTAGGTTTATGTCCACTGTTGTTTCATTAGGCAAGTGCCGTTGTCTCAGTATATCATATTTGGGGCAGTCTTGAAGTACGTTCTCTGCAATCTGGGAATCCACATGTACAAAGGGCTAAAGTGCCAATCTTGAATTATGTGTATACGAGAGAGCGGAGTCAATCGTATCTTGATCTGAGGCGCAAAATGAATGCTTGTAATTTTAATGTGTTTACATTTAGGTAGTCATGCTGTTTTAGTATTGATGGCTTTCTGATTGATTTCCCATATTATTATTATTGTTACTATTATTGTATTATTGTTATTATTATTATTATTATTATTGTTATTATTATTATTGTGTTTATTATTATTATAATATTATTATTGTTGCTATTATTATGTTATTATCGTTCCTCTTCTTATTGTAGTTATTATTATGCTTATTGTTACTGTTATTATTTTATTATTATTATTATTATTATTGTTATTATTGTGGTTGCTATTATTATTATTAGTTATTATTATTGTTATTGTTGTTATTATTATTATTATTCGTATTATGATTATGTTATTATTGTTTTTCTTATTATTATTGTTATTGTTATTATTATTATTATTAATATTATTGTTATTATTGTTATTATTATGTTATTATGATGTTATCTTCTTCTTCTTCGCATTCGTTCTTTACGACCAACTTTAATCACTTTTGTGGTATGTTTGATCTTTGCCAAGAACGTGTATACGTTGCACATTGGTTTGGTAGGCCCCTAAACGCATAGACTTCACATGTTTGGGACATGTGCATCCGATTTCAGCCAAACCTCCTTAGTCGCCTCTTACGACATGCGTGGCAGGTAACAGTGATTCTATTCTTTACACCCCAAATTTGGGCCCCGGTAATCACTCGGGCGTTTTTATGATGTTATTATTGTTATCATCTTTATTATTATTGTTATTTGTATTGTTATTACTAATGTGTTTTCGGTTATTGCTATTATTAGTATTATAGCACGAGAGCACAGAGAACTACACAGAACAAGTATAACGAGTACAAAGCAAGAGGAAGACCACGCAAAAGAAGGATCGATGCCATCAAGAACAACCTTAAGAAAATGATTAACAGCTTACAAAGTGAATTAGAACAAGCACTCCCAAGATGACTACATCTCCCCCCTTCCCCAACACTTCTATAAAGAAGTAAATGGTGGAAGAGAAGAAGAAGAAGATAGCTAAAGCGTACATCATGTATATAATTCCTAGCCAAATGATGCCGATGTTACGCAACAATATCAACAGATTGTATAACTGTTCGACTGCTAAGCAAAATGCGGGAGCCGGCTGCGAAAACTATCGCCAGATCTGATGGAAGAGGAGATCTTATCATCAGCATGAGCCTGATAGAATCATTTTCTGCAGTGAGCTGTGTGGAAGGTCTCTCTTATAGTTTCTATGCACACAAAGTAGAGGCTAAATATGGCTGCAAAGGAGACTTCCGTGTCTGTATAGATCCGCTCATCATTTTGGAAGCAGATTTCCCAGGTAAGTAGTCCACTTCTTCGTCTTCGAACGCTCCATATCGACCACTTGTTAAACCACTCTTTGTGATTTGTATTTGATCTGAGCCTAAGAACGATTGTACATTGTACCAGCTATGCGCCTACAAGAAGTCCAGCGCATCCAAATTTTGCGACGCTTTTTATTTACTAGGGTAGCTTCCTAGGCCCCTACCTCAGTCGTCCCTTATGACTTGTCTTGTAGGTCGCAGTGTTATTATCCTTGCTCCCAATGCTGACCTCGGGCAACACACGGGCGTCAGGTTAGTAGTGATTTTCAATACTTATCTTTGGTTAGGTGCTCGCCTCTCGTTTCAAAGGTACACGGTTCGCTCCCTCTGGGAGACATCGGGATATTTCTCAAGAGTTCCCTGATCTCAGTGTAGATGAGATCGATTTCCTAGTCATATCGGAGACGGACGATAAAACGTCGGTCCCGTGTTTAATTTTAGCATGTAAAAAGAACCCTTGTCAGTTCTTCTTCTTCTTCTTCTTTGCGTTCGTTCTTTACGGCCAATTTTAATCACTCTTTGAGATATGTTTGATGTTTGTCAAGAACGTGTATACGTTGCACATTGGTTTGGTAGGCCCCTAAGCGCATAGACTTCTACACGTTTAGGACACATGCATCCGATTTCAGCCAATCTTGTCAGTTCAAAATTGAGAAGAGCAGGCTGAAAATCTGCTGCTCGTAAAAAGTCATTAAAAAATCAAAGTTCAAAAAATGACTAGCAAAGTTCTGATCAGGACACGTTTTTTGATGATGATCTTTTCTTTATTGTCTAAGGAAAGTATTCTGTTGTTGAGCATTTCATAAAACCATTGACTGTTTTGTTGATCTGTATCTAAGGCAAAGAGGGAGAGAAATTAATTGCTTCCTACCAAATATTTCTCTGATGTCATCACTTCTCCTGAATTCGTCCCATTTTATGCTTTTTTAAAAAATCAGGATAATACTGTCTTCTTCTTCTTCTTCTTTGCGTTCGTTCTTTACGACCAATTTTAATCACTCTTTGTGATATGTTTGATCTTTGACAAGAAAGTGTATACGTTGCATATTGATTTGGTAGGCCTCTAAACGCTTGTTTAGGACACGTGCATCCGATTTCAGCCAAATACTGTCTTCATAGCAAGAAATGAGATAGAGCTCCAGAAACTAGTTGATAAGGTTGTGACAGAAAGTAACAACAACGGACTGAGTTTGAATATTTAGAGAACTGAATTTATGATCATCTCAAAAAAGCAGACTCCGACAAATTATACCGTTACAGTAAATGGGACGGAGCTAAGACAAGTACAGCAATTTAAATACTTCGATGTCCTGGTAACATCAGATGGCAGATGCTGATCAGAAGTAAAGAATAGAATAGGGCAGACCACGGTACAGTTCCAGAAAATGAGTTGCTTTATATGCAACAAGTCATTATCAATTGAGATTAGAATGAGAGTTATTCAATGCTATATAGAACCAATACTGACATATGGATGAGAGTCATGGACAATGAACAAACAGATCGAAAAGTCTCTGATGGCCACAGAGATGTGGTTTTACAGAAGAACGATGAGAATCCCATGGACTGCTAAAATGACTAATGTGGAGTGTTGAATGAGGTCAAGACACAGAGAAAGCTTATCATCAATATAAGAAAAAGGCAGTCACCATTTTTCGGGCATGGGAGGAGAATGGGAGCTTTAGAAAACATTGTAGCAACTGGTACAATCGAGGGGGAGAAAAGACAGAGGAAGACAGAGAGAGAGAGAGAGAGAGAGAGAGAGAGAGAGAGAGAGAATTGTGGATAGCCTGACTTCATGACTCGAAAGAACCTCAACATCTGAGACGATAGCAAACACCAGAGATTTGTGGAGATCCGAGATCGCCTACGCCAGCCGGCACGGCACCTGATGATGATCAAATAAATGAAAGATTTGTTACTGCAAGACAACAAAAAACATGCTAAACTCTCTACTTTTCTGAAAGTTCTGAAACAAATAATACGCCAATAATGATTTCATGTTTTTTTCTTTCAATTTCAGTGTGAGAGCAGCTGACTGTAGTAGCCGTCTCTGGAAAAGAAACGTTACAGTTTTGTTGATGTTAAAGAGGAATTAAAGTATAATTGTTTCGCTTACATTTTAGTTTAGTTTTTGGAATAAAAAAGAGCTTTCTTAACTGCAGACATGATCACAATGTTATATTTTATATATTTTGTTGTTATGCTAAGCGATCGACGTAATGGCACATTGAACATTCCCATTCGCGCTCTGTTCTCCGCTGCAGCAGCCATCCATTAGTCCATTTGCTCACCGTACCCATGAGAAGTTGATAAGTACAACTCTGTCTACCACGAAGACGACACTGTATAGCATGCCCAAACTTAATTCCTAATTCTCGGACGCGTTCCAGTGTCTGTGACTCGCTTATATCACATAAATAAAAGCGTCGCATTGATGACATCGGCGCTGTCCATATTTCTGCCCGCTTGTGTCGCGGAGATGTTTGCAAGAAAGTCAGCAAGTTCATTACCCTGCACTCCAGCATATTTAAGTGTATACAGCCAAGTCATTTTGATCACGGTGTTGCGATATACGGAAATCTACAAATCTGAGGTGGTCAGACCAGACCAGATCTGGAGACAACCGTGGTAGGCTGCAGTGATACTAAGTGAATTGACGTTTAAGGACAAAGATATGTGTGTATAGTATCGTATAAGTAAGCAAAAATTAAATTAAATATAAAACTAACGACAATTCCCCGTTTCGATAATAGATCTTTTTCAAGGAGACACATAAACACAATAAACACTAAATAAACTAAAACATAGATCTAAATAAGAAGGATGATTACTATACTACTTAAACTGCTTGTTCACAGGGAAAGATAGGGCAACTAGGGAAAGACATTCTTGCTACTACTTAACCTGCTTGTTCACAGTTAAACATAGGGCAACAAGGGAAAGACAATCTTACTACTACTAAATCCTGTTAACAGTGAAACAATAGGGCAACAAGGGAAAGACTATCTTACTACTACTAAATCCTGTTAACAGTGAAACAATAGGGCAACAAGGGAAAGACGATCATATTTCAGATTAGGGTCAGTTGTGGTTTCAGCAATGTTACTCCGATACGTTTTTTTTTACGACTCCGATACAGTAGATACAAAGTAAAAGGTCGTCCACGCAAAAGTGCACCTCATAGATAACAGGGGCAACCAAAAACACTGTTTATGAAGCACATTGAAAAGCTCATTCTAGAAATATGTTTTTAATCCTGATGATGTGGGGGAAAAAGGATTAGAGAAATAAAGAAGAAGAAGTCAGTTACAGATGCCGTTGCTGTATCAATAGTTTTGTCTTATTTAGGATTGTCAGTCCTATCTCAACCTCTCCCCTACCTCCAACTGACATGTTGGCTTGGCTGAACCTACTAGAAGCAAAAGGATCCAGCAGACCTAGCTCAAGGATATCAAGCGCGAATAAGTCGTCATACGAAATAAAAATGAGCAAAGGAGACCGGGTTTTGGGTGAATAAGATAATACTACAAACATTCCATCAACCGAGGACATACTTTGCAGATTTCTAGATTCCCGTTTGAGGAATTTACACATTTATAGATTTATAGATTTCCGGTTTGAGGAATTTCTCTATATCTGACTGGTTTTGTCATAAGCGAAACACATAAAAACAAAGTAATATAATTTTACAAAGCAAAAAAAAAAGACAGCGATGTTTCGACCAAAAGGCTTTTATCAAGCAAAGGGTAAAAATAACCCGAAGAAATTCAGACCTCCTATACACCGGACATAACAAATACAGCCAGACAATAGATCTCAAACAGTCCTAACATGAAAATATATCAACACCGCACATTCTCACATCATGCGTTAACCGTTTGAATATTAAAGGAGAACCACGTTACTGATGAGTTTGTAGGATTAACTAGTGCTCCAGAGACATCACAAATATTTTCATGTTAGGACTATTATGGATTGATTGTCTGACTGTATATGTTATGTTATGTCTGGCGCATAGAAAGTCTAAATTTCTTAATATTTTGGTATCATGTTCTTGATAAAAGCATTATGGCCGAAACGTCACTGTATTTTTTTTAGCTTTGTATAGCTATATTACATTATTTTTACGCGTTTTGCCTATGCTACATAGTTTTACTGCAGTCTTCCCTAAAACTGATAATACTGGTTTTGCCAGAATAGCTCCTTTTTAAAAAAAAATTTTAATTCGGCCTTACCCAGATTACAGCATCGGCTGGACACAGTATGTGAGAATGAGTGAGATCCGAGTGCCTCTTATTTTGTGTAAGAGCTTCTTGATGCTTGATTATTGTGCATAAAAGTGTGCCAAATTGCTATTTGATGGCTACCACGTTCTGACCGAAATCAAGCGTTATCACTACACTTTGATCTTAGATAATAGGCCAAGATTGGTTCTAGTAGCTTCTTACGGTTATCGCTGCTTTCCTACCCCGCTGTAAGGCAAATCAGGATTGGAGAAAAGAATGACAGACAAGGAGCATAGAGAGGCTCACTCCAGGTATCTAATTTTTCGACCTGACGGTGAAATGCTAAGCAGGATTGATAGATAGATAGAACAATATTTTGAAAACTCATATTTGAGTAGAAATACTTGAACACAAATACTATGATTATCAGAAAAGAATGGGAGAAACCAAAAATAAATGTTTTAAAATACAATGAGAACTAATGAAACAAGTAAACAATATCTTATATCTAGAACACATGATTACAGATGATGGTAGGTGTGAAAAAAGGTTACGAAGAGAATATGAATGACCTAAAATACATTAAATGACATGAGCAAGCTACTAACATCTAAACAGATAAATAAGCTAAAGATGAGGATTATTAAATGATATATTTACTCTGTATTTTTGTATGGTTCAAGTCAAACTACAGAGAAAGAAAAGCAAAATTAATAAAATACCAACATGGGTCCGACAAGGAGAAACTATAGAACAAGCACCAATTACCCACAAGACCTCATCTTAAAGTTACAAATAAACTTAAAAAAACCATCTTTAGGCTCTGAGCAGAAAACTACAGACTGCAAACATATTTCTATAAACTAAAAGGTGCCCGAACTGACCAACGCACATGCCAAAAAGGGATCACAGACTCCTGAATACATCCATCAAACTTACCCCCTCCTCAATGATTTGAAGTTTAAAAATTGCTCTATGAGACTAATCTGAAAGAGTATATGTGGAGCACCGGCGAAAACCTTCTATTGACAAATGAATTCATGGAGGCAACTCATCTCGGCCCCGTTTATACATCTGAACAAAGGAAACTGATCGCAGAAGAAGAAGAAATATGTTTCACGCACATTAACAATGAACAAGCATTTGACAGATAACAGTAACGCCTTTGAGATGAAAACATACAGAAGAGAAGGTCTATTTTATGTAAAGAAAAACAGACAAAGAAATAACTTCTAGAAAAATCCTGAAGTTAGAAAGTTATGAATATCTATCATCGTCAAAGCACGCAGAATCGAAAGAAGACATAGTATAGTCTTTATGTGCGATTGAGTGTCTACTCTCCAGACTCCCCTCCAAAAAACACCATATACCTTTTAAGTCTTTCACTCTGTAAATTTGTTTGCTACATGCCACTTAATTTTGCAATGAAAACTGAATAAAATAGTATTTTAGGATTTGCAAAATTGTCGACAAATAACCCGAGCCCGTATAATCAGCTTAGAAAAGCGTAGGGGATGACAAGAATTTCTATAGAACATCTCAATAAGCTGTCCACTAACAACAAAGTATCGATTGATTGACTGATTGATTGATTGATTAATAGGACCATCATCACTGCAATCTATTCCAGCACACTGTGTATTGCGCGAGAAATGAAAGAACTAATTAAGGGGCAAAAACAAGAACCAAAAAAGAACGATTACTCCATAAAAGCTAACTAAGGGAAGCAAACCATTTATCAAAAAGAAATTAAAATATGTATCGAGTAACAGATGGGCGTCTGTAGCTCAAGTGGTAGTGAGCTCGATCACAAACAAGCGAACCTGGCCCTAACACCGCGGCGGGTAGTTTGGAAGCAAATTCGATCCGTGGATATTTACAACCGGTAAATATAGATATCACCGTTCAGAAAGCAATGTCAAACTACTGAACGTGTAAGTGGTGACTAGAAAATCGACAACTCATTTATTGTGGTTGATTGCGAAGCCAAGTAAAAGATATGTCACGATATTTATTTTCATTGAGTAATAGAACCAGCAGTAATAACCCATAAGAACCCATTCTAAGTTTACAAACTTCCAACTTCCATAAGAACCCATTCTAAGTTTACAAACTTCCAACTTCCATAAGACCTCATTCTAAGTTTACAAACTTCAACTCCATAAGAACCCATTCTAAGTTTACAAACTTCCAACTTCCATAAGACCTCATTCTAAGTTTACAAACTCCAACTTCATAAGACCCATTCTAAGTTTAGCGAAACACAACAACCACAAACTTCCAACTTATATGACACTGTAGACTACAAAGCAATCTTTCGCCCGAGTAGTTACCGGGCCCAGATTTGGGTGTAAAGAATATAACCACTGTTACCTGCCACGCCATGTTGTAAGAGGCGACTATGGAGGTTTGGCTAAATCGGATTCACGTGTCCGCTAGGGAATGCTAACCTGAAACAAATGCTTGCAGAAAACGGATGCACCAAGCCGTAAGGCGCATAACATGGTGCAACGACCCTCACAGTAAAGATGGGGATAACGGATTCTACGGTCGCCAATCTGCCTCGGAGATTTTGCCACGCAGTAAGAATGTCAGACCTACCATCACGAGGGTGGCCAAAACGGGGAAGCAGAAATCATAGGAATTATATCCTACTATACAGAACTGCCCCCAGTATGCAGACCTGAGAAGAAAGAGGTGGCCCACTTACACCAGCGTCCAAGACAAACTGTATGGCATGGCTGATAATCTGAGGCAGACGGCTGCCTTTATTAGAGAATCCGAAATCCCAATCTAGTGAGAACGCAGAAGACAAACTGTATGGCGTGGCTGGTAATCTGAGGCAGACGGCTGCCTTTATTAGAGAATCCGAAATCCCAATCTAGTGAGAACGCAGAAGAATGGGGGGGAATGAAACAATCTTTCCAAAAATTGAGAGCTACAGAAACTGATGAAGAGAGCCGCAGTAGCAGAGTTGTTAGTGAACTCGTTTCTTAGGCTAGTGGTCCGGGTTCAATTCTTCTTCTTATTCCAACGCTCCATATCGACAACTTGTTAACCACTCTGCGTTATTTGTATGTAATCTGAGCCTAAGGTCGATTGTATGTTGTGCCAGTTATGCACCTACAAGTAGGCAAGCACATCCGATTTCTGCGATACTTTTTATTTACTAGTTTAGCTTCCCTAGGTCCTACATCAGTTGCCTCTTACGGCATGCCTTGTAGGTCGCAGTGATACTATTCTGTGCTTCCCTTACGGGCCCCGGCACCACACAGGTGCGGGTTCAATTCCATAGTGGGTGGGGAATATTTTTCCCATTGTAACGGCTTTCGTGTCGACCCAGCCTCAATTGGATGCCAGGATAAGCACTGAGAAGTAACGGTGGCCGTTGTGATATTGATCACATAACCCATCGTGGGCCGACGGTTAATGAAAAATACGGGTGTAACACCGTATTTCCTAATATTAAACCTCGAGGTATGAAAAAGGGTTGCCTTACCTTTTACAAACTGATGAAGACTCATGCATTCTTCTTCTTTGCATTCGTTCTTTACGACCAATTTTAATCACTCTTTGTGATATGTTTGATCTTTGCCAAGAACGTGTATACGTGGTAGGTCCCTAAAGGCATAGACTTCTACACGTTTAGGACACGTTCATCCAATTTCAGCCAAACCTTCTTAGCCGCCTCTTACGACATGCGACAGGTAACAGTGGTTCTATTCTTTACACCCCAAATTTGGGCCCCGGTAACCTCTCGGGCGAAAGGCACATGTCAAAATGGTATGTAGAACACATCCTGCAAATATGTCCCGCTTCCATTATTTGATGTATCCAACCCGTGAGACTAATTTGAAAGAGAAATTGTGGGACACCCTCGAGGACTTTCTGCTGATGATCGGATTCAAGGTGACCACTCTCATTTCACATTTTAGACTGCCTTGCATGGGAAACTGAAAGCAGAAAAATAGGACCACTACTACTGCTACCTCTGCAATAAAAACAACAACAACTAATACTACTACTACTGTTGCTGGTGGACTTTCTACTACTACTACTACTACTCCTACTACTAATACTACTTCCGCTGCTACCACTACTACTGCTGTTGTTACATAAACGACAACAACAACTACAACACCAACAGCAACTACTACTATTACTTCTATTTCTACAACTACTCCTACTCCTATTATTTCTACCACTACTACTACTGCTACTACTACTACTGCTGTTACAAATATCGTTAATACTACAATTACTACAACTGCTACTTTGATTTCTAATTCTACTACTGCTACTAATACTACTACTACTACTACTACTACTACTACTACTACCAATAATACTACTACTAATACTAATACTACTAATACTACTACTACAAATACTACTACTACTAGTACTACTACTACTACTACTGCAGCTGTTGCTGCTGCTATAACACCAGAAACATTGTTGGGAAGTTGAAGATGGATAAGGGGGATGTTCTTCGGTCTCTTTGTGACTGAATGTTGGATGAGGACACTAAAATAAATATTGAATCGATCAAGCGATTTAAGCAGTTTGGAGTTACCTGTTGTACACGTAGAACTGAATGCCTAAGGTGCAGAGTGAGGAGTGTGTTTAACCAGCGAGCCACGGGAACCATCAGTATGCATACTCTTCGATATCTGTTGAGGGAGATTGGACACCTATGGGTCTGCCGGGAGTGCAATGACGTCAGTTTAATAAGCAATAACCAATGAGATACATAATGCAGAGCATTGGAAGAGATGACGTATGGCAGTATGTTTTTGGCGTAGATCAGCGTTTCCCAAAGTGGGAGGCATTGCCTCCCAGTGGGCGCTGATGCGTTCTAGGGGGCGATAGTGGGTTCAGAAAAATGTGGGGTTGGGAGGTGTTCAGGCGATTAGGGGTCGGTGGCTCCTTAAAGAAGAAATTAATAATAAATATTTTTAAATAAATTATTTTCGTGATTTTGTGATTGAATAATCATTTAAAATTTGAATTCTGCATTTTATTTCATCTTATGTCCGTCATACACGATCCATTTTTTCATCAATTTTCTATTTCATGCATATAATAATTTGAAAATTGACCACGTATTACAGAAATATATATCAATTTTCTATGTCAAAGAGAAAATAGAGCTTGTATATATGTGGGAGGGGGACATTGGCAAACTGTTATAATGTGGAGGGGGCGTTACAAAGTTTATGCTGTGCAAAGTGGGCGGTGGGACGAAAAAATTTGGGAATCTATGGCGTAGATCATAAATCCCAAATATACGGCGAAAGATGATCGTAAAAGAGTAATTCTAGGGCAAGCTACGATAGTAAATCAATTGCAAGCGATACGTCGGATGTGCTGGCCTAGTCACCATAGGCGCATAACTTGGTGCGACGCACAATTCGCTCTTTGGCTCAGATCACATACAAACCAAAAAAAAGTGGTTTAATAAGTGGTCGAAAAGGAGCGTTCGCGGATGAAGAAAAAGAAGTATGACAGTATCTTGTAAGAAGTAACACATATGGTATTGTGGGGAAATATTTGGTTGAATGCGATCTAGATGGAATACAGAAGGCAAGAGAAGCGATCTAGATGGAATACAGAAGGCAAGAAAAGCGATCTAGATGGAATACAGAAGGCAAGAAAAGCGATCTAGATGGAATACAGAAGGCAAGAAAAGCGATCTAGATGGAATACAGAAGGCAAGAAAAGCGATCTAGATGGAAATACAGAAGCAAGAAGAAATCTAGATGGAATCAAAGAGAAAAGGATCTAGAATGGAATACAGAAGGCAAGAAAAGCGATCTAGATGGAATACAGAAGGCAAGAAAAGCGATCTAGATGGAATACAGAAGGCAAGAAAAGCTTGACTTTCATCGCACTCGCAAATCTATGGAAGCCTAAAGAAATCAAATCTAGAACAAAAAATTAGAATGATAAACTCAAATTAGTTCTACTGTATGGGTCGGAAACACAGAGACAACTACAATAATAACGCATAAATTGCAAACATTCATCAACTGGTGTCTGCGCAGAATAGAGGGACTAAGATGGTATGATAGGGTCACAACTGAGGAAGTTATGGAGAGAACTAGACAGATTCCAGTGAACCAAGAGGTTAAAAAAAGACGTGACGCTGGATAGGACACACTTTGCAAAATCATAGGGGAATATAACATGAAGTGGGGGACTGCCTAGAGTAGTTGATAGTAGCTCGGCCTGCTAGCTGTGAGACGCCTCATAGCTCGGGTTCGAACCTACTGTCCGGCATTTGTTCGAGTCCCCTGGTCTTACTCAGGACGATAACGTGAGTACCTCTGAAGTCGGAGAAAATCTGCCTGTATGGCGAGGGAATACTAATTACGAGTACATTGAGCACACGGTTGCCAGTGTAAAATAATTTACAATGTGCACGCTGCTGCCATTGTAAGAAATTGGAAAACGGATTTTCACGCAAAAATCAGTTTCAGAGATGGAACTTCGTCTGAGTTGAAAGCGGACGAAAGAAAAAAAAAAAAAAATAACATGAAGTGCTGTTATTTCCTGGAACCCACATGAACAGAGGAAGAGAGAGAGGTCTAGAAATACACGGAGACGATATTTGGAGTCAGAGATCAACAATCTAAAGAAGAGCGCTGGAGGGAGCTGTAGGAGATAGCTAGAGATAGGAAGACTTGGCATCAGTTGGTTGAGGGAATATGACTCAATCAGGGTTAAAAAGGCACGAGAGAGAAAAAAGAGAGAGAAGAGAGAGAAAGAAAGAGAGAGAGAAAGAAAGAGAGAAAGAAAGAGAGAGAAAGAGAGAGAGAGAGAGCTATCTAGGTGAGGATACAGGGGCGTGGGAGGGGGAGAAGACAAAACTGAGTTATAAGGGGACAAAAATAATGACTTGTTCTTGTCTTGTACGGCATGTTTGTTCTTCTTTTCTTCTTTACGTTCGTTCTTTACGACCAATTATAATCACTCTTTGTGATATGTTTGATCTTTGCCAAGAACGTGTATACGTTGCACATTGGTTTGGTAGGCTCCTAAACGCATAAAGCTTCTACACGTTTAGGACACATGCATCCGATTTCAGCCAAACCTCCTTAGTCGCCTCTTACGACATGCGTGGCAGGTAACAGTGGTTCTATTCTTTACACCCTAAATTTGGGCCCCGGTAACCACTCGTTCTTCTTTTAATTTCCTTCATCCTATTTCCATCTTTTGTTATCAGTGAAGCGAGATATTCCTCTTCTTCTTCTTCTTCGAACGCACCATATAGACTACTTGTTAACCTCCCTTTGTAAGTTGTATGTGATTCGAGAATAAAAGCGATTGTACATTGTACCATACCCGTTGTACAAGAAGAACTGGATGCCTGAGGGGAAGAGTGAGAAGTGTGTTTAATCAGCGAGCCACGGGAACCATCAGTATGCATACTCTTCGATATCTGTGGGAGAAGACTGAGCACCTATGGGTCTGCCCGGAGTGCAATGACGTCAGTTTAGTAACCAATAACCAACCAATAACATTGTGCCAGTTATGCGCTTACAAGTAGGTCTGCACATCCGATTTCTGCGACGCTTTTTATTTACTAGGTTAGCTTTCCTAGGCATCTACCACAATTGCCTCTTACGAGTACGACATGTCTTGTAGGTCGCAGAGTTACCATTCTTTACTCCTCTAGAGGGCCCCTGCAACACATGGGCGTATTGGTCGAGTGAGAGATATTCATGATCGCTCTGGTTGGTTCAAATATCTAAGATGGAAGCGAAGTACACAGTTCTTGTCCCTTCTACTTCATACTTTTTTAATTTGCTCATGTGTTTTGTTGTTATGTTATGCGATCGACGTCAAGGCACATTGGGCATTCTCATGCGTGCTCTGTGCTGTATCCGTTGCAGCAACCATCGCAAAGTCCACTTGCTTGCCGTACCCATGAGAAGTTGATTAGTATATCTTCTCTCTCTGCCACGAAGACAACACTGTCTGGCATGTCCAAACTTAACGCCTAATTCTCGAAATCTCACCCATATCAAATAAATGAGAGCGCGTCGCATTGATGACATCGGCTCTGTTCATACTTCTGACCGTTTAAGTCTGGACATTGTTTGTAAGAAAGTCAGCATATTCGTTACCCTGCACTCCACCATGTCCAGGTGTGTACAGCCAAGTCATTGTCTTGGGATGTGATCTCCGAATGCTGTCCACCCATTTCCGCGCGTAGACTTCCAGATTCAATCATTTGAAGCATATTCATTGAGTCTGATATGATAATCGTATGGGTGATCTATTGCTCAGCCACCCCCGAGAGAACCCTGGAGGCAGCGGTGATCTCCAAAGTCATGCTCGATGTTGTTGTCTCGAAATCGCCGCAGTCCTCATGAAGTGTTCTACCGTTTCGTTATGCTGAATAAGCCCACGATTATCTGCTTCCGCGTCTGACAGAGTTTTGTTGGTTTGCGTTAGTTCTTATCAACACCGCCAACCACTCATATTGACGTGGCCATATTGAATTCAACAACACAAGCAACCCACAAACTAACGAGCAATCTGTGCACACTTGCAGAACAGGTTGGTCTCCAGATTAATTCTGCCAAGACCAAAATTATGGACCTCACAAACTCGACAGACAACACCGTAATAAATGGCCAAACACTGGAGAAAGTTAAACATTTTACATATTTGGGTAGTAAAGTGTCAAATAACGGAGACACGATGAAAGAAATAAACTCTCGTATTGCTATAGCTGCTAGTGCCTTCACTAAGTTAACAAATATCTGGCAATCTCAAGACCTTAGTATATGTACAAAAGTTAAATTGTTTAGGTCATGTGTGATTCGTATTCTGACCTACGGTTGTGAAAGTTGGAAATCAACAAAGAAAATTTATAAGAAACTGGACAGCTTTGAGAATAAATGTCTCAGAAAATGATTAAAAGTAAAATGGAGTGATTTCGTTTCTAACAACACAGTGAGAGATAGAACACAACAACAGCCCATATCAAATATTATAAGGAAACGAAGGTGGAAATATTTAGGTCATGTCTTAGATCAGACGAAAAGAGACTAAATCGACAAGTCCTTATGTGGTCACCAGTTGGGAAATGAAAACGTGGAAAACCTAAGACCACTCTTCGAAGAACCATTCAACAAGAAAGTAAACTATTGGGATGTAAAACCATACAAGATCTCCAACTGCTAGCAACGAACCGCATCACATGAAGATCTAAAACCTCTGCTCTATGTGCCGCCTTTGGCACGAAAGGACCACACCAACTAACTAACTAACTAATTAACTAACTAACTAACTAACTAACTAACTAACTAACTAACTAACTAACTAACTAACTAACTAACTAACTAACTAACTAACTAACTAACTAACTAACTAACTAACTAACTAACTAACTAACTAACCACTCATTATACTTACTTACCCAAATCTTCCTCTTTTGTCTTTGTGGAGCATGGGACTTCAACAGTTGGACATCACTTTTCCTGGTCTCTGGCTGTTTTATTTAAGACTTCTCAGGATAGCCCAGCATCATCCAGTCAACACCCCCAAAAAAACTCCCTCTCCAAGTCTATTTAAAATTGTTATCATTTACAAATTTAGTGATCTATTTTCTCTTGCTTTTGTAATACTGCCATATACATGTCGCAGTTCACATTGCGGTTTATTCAGTATTACTTCAGCCTCCCACGGTTTAACTAGATCTGATCTGGTCTGACCACCTCAGATTTGTAGATTTTCATACATCACCAGGTCTCGTTTATGGGACTCACTTTTACCCCGTTTTACTTGGTGTCTTTTACTCAGTTGCTTGTCTAGTTATACTAACCACTCTTTGTTTTACTTGGTGTCTTTTACTCAGTTGCTTGTCTAGTTATACTAACCACTCTTTGTTTTACTTGGTGTCTTTACTCAGTTGCTTTCTAGTTATACTACCCACTCTTTGTTTTACTTGGTGTCTTTTACTCAGTTGCTTCTCTAGTTATACTAACCACTCTTTGTTTTACTTGGTGTCTTTTACTCAGTTGCTTGTCTAGTTATACTAACCACTCTTTGTTTTACTTGGTGTCTTTTACTCAGTTGCTTGTCTAGTTATACTAACCACTCTTTGTTTTACTTGGTGTCTTTTACTCAGTTGCTTGTCTAGTTATACTAACCACTCTTTGTTTTACTTGGTGTCTTTTACTCAGTTGCTTGTCTAGTTATACTAACCACTCTTTGTTTTACTTGGTGTCTTTTACTCAGTTGCTTGTCTAGTTACACTAACCACTCTTTGTTTTACTTGGTGTCTTTTACTCAGTTGCTTGTCTAGTTACACTAACCACTCTTTGTGACACTAACCACTCTTTGTGACACTAACCACTTTTGTGACATAACCACTCTTTGTTGTCTGCGAACCGAGTACCTTTAGAACTAGAGGCAGAGCATCTAACCTCTATGCCACAGAGACCATTGGTCATTTAACTGTTATTATAAAATCCGTAATCGACTATATCGACCGTTAATTTTATCGTCCGTTAATTACATTTGTAATTAAAACATGACATACAATGAAGGTTGAAGAAGAAGCTCAATGGTGGATGAAGCCTATCATTAGTACGTCTGACTCTTATATGCTTACATTAACACACCTATGCGTGCTAATTATCAACACTGAACTATACGAGCAATCTTGCACATTCAGAACAGTTGGCCAGATATTCTGCCAAGACCAAATTATGACCTCACAAACTACAGTCTATCTATAATTGTTGCCACCGGAGAAAGTTACATTTTCATATTTGGTATAATATGTCTAACATACTACATAAAAATAAATCTATCTCTATTACTATCATACTATCTATCTCTACTAATTAACTATCTGCAATCTTCTATCTATATATTCAAACTTAAATTATTTACTATCATTATCTATCTATCTGACATTACGTTAAATATCTATTATCAACAATCAATTCTATCAAAACTATCTATCTTCTATCTTCAAATTATTACTATCATTATCTTCTATTCATCTATCTATACACTAGAGATAACTATCAATCTATCCATATCTATCATTATCTATTAACTATCATCTAAATATCTATTATTCTTATGCATATCTAAACATACTATCAGTCCTTATCTATCATCATCTATAACGTATACCTAAGACATCTTCAAGAACTATTATCAATCAAATAAATCTATGATCTAACTATCACTATCTCCATCTGCTGCAACACTCATCACTATATCTAATCACTCTCTCTTTGCCATCTTCACATACATCCATCTATCTATCTAATTACTATCTATCTATCTACTATCTATCTATATCTATCTACTATCATCTATCTATCATCATATCTATCTATCTATCTATCATCTATCTAATAACTATCTACTACTAATCTATCTATCTACTATCATCTAATCTAATCTACTATCTAACTAACTATCTATCTATCTACTACATCTATCTATCTACTATCTATCTATCTATCTATCTATCATCTAATCTTCCTCTTTTTCTATCTATCTATCTATCTAACATTATCTATCTTCTTCTATCTATCTATCTTTTTATCTACTTCTCGTTTATCTCTATCATCTATCTATCATACCCATCAAAATCTATCTCATCTAATCTATTTAAAATTTATCATCTACTAATTTATCATCTATTTCTTCTTCTATCTATCTATCATATCATGTCCATTCATTCGTTTATTCTATTACTTCACTCTATCTTTATCATCTAATCTATCTGTCTACCATCTATTTGTAGTCATTTTATCATATCATCTATCGTTAACTCTATTCTATCTATCTATTCTTCTTACTATGCTATCTATCTACACTACATCTTTATCTATCTATCTTCTATCTACTACATTTCTTGTCTATTATCTACCCATCTTTCTATCTTGTGTCTTTATCATTCTTGTCTAGTTATCTATCTACCATCTTATCTATCTATCTGTTCTTTCTATTCTTGTCTATATCTATCTATCTATCTATCTATCTTTATCTATTATCTTTATCTTTCTTTCTATTATCATACATCTATTATCATACTACTTCTGACATCACTACCATCTTTCTATCACTAATCATCTATCTACTATCATCTTCTATTGATCACTATCTATCTTTGCATCTATCCTATCTATCTACACTACCTACTTTATCTATCTATCTTTATACTAGCTCTTTGTACACTAACCATCTTTATCTATCTAGCCACTCTTATCTATCATCTATCTATCTCATTATCACATATCCACTATCTTTATCTATCACTCTTTGACATAACCTCTTTATCTACATCCTTTATGACTATCTATCTATCTTCTATCTATACATCTTTTCTACTATCTTTCTGACACTATCATCTTCTTATCTATACCATCTTTTATCATACATCTATCTATCACTACTATCTTTCTCTATCATCATCTAACATCTATTACATCTATCCATCTTTACTACTAATCCATCTTTGTCTATCTATCTATCTTTTTGATCTATCTATCTATCTATCTAACCACCCTTTGATCTATCTACCATCTATACCTAACATCTATGCTATCATCTATCTATCTTTATGACACTAACCATCTTTTACATCTATCATCTTCTACATCTATCTGATCTACTATCCATCTTTTTCACAAACTCTTTGATACTAATCTACTCTTTTATCATACCATCTTCTACTATCATCTTTTCTTTATTGACACTACCATCTATTTGATCCAATCACTATCTATCTATCTATCACTCTATCTATTGCTACAAATCCACTTCTATGTGACAAATCCATCTTCTATCTATCTACATCTATTATTATCTACATCTTCTACATCATCTATCTATGACTATCTATCTATCTTGATCTATATTCCTATCTACTTCTCCTATCTATCTCATCTACTTCTTCCATCTATCTATCTATCTTCTATCTATCGTATCTATCTATTCTAATTGCAATGTTTTTTGATTATTATTATCATCTATCTATTTATCTAAACTGCAATTAGATTTGATCTATATTAATCGATATATGAAATCTTCGATACTACTATCTATCTATCATTAGAAATCTATCTATGAGTTCTTATCTATCACATCTATCTAATCTATCTATCTATCTATATCTATCTATCTATCATTTTAAATTATCTTTCTATGATTATTATATCATCATCTTCTATCGTACTATCTATCTATCTATCTATCTTTCTACCCTAAATCTACTACGCATCACATACTCTATCACCGGTTATCCATCTAATTTAGATATATCTTTGATTATTTATCTATCAATCTTTTTAATCTAATTTTCGGCATCTATCTTTCATCCTGCTCTTCTCTAATCTATACTATCTAATTTCTTCTATCTATCTACTTTCATCTAGTATGGAAGGCACCTACTATCAAATGAACATGAGGAGCTGAAGCAAGATCGGTACTCTTCTACTACACTTGAAAAGCAGCAGCATCACACAGTAGGTCATCTTCTGAAGCCTATTATCACTGGCTACAAGACTATCACTACTAACACTTCTTCTACTCTAACTACATGGAACCTACATCTTTCTATCGTCCATCTCCTGATTGACTAAACTCAACCTCACCGACACTGAATCAACGGATCTCGCAAACTAACCGAACTCCAGACAGCACCAGTCCTTGCACGCTAGCGCATCTACCTCTATGCCACCAGACCACTTAGTCATTAACTGTATTAAAACCGTAATCACTCATCGACCTGTAATTTTGCCCTCCGTTAATTAACATCTGTATTAAAACCATGACCATGAAAGGTCGAAAAGACCAATGCGCACACGTCACCCTGAACCGCCGACCTCTAAACCATGTACACACTTAGCCGCCTACCTACTTCGAGGACCTGGAAATACGCAGAAGTAATACAGCGGACTCTCCTGAATAGCCTAGCAACCATGGTGTTGCTCATTGCTTTGGTCCCTGGTCACTTCCATACACTCTACATCTACATCTACTCTATCCTACTCACTCACTCCTACCTACCTCCTCTATCTCCATCTCTACTCACTCACTCCTCATCTACTCCACCTCACTCTCATCCTACCTCACTCCTCTACTATCTATCACTATCTACATCATCTATCTATCTACTCTACTCACTCACTCATCTCCTCTTCATCCTCTCTCACTCACTACCATCTCTCATCTACTCACTACCTATCATCCTATCTCTCTTCCATCTCCATCCTACTCTACTCACTCTACTACTATCTACTACTATCATCTACTCTACTATCCTCTCTACCATCTCCATCTATCTATCATCTTCTATCATCTATCTATCTATCTATCTATCTATCATCTACTATCACTCCTATCTATCATCCTACCTCTATCCTCTCCTACTATCTATCCTATCCTATCTACTCCTCTCCTCCATCCATCACTCACTACTACTACTCCATCTATCTATCTATCTATCTACCTCCTATCTCTACCTATCACTCCTACTCTCTACTATCATCTCTACTTCTATCTATCTACATCATCACTACTATCCTATCTCCATCATCATCATCATCTACCTACATCACTATCTATCTCCATCTTCTACTATCCACTACCTATCCTCCTCCTATCTATCCATCTCTACTCTCATCTCCATCTACATCATCACTCATCCTCATCTCCTACTACTATCTCTACTCTATCTATCTATCTCTCATCTTCATCACTCTCATCTATCTATCCTCCTATCCATCTCATCTATCTACTCACTCATCCTCTACTCATCTTCCTATCACTCACTCTCTCCATCATCATCTATCTCCTATCTACCTCCTATCTATCTCATCCACCTACATCTTCTACCTCCTCCTCCATCCTCACTCCATCCTCATCTCACTCCTATCTACTACCTCTTCCTCCTCCTATCTCTCTCACTCTCATCTATCATCCTACCTCTACCTCACTCTATCCATCCTCTCATCTCCTACTACTACTTCTCATCTTCCTATCTATCTCATCCTCACTCCTATCTACTACTCTACTCACTATCACTCTACTATCCTCATCCTCATCACTCACTACTCTATCCATCCTACTATCTCTCTATCATCTCCATCTCATCTCATCTACTCCTACTCCCCTCATCTCATCTCCTCCTCACTCCATCTATCCATCTACTACTCCATCCTCCATCCTACCTCTATCCTTCACTATCTATCACTCTACTCCTCTATCTCACCTCTCCTCCTCTATCTCTCTACCTACTACCTCTCCATCATCCTCCTACTCTACTCACTATCTACCTCTACCTCCTCACTCTCTACCTACCTACCTATCTACCTATCTACCTGCCTCCTTGCTCCTGCCTGCTGCATCCGCCTGCTCTGCCTGCTGCCTCCTATCTGTCATCTTCACTGTCTATCTGCCCTATCGTCATCGTCTCCTGCCTGTCCTGCTGCTCTGTCTGTCTGTCTGTCTGCTCTCTGTCTGTCTATCTTCTAGTCTATCTGTCTGTCTATCTGTCTTTTCTTCTATCTATACTATCTATCTATCTATCTATCTATCTATCTATCTATCTATCTATCTATCTAATCTAGCTTAAAATAAGTTGTACAACACAGACATGTGGATGAGAACAGGACAGGAAACCATGATGACCCAGGTCAGGAGTGAGAAAATGGCGATTGGTCGGGCATACTCTACGGAAGACACAGTCGAGTGTCACTAGACATGCACTTGAGTGGAACCAACAAGGGAAACGGAAAAAGGGACCTCCTATACAGACATGAAGACAGAGTCGACTGGGGGAAACTGAAGGACGCTGAGCTATTCTGGGAAACAGAGACCGAAATCAAGTCAGAAAACACTTTTAAAAAGTGTAGGACAACTGTTGAGACTCTATGCTCCACGTGGAGCAGCGGTGATGAATAAGTTAAGTAAAGGTATAATTTGTTAGAAATAGTAGTTTCTTAGCAATATCATCATGTGTATTTTTGGCTTCTTTTCCAGCTTCTTCTTCTTGCATTGACTGAGACTAAATACTTCGGTAAAGGTATTGGTAAATATGGGGGCGGTCATCACGGAGGCTTTGGACACCACGGAGGTAAAGGCTATGGTAAGTACTTTGGAGGCGGTCACTACGGAGGCGGGCACTATGGAGGATACGGACGTCATTACTTCCGAGGCTATGGTAGATACCATGGACGCGGTTATTATGGACACGGTCACTATGGAGGCGGTCACTATGGTGAGGCTGGTCTATGGATGGATTGAGGGGACAGATCGCATGGCTATGGTAGATACTATGGACTTGGTCACCATGGATTTGGTCACCATGGATTTGGTCACCATGGATTTGGTCACCATGGATTTGGTCACCATGGACTCGGTCACTACGGAGGCGGTCACCATGGATTTGGTCACCATGGATTTGGTCACCATGGATTTGGTCATCATGGATTTGGTCACCATGGATTTGGTCACCATGGATTTGGTCATCATGGATTTGGTCACCATGGATTTGGTCACCATGGATTTGGTCACCATGGATCGGTCACTCAGGTGGTCACCATGGATTGGTCATCATGGATTGGTCACCATGGATTTGGTCACATGGATTTGGTCACCATGGATTTGGTCACCATGGATTTGGTTACCATGGTGGCGGTCACTATGGAGGCGGTCACTATGGAGGTCACTATGGAGGAGGTAAGCACCATATATCTTCAGGTATATTGTTACTGTAATTATTTTCAACCCCATCAAAAGAGAGTACGTATTTTCACTATTTTTGTGTGAAGTCTTCTTCTTCAGCGATCTCTGGTCAAGTGCTTAATCCGCTATGGACCACACATTAGGCAGTCAGCTTAAGGTCTGCCAGGTTTCTCCAAAGATTAGTTTTCAGGTCGAATGAGTGGTGTCACATGTTGCTTATCACTCACCCAGGAAGGACAGTCTTGCAGGACATGTACCGGTGGCTGTTCCGCCAACTAACACTGGCAGAGAGTTGTTTGTCTTATTCCTAGTCTATATTTCTGTTGAGTCTGCAGTGTCTGGTGCGTAGGCGGAATTTAATGACATGGTCTATTCTGCTTAGGTTTCTGGATTTTCTATAGTGGTGACACCGCAGTTATATAATTATTTGCGCATGGCCATTGAAGTAACGGAAAGGTGTTAGTTATATTTTTTTTCTTCATTCTCACCTGTGACCATTCTCACCTGTGACCATTCTCACGTACCTGTGACCATTTTAATGTTTACTCACTTCTTATGCATGTGGTTCGGATTCCATTTCCCAGTGGTAGTGGAATTTTTCTGTCTTCATCTTCTTCGAACGTTTCATATCCACCACTTGTTAACCAATCTGTGTGATTTGTATGTAATCTGAGCCTAAGACGTTTATACATTGACCAGTTATGCGTCTACAAGTAGGCCAGCACATCCAATTTGACTATGCTTTTTAGTTGCTTGGGTAGCTTCCTAGGTCCTCATCACTCGCCTCTTACGACATGCCTTGTAGATCGCAGTGGTATTATTCTTTGCTTCCCTTGTGGGCCCCGGCACCACATAGACGATTTTTCTGACTGTAACGTCTCTAAGGTTTACCCAGCCTCAATTGGGTACCAGAAAAAAGTGGGAAGAAAAAACTTCTCGGAAAATGTTGATTCCAACGCTCAGCATTAGCCGATGATCAGAGAAAAATACGGGCATTACACCGTACTCCCCAATATATATCCCATGGTATGAAAACGTGCACCTTCACTTTGTTACCCTTTGATATGTTCGTCCGTGTCTTGCCGGGGCTCGCAAGGGGAGCAAAGAATAGCCACACTAAAACATACGAGGCATGTCGTAAGAGGCGGCCTAGGTAGGGGCCTTTTTTCGATCCAGAAGCACTTGAGCTGAAAGCTCTTCGGCTCGGTGTCATGGACATCGTAACCCTTCGGTTCGGTGCCACGAACACCGTAAATCTGGGAACCTGTAGCTTTTCT
The DNA here is from genome assembly GCA_020796225.1 of Arion vulgaris. Classification (NCBI taxonomy): domain Eukaryota; kingdom Metazoa; phylum Mollusca; class Gastropoda; order Stylommatophora; family Arionidae; genus Arion; species Arion vulgaris. Next base: position 47,836,615 of record CM036755.1, on the reverse strand, counting down.
GCCAGTCCGCGGAGTTGAACCGCCATAACAGAGGACTTGTCACCTCGTAGTCCAACGCGCTACGAACACGCTGGGCACGCGGGCCTAGGTAGGGGCCTAGGAAGCTTCCTAGTAAATAAATAGCGTCACAGAAATCAGATGTGCTTGCGTACTTGTAGGCGCATAACTGACCCAACGTACAATAGCTCTTAGGCTCGGATCACAATATAAGAACTCTGGACCAAAAAGGGATTAATCTAATAAACAAATAATCCTGATATCATGAAGAAAACGTTTCCGAACGAAAAAGAAAGAAGAAAATATTAATCAACTTGAATTAATCAACTTGCACGATTAATCAACTTGAATTAATCAACTTGTATTAATCAACTTGTATTAATCAACTTGTATTAATCAACTTGTATTAATCAACTTGAATTAATCAACTTGAATTAATCAACTTGTATTAATCAACAAGTCAAAGATCTCATTTTTCATACCTGAAAGTATATTGGAGAATTCGATTTTAGGCCGTATTTTCATGAAGCGCAGTCACAAAAATAACTACATGTGAAATGCGCTGCCTGCGAAAAGTTACCAACAACACCAGAAAAGACAAGTCACCAACATCAGCATAATAAAGAAAGTTGGCACAAAACCGTGCTTGAATTACATTGAGAAACAAAGAATGAAGTGGTTTGGCCACTTAATAAGAATGTATCCAAACTCCACAGTATACAGTCTTCTACAACAGAACATCGGGAATGAAGGCAAGAGGAAGACCAAGGAAAAGATGGTTAGATGGCGTAGCAGAATCCCGTGAAAGAGCAAAATTAACAATCACACAAGCCACCAGAACAGCGCAAGACAAAAACAGAAAACCACGACACTGGGCAACAACCCGGTAGCAGTGTGACGACAAAAGAAGAAGAAAGAAACATATTTTTCATTGACCCTTGGCACACGATGTGTGATGTTGTGGTTACATCACGCCGGCCGTCTCCTACTTCTCTGTGGTTTTTTTTTTGGTACAAAACTAAGGCTCGGTAGATCTGAGAGTGAAACAAAATTCACTCCCACTTTGTCTGGGAAGATGACGCTAATCAGCACGGAAGGGCAGGTCGTCTACGGATCGCTGCCCTGAAAGAAAATAGCACCCTGCTGCCTTGTGAGTTTTGGCTGGGGACAGCAACAGGCTAACGGAGAGCGAACCCAGTAAACGCTGGTTGAAATCGAACACTTCGCCGAAGGATAAGCACAAGAGCTCTGTAAGTGGTACTGAAGTTTGTGACGTAGCATACCTATGCTAAGGTTGCATGTACCAATTTTTTTGAACTCCCACTTTGGAATGAGCCTGGTTCACGCTCATTAGAAGTGAATCCACTAAAACACAACGCTACCAAATCAACTATTTGCATTGAGAGAGCCTTTCCGAACAGAGGAGTTTGGAATCCCACTCGCTGACCATCTTGAGAGATATGGGTGTCGATATTGGTGAAGCCCGAAAAGAATGACATACCAAATATGCAAAGAGATTGATTAATCAGCATCGAACTGGCGTGTTGGGCCGCTGGACGCTTCTGGTTTTGTTAAGGCGGAGATTGGAGCACCTATGAACGTTTCCAGAGTGCTTTGATGATAGTTCTCATATAACTGAACCGCCCGAGTGGTTGCCGGGGTCCGAATTTGAGGTGTAAAGAACAGAACCACTGTTACCTGCCCACATGTCGTAAGAGGCGAATAAGGAGGTTTGTCTGAAATCGGATGCACGTGTCCGCTAGGGAATGCTAACACGAAACAAATGCTGGCATAAAACGGATGCACCAGGCCGTAAGGCGCATAACATGGTGCAACGACCCCTACAATGAGGAATGGGATAACGGATTCTACGGTCGCCAATCTGCCTCGATTTAGCCACACAATAAGAATGTCAGACCTACCATCACGAGGGTGGCCAAAACTTACTGCGGGAAGAGGTCGGCACAAACGGGGAAGCAGATATCATAGGAATTATATCCTACAGAACTGTCCCCCTATGCAGACTTGGGAAGTAAGAGGTGGCCCACTTACACCAGCGTCTAAGACAATCTGTATGGCGTGGCTGATAATCTGAGGTAGACGGCTGCCTTTGTTAGAGAATCTAAAATCTCAATCTAGTGAGAACGCAGAAGACAAACTGTATGGCGTAGCTGATTGAGGCAGACGACTGCCTTTGTTAGAGAATCTAAAATCCCAATCTAGTGAGAACGCAGAAGACAAACTGTATGGCGTTGCTGATTGAGGCAGACGACTGCCTTTGTTAGAGAATCTAAAATCCCAATCTAGTGAGAACGCAGAAGACAAACTGTATACTAGCTGATTGAGCAGACGGCTGCCTTTATTAGAGAATCCGAAATCCCAATCTAATGAGAACGCAGAAGAAGATGAAACTGATAACTAATCAACTATTAATTAATTGTTAATTTTCAACAAAAAAGTTTACTGCTTTTCTTTCCACAAACTGGACAGTCAGTTTCAGGTCTGTCAGGTTTCCTTCTTCAGCAATCTCTGGTCATGCGCTTAATTTACTGTGAACCACAAACTGGGCAGTCACCTTCAGGTCTGTCAGGTTTCCCCAAAACTTAGTTTTCAGGTCGACTGGACGTGGCCACATGTTGCTTCTCAGCTCACACAGGAGAAGAATCATTTATTATCAGACCTCATACCTATTTTTATTCAACAATTGTCATCTTTCTTTTCTTCTTTTCTTGAATGCTGTTTTGCCGCACAACGTCAGTATACGGCGAGATTTATAGATCGGGCTTTTGCGTGCGCTTCATAGACATTGTCTTTCGTCGCCTCTGTTATCTCTGAGTTCCACCTTTTGCGTAGACCACCTTTTGTTTTGTATCCACTGTGTCGGAGTATCATTGTTCTTTGAGGTGCACTGCCTGTTGGTAATCTGCCTACGTGGCTGAACAATTTAATTTGTTGTTTCTTGATGAAGTTCAGTACTGATGTTGTACTCACTTTTTCATCCCAGATGTCTTCATTTCTAAACCGGTCTCTTCTTGATACTTCCAACATTCTGTGTAGACACTTCATCTCTGTCGTCACTAGTTTTCTTCTTCCGTTTGATGTCAACGTCCAGGTTTGGCACTGATAGCATAATGTTAGGAGAAAGATTGTGATGTATCATGTTTTATTAGTGTATATATATAAATACAGTGGCGGCTAGTGATAATTTTAGTTGGTGGGGCCAGACATTTTTTCAGGATAAATCATGGTTTTAAGATTACTATATTTTAATTTAAACAATAATAAATACACGTTATACATTATTTTTGGTGGGGCCCGGACCCACTAGCCCTTATAGACGAGCCGCCACTGTATAAATATCAAATAGCACACAAAATATTGCACATTGATGTTTATTTTGACGTGTTTGTTTTAATGTCTATTGTTGCTAGAGTGCAAGATTATTCGTCTCCTAAGTCGACTACATTATCCTGTGAAGAAGATTCTACCTTATGAGGTGTATTCCATGAAGATAATACATCACTTTCATGATGGCGGATACTGCGAGTGGAAACATACTTACGGTTTTATCGGTAACATTGTGTTCGTAAAAGACGGATGCCGAGCAGATTTTGAAATTTGTTTTGGACACGGAGATCACTATTCTCATGGTAGGATTTCAAGTTTTAATGTTCATTTTTATTTTCTCAATTTAAAAATAATTTGTTACTTTTATGTTGTTGTTGTTGATAATTCTATTTGGTCATTTTTTTGGTCGTCCATTTGTTTTTTTAAATTTGTCACTCCTGTTTTTCGTTTGCTTGATAAAGGCCTTGTTGGTCGAAACGTTGCTGTATTTTGTCATTGCTTTTGTAATTTGTAAAACTACAGTACTTTATGATTACGTGTTTTGATAATTCTAATATATTTCTCTTCTTCTTCTTCTTCTTCGAATGCTCTATATCGACCACTTGCTAACACCTCTGTGTGATTTGTATATGATCTGAGAATAAGAGTGATTGTAATATATTTCTCCTTCTTCTCCTTCTTCTTCTTCTTCTTCTTCGAATGCTCCATATCGAACACTTGCTAACACCTCTGTGTGATTTGTATATGATCTGAGAATAAGAGTGATTGTAATATATTTCTCCTTCTTCTTCTTCTTCTTCGAATGCTCCATATCGACCACTTGCTAACACCTCTGTGTGATTTGTATATGATCCGAGAATAAGAGTGATTTTACGTTGTGCCAGTTATGCGCCTACAAAGCACATCCGATTTCTACGATTCTTTTTATTTACTAGGGTAGCTTCCCTAGGTCACTACATAAATTGCCTCTTACGACATGCCTTGTAGGTCGCAGTGGTACTATTCTTTGCTCCTTGAAGACCCGGCACCACAAGCCGGTTCTAGTTCGGTTCACTAGTAAAACTGCATTTTAAAAACAATTTTGTAATATATTTTCTGTACATTATTCCTTTAATAATTTACTGATACAAGGTGTTTGTAAAGTTTCACAGCACTTGATATGACAAATCTAGTACACAACGTGCTAGAAAAATTAGAATAAATGTGCTAAAGTAGGGAAACTAGTTGCAACAGTTACTGCTTTGGTCTACTGTTGTTCTTAGTAAACTAGAAATAACAAATTAAGTATACATTATAACTGATGTTGGAAATATCCACTACAGGCTTCAAGATATGTCTGTACACGTTATTTCATATTGTCAAATATTCTTTCTTCAGTTGAAAACACTATTATGGTTTGAGTGAAAAGAATTACCACAGCAGACAACAGTCATTCACTGCATATTGCACCACAATTGACTATGGAACACAATGCCAGAAGACAAACGCAGTGATATACCAACTGTCACCACTATTAAAACATCCAAGCATTAACATGGCAGTCAAACGACAACTGATAAACTGCATATTTATTCCAACTCTCTGCTATCAGTGCCAAACATGGTCCCTGACTAAGGCACAAGAAAGAAAGATTACAACATGTGAAATGAGATGTCTACGAAAAGCTGTCAACGTTACAAGGAGAGATAGAGTGAGAAACGAGAATATCAGAAACATCGTTGGTACTATACCATGCATACAGTACATCGAGAAGCAAAGAATCAAGTGGTTCGGCCATCTAATGAGAATGGAACAACATTTACTAACATCACGTGCCTACAATAATCGACACTCAGGGCGCAGAGCACGAGGCAGGCCAAGAACACGATGGATAGATAACATCTCAGAGTATCTGCGAAAGCATGAACTGACGTCAAGCGCAACACACCTGACACAAGATAGCAAACTAACTAACCCCACGAAGCTTCACGGTAAATGTGGTTAAGATAAAATAAGATAAGACACAATGTTTTATAACGTCATCTACTTTGTTTTTCACATTTGTTCTACATATGAAGTGTTGTGAGACTTTACAAACACACTGTATCATTGATTCTAATTTACATCATCTTTCTACATGTTTTATCCTAACAGGAGGAAAGCTTGGAATTCTACTGGATTACAAAGGAAAAGACCATCATGGCTATGATGATGTCGAATATAAACGTTAACGTCTGCCAAGGTGTTGATAGCGTCTGCCTTACTTAAGGAAGTTACCAAGCAAAGTTTGTTTTTTAAAATGTTCCACTTTCTGGCAGTTTATTAAACTAGAAATACTGTTATTGTTCTTATTCTTGTGATTGAAATATGTTTTCAACTTCTTTAATATTCATATTTTTTAATGCGTTTGTTGTCCTTTAAGTTTCATTGAAAAATGGAGACTCAAATGGTTTGGCTACTTGGTGAGAATGAAACCAACTACACCAGTTGCAAGAGCGTACAACCTGAAAATAGAATCACAGAGGAAGGGGGCAGACCAAGAAAAAGATGAAATGATGGAGTTACAGACATCTTAAAACTCCACAATACCACAGTATATCAAGCTATCGAGCGTGCACTATCTCGGAAACCGATCATCAGTTAAACCTGCTACGCCTAAGGGCCAAAAAAAGCAGAAAAGGACAAAAGAAGAAAGAAAGTCCTTTTAGAATGTTACGCTTGACACAAGATGTCTCTATTTGCGAAGTGGTTAATACGTGTGTCTGGCATTCTGATGGTTGGGGGTTCGAATCTGGACTGAGTCATATGTAGAATTCGTGATTTGAGCAAGACTTTCGGCAGGTGGCTTGTCATTGTCGCTGAGTGAGACGAAACCATATGGGAAAACCCAATGCATTGAAGTCAATCTTTCGCCTTTAGATCGTTTTTTTAAATGTTACTCAATATTACTTTTTTTCGACTCAGAACTAAACACAATAGACTGAACAGACACATACACAGACTACGACCGGCTCCATCACCCACATGTGTATGTGGACAGACAGCACAGACAGCTAAACCCATCCTGCAAGACTGTCCCTTGATGAATGAACTGCAGAACGATTGATTGATTGATTGATTGATAGGACCATCATCATTACAATTCGGTGAGTAACTATATGTGCCCCGATATCTTTCTTACACAGGAAGATCTCAGCGGCAGTGCACGAACTCCGTAACACCAGCGAAGGTCCCAATGTAATTTAGAATATGGTGAAAATACTTTGTAGGAATTGTTATTTAATAATCTTTCTAATCAATTTTGCACGGGCAGCGGTTTCCCAGCCTGTTCTCTTCTCGATTCTGAATTGCCAAGGGTTCTTTTACGTGCTCAACTTGAACACGTAAGGACTAGGAACTCGATCTCACCTACACAGAGATCAGGGATCTCTGGGAAAATATCCCGATGTCTTCAAGAGGGAGCGAGCCGAGTACCTAAGGAACTAGAGGCAAGAACCTGAGATCTACGCCACAGAGATGCAGAACGAACACTGGCAAACCAAGATAAACATCCATGCAAAGCTGTTTGGAAGCCTTGATGAACTAACAAACACAACAACATACATCAAGAGAACCGGACTCACTGTGTAGACGTTGAACAACATCGAACGAGAAGAAGAAGAAGATTTATGTTCTCAATAAACGATAATCACTTATACTGTAGCCTGCCATTTTTGAATTTTCGAAAATCGACTATTCTTTTACGAGATCCCTAATATTGTTGCTACAGCTACGGAGTTCGTGCTTGCTTCGTACAACACTCTCGGCAGATGGCATTTTTGCTGACATAGACTGAGCCATATCGGGAAAACCCGGTGCGTAGAAGTCAATCCTTCCTCTTTAGTCCCTTTCTTCCTAATGCCCGCCTGCCTAGCGTGTTCGTAGCACGGTGGACGACGGGTGGAAAGCCTCCTGTCGGTGCGGTTCAATTCCGCGGGCTGGCAGAAAATATACAGGTTCTCCAGATTTACGGTGTTCGTGGCACAGAACCGAAGGGTACGATGTCCATAGCATAGAGCCGAAGAGCTGTTAGCTCAAGTGCTTCTGGATCGAAAAAAGACCCTTCTTACAACTCAGAGGTATTATTTGAAAAGTAAGTAATATAAGTTACTCTCTTACTGTGTCAATAAGGCTCTATCCCTCGACCATATTCTTCATCTTATGCGTTCCCACTAGATTGAGATTTCGGATTCTCTAGTAAAGGCAACCGTCTGTCTCAGATTATCAGCCACGCCATACAGTTTATCTTGGATGCTAGTGTAAGTGGGCCACCTCTTTCTTCTCACGTCTGCATAGGGGGCAGTTCTGTAGGATATAGTTCCTATGATGTCTGCATCCCCGTTTGTGCCGACCTCTTCCCGCAGTAAGTTTTGGCCGCCCTCATGATGGTAGGTCTGACATTCTTACTGCGTGGCTAAATCTCCGAGACAGATTGGCGACCGTAGAATCCGTTATCCCATTCCTCATTGAGGGGTCGTTGCACCATGTTATGTGCCTTACGCCTGGTGCATCCGTTTTCTGCAAGCATTTGTTTCGGGTTAGCATTCCCTAGCGGACATGTGCATCCGATTTCAGCCAAACCTCCTTATGCGCCTCTTAAGACATGCGTGGCAGGTAACTGGGGCTCTATTCTCTACACCCCAAAATTGGGCCCCGGTAACCACTCGGGCGATCACTCGACCATATGATACACATGACACGGCACAACATAAATGAACTCACAATAATCTTACATCACTATTTTTATGCGAAATGGTTTTATTTTTAAAACAAAGTCAAAAGTTATTTCTAAAAAATACAAGATACACCATAATATTATATCAAAATAAAAAGCACAACACAGAAATTACTGATTCCTTTCTCTAATCCTGTTTTACCTGACGTCGCCAGTATACGAAGAGATTTATAGAACGCGTTTTTGTGTGTGTTTCATAAACAGTGTTCATTATTGCTTCTGTTATTTCTGTGGTTTACCTTTTGCGTGACGATCTTTTGTTTTGTTTTGTATCAACTGTACTGAAGTAGAATTTTCTATTTTTGATGTGAACTGTCTGGTTATAATCTGCTTATGTGTCCAAACTATTTAATTTGTTGTTTCTTGATGAAGTTTAGAATTAATGTTGCACTTGGACCCCTTTGACCCTGATATCTTCATTTCTAAACAATGAAACAAGTCCATGGATGCATGTATCTGGGAACATTCATAACATCAAATGGAAATCTCTGAAGTCAGAGAATGCACGAATGTTTGGCAGGGGACACGATAAAAAGGAAAGCATATCTTCACGCAAAAATCAGTCGAGAGAGAATATGCTGATGCATTGAACACACCCCAGAAAACAATCAAACAATATAGAAAAACAATCTTTTGGCCACAACCCACAGGGGAAGATAGTAATAGGGTTAGGAAAAAATACAAAAGCGTAGAACAGAAGAGAATAGACAGAAGGATTAGAGAACAGTGGGGAAAGCTGATGAAGACAACTCACAATAGCATTTGGAAGCGTTATAACAGGCGTCCTGACTACGTTTGAATTCATGGGGGGCGAGTGCAAAAAAAGAAGAAGAATCAGATGGAAGACGTGCAACAGAGATACAGAGTAGAATAGTTGACTATAAAGTAACTTTTATGAAGTTGAATAAACATATTGTGCATGAATTTACTACCAATCACACTTAGGACAAGAGTAATCCAGTGCTCTAAAGAGCCAAAGCCCGCCTGCCCAGCGTGTTCGTAGCGCGTTGGACGACGGGTGATAAGCCACCTGTGAGTTCGGTTCAATTCCAAGGGCTGGAAGAAAAGCCACAGGTTCTTCAGATTTATGGTGTTTGTGGCACCGAACCGAAGGGTACGATGTACGTGGCACCGAGTCGAAGAGCTGAAAACTCAAGTGCTTCTGGATCGAAAAAAGAACCAAACCTTATGTATAGCAACGAATAATGGACAATGAAGACAATAAGGTCATGAAAGCAAGAAATATGTGGTTTTACAGAAGAATGCAAATAATCCCATGGACAGCGTAGAAAATAAATGATAAAGTTTAAAAGAGGTAACAACAAGACACTTAAAACAACAAAAATCAAAATCCGGCAATCAATGTTCTTTCCGCATATAATGCGAAGAGAAGGATTAGAACATTTGGTAACAACGGGTAAAATACTGGCAAGGAGAGATCGTGGAAGGCAATGGGAGAAGATGTTGAATGGTTTGACACCGTGGTTTGACATCAGGTCGAAGTCAGAACTGATTAACTGCACCACGGAGAGAGCGAGAGTTGTGGAGAGACATGATCGCCTACGCCAGCAGACATGGTACTTGATTGATTGTTCTATATTTCAAACACATTTCACTTGCTTCTAAGTGCAAATCGTCTGTTCTCGTAAATCCATTTCCTAATGGAACGTTACGAAAATGCTGTTTGCTAAAGGAAATGGAACTGATAAGAAAACAAAGATCAGAATGCTAAGAGCATGCACATTCCCAGTGGCAACGAATGGGCGGGAAGCATGTACATTTAACAAGACAGTTGAGAAACATTTATGTGTTTTTGAAAATAAGTGTTATAGAAGAGTCCTTCGTATATCTTGGACAGAGAAGAGAACAAATAGATCTATCCAGAAAGTACTCAAAATCAAAGAATACTGGCTGATGCTACAAATAAGAAAGAGAAAATTGAGATATTTTGGACACGAAAAAAGATATGAAGGGCTGGAGAAGACCATCATGGAAGGAGGTATACCGGCAAAGAGGAGAAGAGGAAGACCACGGAGAAGATGGATTCAGGATGTAATTGATGGTTTGAGCATGACGGCTGCAGAGGCCTCTGACCTAAGAGAGAGAAAAATTCCGGATGTTAGTGTAGCAAAGTTCTGCTCAGGACAAGCTATTTGATGATGATGATGATGAAAGAGAAGGATTATTGCTAAATGAAGTGCCTGTGTGTGGTGTAGGGGCTCGCAAGGGAAGCAAAGAATAGTACCACTGCGACCTACAAGTCATGTCGCAAGAGGCGACTAATGTAGGACCTAGGGAAGCTACCCTACTAAAATAAAAAGCAACACAGAAATTGGATATGCTACCCTACTGGTAGGCGCATAACAGGCACAACGTACAATCGCTCTTAGACTCAGATCACATACAAATCACACAGAGTGGTTAACAGTGGTCGATATGAAGCGTTTGAAGAAGAAGAAGCTAAATGAAGAAGAGAGGCCGCGTAATTCTCATCAGTTTTACGGTATTTAATAAGTGTTCCACTAACTGGAGGCGTCTGCTTCTTTTCGAGATATTGTTTAACCCCTTCACTCTGCCGATCCGATATACAGGCTCCTGATATTTTATAAGATGTTACAAAGCCAGTATACTAGATAGTTCACAATGCACTAAATTATAAATTGTTCGTAAGGTAAAAAAAAGAATTACATCGTGAAAGAGTTAATTGTAGAGCATCAATGACCTGCGGCTACTTTGTCCAATCGTAATGTCTCTAGAGCAGCCATTAGCTAAGAGAAGATAAGCATTGCGACGAAACTTTCTGGACACGCAGAACGGAAATGCCGGGTTTACGGCGAAGAAAAGGTAGAAAACAATTTGGAGGGATTGATTCACTGCAAGGTCATCAAAAGTCGGTTCCTTTCCGTAAACATATCTGGGAATATATAAACAGCGATAGATAAACATGTTTAAAATGTATAAACAGCAACAGGTAAACATATTTATAAATGTATAAAACTGAAAGATAAACATTTATAAATATATAAATAGCGACAGGTAAACATAGTTATAAATATATAAACAGTGACAAGTAAACATATTTATAAATGTATAAACAGCGACAGGTAAACATATTTATAAATGTATAAACAGCAACAGATAAACATATTATAAATATATAAACAGCGACAGGTAAATATATTTGTGAAGTACTTTCAGTAGAATTATCTATTAAAGTGAATGTTGGTTGATTCTTTGTGGTGTAGAGGTAAGGTGCTCGCCTCTAGCTCCAGATGCAGTTCACTCCATGGGAGTAATCGGGATATTTTTCCGAGATCCCTGTCCCTGATCTCAATGTAGATGAGATCAAGTTCCTTGTCCTACCAGAAAGACGATAAAATGTAGGTCCCGTGTTCAAGGTGATTATGAACAATAACCGTTGACAGTTAAAAATAAATAAAAGTAGGCTGGAAAGCCGCTGCCCGGGAAAAATTTATTAGAAAATATTAAAAATAAAATTCCTACAAAATGCCTTCACCATCCTCACCGACTGGACCGTAATGACGAGCCGTCCTTAATATTTCTATATGCAACAGAGACTCAAATGGTTTGGCCACTTGGTCAGAATGAACCCGAATACACCAGTTGCAAGAGAGTACAAGTGGCAGACCAAGAAAACGATAGGTTGGTGGAGTTACAGACATCTTAAAACTCCACAACACCCCAGCATAACAAGCGACCGAGCGTCCATTATCTCGGAAACCGATCATCAGTTAAACCTGTTACGCCTAGCGGAAAAAAACGCAGAGAAGAATAAAAGAAAGAGATCCTCAAAATTGCATGCAAACCCTGTCGATGTTACAGAGTTCAGCATGCAGCATGTATCTTCCTGTGAATATATAAGAAAGAGATCGGAGCACACTCACCGAAGTGCAATGATAGTGGTCCTATCAATCTCTCTCGCGATCACCGCCCAGACCGATGCACCAGGTCTTCCCATAAATTCTATTCATGTGGAAATCTGATTCATGCAGCCTTAGCATTGGTGTTTTATGTCACATCTTCAGCATCATTTGGAGCTCTGGTGCTTATCCTTCGGCGATGTGTCCGGTTTCAGCCAGCGTTTACTCGGTTCGCTCTCCGTTCTGTAGCCAGTCCTATCAATCAATCAATCTATCGCATCTTTGTTAGCAAACTTACCTGTTAAATGTCACAATGGAGGAAGAGATTGCCTGGAGTCACCAGAAGATGAAAACATATAGAATAGCACAGGACTATTTTTAGTACCTCAGCGTGACGTTCTTGTATATCTCTCCTTTATCTGTAAAATATAAGATATAGAACTATCATCATCATCAGGTGCCGTCTCCACATCGAAGGTTGGCTGCAATGAATCTCCAGCATCCTCTGTCTTTCGCCTTGGTGTTGCACACTGCCAGACTGTAACCTGTCCATTTCTTAAAGTTTCCTCCAACTTATCTCTCGGTTTTCCTCTTGCTCCCCCTCAACTTTCCCCTCTAGTAAATGTTTTATCATGGTGTCATGTCTTTTTATGTGCCCAAAATACATTACTTGTCTGAATTTTATTTCTCTTAATAATTGTTTCTTCATGCCTAGTTTTCCTAAACTTGTTTATTTGTCTGTTTTCTGTCCATGAAACTCTGCCTATTCTTCTATATATCCACATCTCAAATGCATCAATTCTGTCTTCTAACTGCTTGTTCATTGTCCATGTTTCCGAGCCATACATTAATATAGGATATATATCGCATTTGATCATTCTCATTTTTAACCTGTTTGTATGAGAGAGATGGAAGTATACAGACAGGTCAAAGGACATGTATATAGGGCTGTTCTAAGGACAGTGCTGTGCTATGATACAGAGAGGCGGCCACATCAGGCGACACTGTAATGGAGACGGCATAAGCAGCAAAATCAAAATCACAACTCAAGGCTATTTTAAAGAAAAAAAATGTAAGGACGGCATTTCGAAGACTTGAAACAAAACAGTACTTACTGGAAACGTACGTCCCCAAATCCACGTAAACAAATGTCAAACACAAGGAAAACAAAACAAAACAGTACTAACTGGAAATGTACGTCCCCAAATCCACGTAAACAAAACTATGCCAAACACAAGGAAAACAAAACAAAACAGTACTTACTGGAAACGGACGTCCCCAAATCCACGTAAACAAATGCTCAAACTACAAGAAAACAAAACAAAACAAAACAGTACTTACTGCGAAATGTACGTCCCCAAATCCACGTAAACAAAACTATGTCAAACACAAGAAAAACAAAACTGGGTAAGTACAGCAACAGTAGTAGATCAAACATGTTTAAAACTTCCATGACTTTCTCACTGTCTGGGATAACGCTGCAATCTGTTTGTGTTGCCTTCTCAACTGTACCATGTGTCCAGGTTTTGTAGGAGTAGATGGTAAACGAGAAAATTGCTAAACCTGGGAACAAAACCAAATGTTATATATTAGTTATATGGTACTGTCAATAGAGATTTATACTTATTAACAACTCTGATAGATTAGCATGATGTGTCCAGGTTTTGTAGGAGTAGATGGTAAACGAGAAAATTGCTAAACCTGGGAACAAAACCAAATGTTATATATTAGTTATATGGTACTGTCAATAGAGATTTATACTTATTAACAACTCTGATAGATTAGCGTGATGTGTCCAGGTTTTGTAGGAGTAGATGGTAAACGAGAAAATTGCTAAACCTGGGAACAAAACCAAATGTTATATATTAGTTATATGGTACTGTCAATAGAGATTTATACTTATTAACAACTCTGATAGATTAGCGTGATGTGTCCAGGTTTTGTAGGAGTAGATGGTAAACGAGAAAATTGATAAACCTGGGAAAAAACCAAATGTTATATATTAGTTATATGGTACTGTCATAGAGATTTATACTATTAACAACTCTGATAGATTAGCGTGATGTGTCCAGGTTTTGTAGGAGTAGATGGTAAACGAGAAAACTCTGACAGATTAGCGTGATGTGTCAGGTTTGTGTAGCTGGGAACGAACTCTGACAGATTAGCGTGATGTGTCTTCGTTCTGACTGACTAGAGGTTTGTGGGTTCAATCCAACACTTGACGTCCACACTAGGGAAGATGTGGCTCCAGCTTGTCAACTAGGGTTTAGAACAAAAACTGAAGGCATTCAGCCTGAGAGCCAGCTGTAGCGTAGATTGACTCAGTCGACCCAGCTGAACTGGGTACCAGAATCGTTCTGGGAAGTAAAGGCCCGGGATGATGCTGACCACATCACCCATCGTGTGCCGACGGTCAATGAAAATACAGGCCTAACACTGTATTGACCTATATACCGGGATAAGGGTTCCTTGACTTCATCCTAAAGTCTTAGAGGCTACAGAAAGTTTTAAAATGAATATATATATATAATTTAAACTGTGCATCATAGAGACTATGATTAACAGACAAGATAAGATGATTAGCATGAATGTCGCATGTCAGGTAGTAGTATGGTAGGACAGCCTCCTGGACAGCGTATGGAAGAATCCTGGAAGTCAAGAAACATGGATAGAAGCTGGAAAGAAAGTTAAAGATGTCGCTAACGAGGACAATTAGTAGAAGATGAAAGAGGAGAACCTGAAGAAGATGGATTCAGGTTGTAACTGAGTGGTTTGAACATACGACTGAAGAGCGAACATCTGGCATGAGAAGCAATTCCGGATGACTGTTAGGTGAGAAGTTCTGCCCAGGACAACTATTTGATGATGGAAGGTGACAGACGACAATAAAGAAATCTCTGATAGATTCTGCAGTCAAGGTATTTGATGATGAGAAAGGTGCAGAACGAGCAAAATGAAATCTCTATGAATTTGTATGTATCAACTGAACGAAGAGCAAATCTGTATATAAATATTATGAAGACAAAAACGTAAACAAGGAGAAAGATTGATTGTTTGCTAGGACCATCATTATTGCACTTCGGTGAGTAACCATGTGTGCTCCGATCTCTTTCTTACACAGGAAGATCTCAACTGCAGTGCACGAACGCCGTTGCACCCGCGTGGGTCTCCGATGTAATTTTGAAGACGGTGAAGATATTTTGTCGGAATTTTTATTTTTCATCGGAATATTATTTTTCACTTTTTTCTTATGAATTGTGCATGGGCAGCAGCTTTCCAGCCTGCTCTTCTCAATTTTGAACTGCTAATGGTTATTTTACGTGCTCAAATTGAACACTTAATTAGTTAGTTAGTTAGTTTGTTCCTTTCGTGCCAAAGACGGCACATAGGGCAGAGGTTTTAGATCTCCATGTGATACGGTTCTTGCTAGCAGTTGGAGATCTTGTATGGTTTTACATCCCAATAGTTTACTTTCTTGTTGGATGGTTCTTCGAAGAGTGGTCTTTGGTCTTCCCGTTTTCTTTTCCCAACTGGTGACCACATAAGGACTTGTCGATTTAGTCTCTTTTCGTCTGATCTAAGAACATGACCTACATACTTCCACCTTCGTTTCCTTATAATATTTGATACTGGTTGTTGGTGTGTTCTATCTCTCACTGTGTTGTTAGAAACGAAATCACTCCATTTTACTTTTAATAATTTTCGTAGACATTTATTCTCAAAGCTGTCCAGTTTCTTATCAATTTTCTTTGTTGATTTCCAACTTTCACAACCGTAGGTCAGTACAGGAATCACACATGACCTAAATGAACACTATACCTACATTTTATCGTCAGTCTTCGATAGGACTTGGAACTCGATCTAACCTACACTGAGATCAGCGATCACTTGAAAAATATCCCGATGACTCCACGTGAGAGCGAACCGGTTACCTTTGGCACGAGAGGCGATCACCTAATCTCTACGCACAGAAATCCCAAGGAAAAGAAAGAGCGGGTAATGGTGAATCCTGTAAATTGGTGTTCATGCATTTTTAAAGAA
Organism: Arion vulgaris; assembly: GCA_020796225.1. Taxonomy (NCBI): domain Eukaryota; kingdom Metazoa; phylum Mollusca; class Gastropoda; order Stylommatophora; family Arionidae; genus Arion; species Arion vulgaris. The sequence continues at coordinate 47,820,595 of CM036755.1, read as the reverse complement.
ACACAAGTATAAATTATCAAACATCTTAAACTTACCAATGACCCATATTCTGGCTGCCCCTGGACTGTTCATCCACTTAATAGTATCAGGCCTGGTCAGGTCAAACAAGATGAGCATAGCGCTTGTCACACTTAACAGGAATGTTAGCAACAGGAAAAAATGGCTGAAAGAGACAGTAAGACTGTGTTGCATGTGTTTTGTTCTATAGTTAGTTCCAAAATTTGGGAACACACTAAGGTTTAATTTGTACAAAATCTACAGGATGGATAACAGTAATTTTTTTGCAGTCAGTCTTATATACCTCACAACCTTACGAAATCATGTTTAAGTAATTGGTAGTTAGCTTGGTAGATGCAACAAATGTTTTTTGTTATATAATTTTGCATAAGCACAACAAAATGATAATCAAAGTTTAGAATTTATGGTAAAACACAAAATATTGGCGAATGTTTGTAAAGGCGTGTCCCTATTACATCTTATAAAAAGTAATGGGACATAGTGAACACATGTTACTTATCACTTCTATCAATGAAAATAGAGGGTGTGCGCATACGCCAATGACAAAGGTTCGGATACAATGTGAAACGATTAATTCCACGGGATTCCAGATTTTCACTTGCGCTGAATTGCATGTTTAGCACGCAAATGCGTAATTATTTAACAACTTGACTACGGTACTGTTAAACTTCTACATTTATACCAAATTTAACATCGCTGTTATTTTACTAATGACATGTAAGTAAAGTCTTATAGCAATGAAGGTTTGGGTGGGCAAAAAATACTTTAGGAAGGTCGCCAGTGGAAAATTCCTCTAGAAAAATGTAAAAATCAATAACTTCCGTCAAGTGAATGATTTTATATCGGTCGGTAAAGATATTCACGAATTTTGTAACGAACTACAGTTGTCTATGCATAGAAAAGTATGTTTCTCTGGCTAGAAATGTATTTATCGCATAAGTATATCCCATTATCAACCTCAAGTCCAGTATCCAGTATCTCAACATCACATGTGGAGGCAAAAGAGAGCACAGAGGGCAGAGAGAACATCCTATGTACCAGCTCTAGTCTCCAGTTTTACTTGCAACAACTGTGACAAGGATTGCCACTCCAGAATATGCCATTACAGCCACAAGAAACGTTGCGATTCAGCGCAGAACATACTATGTGACGCAAGATCTATTGTCTCCTGAGACAAAGAGGCCAATGATATCCCATTATACAAGTATAAACGAATAGAATATTAACACTGAGATTAACCCAGTTCATACCGGTGACCACTACAGTATACCTATCTATATCTTCTTTTTCCTTGTTTGATACATAAGACGTCCATAAGATATACCGATTGTTGCCGTTCTGCCGCATTTCTATTAATTGTTTCCCATGTCATTGCAAAATCTGTAAACTCTCTTTCCACAGTTGTTCTTCATGTTTCCTTTGGATCATCTTATCTTAACCACATTTGCCGTGAAGCGCCGTGGGGAGAGTTAGTTTGCTATCTTGTGCCAGGTGTGTTGCGCTTGACGTTGTCAGTCCATGCTTTCGCCAGGGACTCTGAGATGTTATCTATCCATCGTGTTCTTGGTCTGCCTCGTGCTCTGCGCCCTGAGTGTCGATTATTGTAGACACGTGATGGTAGTAAATGTGGTTCCATTCTCATTAGATGGCCGAACCACTTGATTCTTTGCTTCTCGATGTACTGTATGCATGGTATAGTACCAACGATGTTTCTGTTATTCTCGTTTCTCACTCTATCTCTCCTTGTAACGTTGACAGCTTTTCGTAGACATCTCATTTCCCATGTTGTAATCTTTCTTTCTTGTGTCTTAGTCAGGGGCCATGTTTGGCACTGATAGAAAGTTGGAATAAATATGCAATTTATCAGTTGTCGTTTGACTGCCATGTTAATGCTTGGATGTTTTAATAGTGGTGACAGTTGTTATGTCACTGCGTTTGCCTTCTGACATCTAGTCTCGATTTATCTGTCCATCTTTCCATCTACTGTGAATATACTCCCAAGATATTTTCCTTTGGATGCCCATACCTTATTTTCCCATCCGCTGTCCATCGGAGTGCAGTCCTAGCCAATACTTCTACTGGCATAAGACAAACATGTCCAATCTGTCCGCTGTCCATCGGAGTGCAGTCCTAGCCAATACTTCTACTGGCATAAGACAAACATGTCCAATCTGTCCGCTGTCCATCGGAGTGCAGTCCTAGCCAATACTTCTACTGGCATAAGACAAACATGTCCAATCTGTCCGCTGTCCATCGGAGTGCAGTCCTAGCCAATACTTCTACTGGCATGCAGTACAGTTGTCAGTCTTGCTGTCCATCGGTAATGCTTGATGTTTTAATAGTGGTGACAGTTGTTGTCATCTGCGTTTGCCTTCTACATCTAGATCAAACATTATCTGTCCATCTGTCCATCGGTGAATGATCTCCAATATTTTCCCTTTGGATAAGCATACTATTCCTCTCCGCTGTCCATCGGAGTGCAGTCCTAGCCAATACTTTACTGGCATAAGACAAACATGTCAATCCGTTCCCATCTTCGTCTTTTAATGACTACATGAAACGCTGATCCTTAACTTAAGAATCTAAATTACAATAACATCAGAAGACTGAGTAAAATTCGCCTGAATGGCGACGGGAACTGCTGATAAGGAAAGCAAGCCTTCACGTTATTTCATTGAGTAAAATATGGAAATAAAAGGTGATCAAAACAAACACAAAGTTGAGAATATTTCAATCAAATGTAAAGTCAATGCAGTTCTATGGCTCGGAAACATGGAATACAACAAAAGAAACCACCAGAAATCTACAGACCTTCATAAGTGGATGTTTACGTAGAATAGAGGGACTGAGATGGTATGATAAGATTACGAGTGAGGAACTCAGAGAAAGAACTAAGCCGATACCAGTGGAGAAAGAGCTAAGGAAGAGACGCTGGAGATAGGACACACATTGAGAAGACCGACTAGAAACATTACAAGACAGATATTGTTTTAAAACCAGCATGGAAAGAGCAGTAGGAAACGGCCTAGACATACCTGGAGAAGAGAGCTAGAGACTGATATTAGAATGAGAGGTAAAACACGGAAAGAATTGGACGGGATGGCAGAAGAGAGGAAGAGCTGGAAGAAGTATGTTGAAGACTTATATTCCGTTGGGAGTGAAAAGATAAAGATGCAATATTAGACACCCTGACTATGACTGAATTCATAGAAGATCAATTTAAAAAAAAATTAACTAAAATTTAATGTTTTCTTATAAATTTATACTTACCTGCAAAAAATGTACATTTGACACAGACCAGCTAGATCAAAGACAGGTATTCCTTGTTTGAACATCCAGAAAATGAGAACAGTCATGAGAAATCCAACAGATGAGAAGCAAATTCCCACCAGAAATTGCGAGTAGAATTTTTTACGTAACCACGTGCGAAGTAATACCAAACATGTGCACGTGGACATTACAACACCTGAAATGAAATGTTTAAATTTATGTAACATTGTCATTATCAGTTCTTGTCCAACCTAGGCAGAGCCAACTATAAACTTATGGGCCTTCGGACTCAGGTAAGAATTATGGGAAATCATACCACAACTACACCCCGTGACCTCACATAGTAAAAACAACACAGAAAAACAGAGCAACTTCATTGTAAACAAACAGAGCAACTCCACATTGTAAACAACACAGAGCAACTTCACATTGTAAACAATACAGAGCAACTCGTATTGTAAAAACACAGAGCAACTCCATATTTAAACAACACAGAGCAACTTACATTGTAAACAATACAGAGCAACTCACATTTAAACAACACAGAGCAACTCCACATTGTAAACAACACAGAGCAACTCCACATTGTAAACAACACAGAGCAATTCACATTTAAACAATCAGAAACACGGACGAGAAACACAGAGAAGAAACACAGACAGAAAAACACAGACAGAGAAACACAGAGAAAGAAACACAGAGAAAGAAACACAGACAGAGAAACACAGACAGAGAAACACAGACAAGAAACACGAGAAAGAAACACAGACAGAAAAACACAGACAGAGAAACATAGAAGAGAAACACAGACAGAGAAACACAGAGAAACACAGGTAGAGAAACACAGGTAGCGAAACACAGACAGAGAAACACAGACAGAGAAACACAGACAGAGAAACACAGACAGAGAAACACAGACAGAGAAACACAGAAGAGAACAAGACAGAGAAACCAAACAGAAACACAGTAGAAACACAGTAGAGAAACACAGGTAGAGAAACACAGAGAAACACAGGAGAGAAACACAGACAAGAAACAAAGACAGAGAAACACAGACAGAGAAACACAAGACAGAGAAACACAGACAGAGAAACACAGACAGAGAAACACAGACAGAGAAACACAGACAGAGAAACACAAACAGAGAAACACAGACAGAGAAACACAGACAGAGAAACACAGACAGAGAAACACAGACAGAGAAACACAGACAGAGAAACACAGACAGAGAAACACAGACAGAGAAACACAGACAGAGAAACAAAGACAGAGAAACACAGACAGAGAAACACAGACAGAGAAACACAGACAGAGAAACACAGACAGAGAACACAGAAAAACACAGACAGAGAAACACAGACAGAGAAACACAGACAGAGAAACACAGACAGAGAAACACAGACAAACATAGAGAAATTTCAAAATAATCGCGAAAATTTGGTTCGAAAGAATTGGAAAGGTGACAAAAGAGAAAGGAAGGGCTGGAAAGAAGTTTGTTGAAGACATGTGCTCCGTTGGGAGTTGAATGGTGAAAATGAAGAAGAATAAGAAGTAGTAGTAGTCTAAGAAGTGGTAGTAGCAGTAGCAGAAGTGATAGTAGAAGTAGCAGTAGTAGTAGTAGTAGTAACAGAGTATATACTAGTAGTAGTGTTAGTAGCACTAGTAGTAGAGATAATAATTTAATGAAATCATTCATAACACTATTTATCAGTGTTAACATCCATAACATTATTTACACCAATGGCTCTATCCACAGCCAACTCTAGATAACTAGGCCAGACAACTGACCGGGAATCCCTGACCTAGATCGGAGAAGGAGCTAGAATGTATATATGTTTGATAGAACACTGCAAGCTTTTTTCAATTTTACTCAATTCTGTGAGTCTATGGTTATTTATTGTTGAAAAAATATTCATAATATTGATATTCCTTATTGTTAAACTTAACTTGTTGCATAATATAACTTTTATTTAGCATTTTATGTTGATTTTAAAATGAATTCGTCTATATACAACAATACTGGAATGCGAGGTCACGTGATGTAGTTGTGGTCTGATTTCCTATAATTCTTACCTGAGTCCGAAGGACCATAAGTTTATAGTCAGACGCGGAACCCGATCATCGTGAGCGTATTCAGCACAACGAAACGATAGCACACTTCATGAGGACTGCGGCGCTTTCGATACAACAACACCGAGCATGACTATGGAGATCACCGCTGTCTCCAGGGCTCTCTCATGGGTGTCTGAGCAACAGGTAACCCATACGATTATCATATCAGACTCGATGAATATGCTTCAAAGGATTGAATCTGGAAGTCTGTGCGTGAAATGGGTGGACAGCATTCAAAGATCACATCTCAAGAAAATTACTTGGCTGTACACACCTGGACATGCTGGAGTGCAGGGTAACGAGCGTCCTCCCTTTCTTGCAAACAATGCCCCTATTCTCTCTCTCTCTCTCTCTCGATCACCGCCCGGACCGATGTACCAGACCTCCTCATAAATTCTATTCATGTGGAAATCTTATTTATGCAGCCTTGGCATTGGTGTGTTTTACGTCACATCTTCAGCACCATTTGGAGCTCTGGTGCTTATCCTTCGGCGATGTCTCCGGTTTCAGCCAGCGTCTACTCGGTTCGCTGTCCGTTCTGTAGCCATATAGTGTTTTTTACGGTGCGGAGTAGCTAGCCCCACCACAACCTCCTTGGTCGCCTCTTATAACATGCGTGGTAGGTAACAGTGGTTCTATTCTTCACACCCAAATCTTGGCCCCGGTAACCACTCGGGCTGCCCCGATTCAAGCGGGTGAAGTATGGGCAGAGCCGATGTCACAAATGCGGTATGCTCTCATTTATGTGATTTGGGCGAGTCTCAGACACTGGAACGGATACGAGCATTAGGAGTTACGTTTGGACATGCCAGACAGTGCCATCTTCGTGGTAGAGAGAGAATGAATACTAATCAACTTCTCATGGGTACGGTGAGCAAATGGACTGGGATCGCTGCTGCAGTGGAAGACAAAACACGCATAGGAATGCCCACTGTGCCATGACGTCGATCGCATAACATAACATACATAACACGATGCTGAACACATAATCAAACCTACCTAATGTCACTATTATAGGAACAAAGAAAACCTCCAAACACAGAACTGCCCCATATGCTCCAATTTGATGCCTGTCCATGTTCCTTCTTGGACTGGTCATGTTCATATACCACCAACTCTGTGAAATAAAGTAAGTAGATCACATTAATCTTTCTATACAATGCCTTGTTTCAATCATGTCAGATCGGTATTTTTTTCGTCTTTTTCTTAGCACGCTCCATATCGACCACTTGTTAATCATTCTGTGTGCTTTGTATGTGATCTGAGCCTAAGAGCGATTGTACGGTGTGCCAGTTATGCGCCTACATATCCGATTTCTGCGATGCTTTTATTTAATGGGGTTGCTTCCCAGTTCCTACATCAGTCGCCTCTTGCGATATGCCTTTTAGGTAAAAGTGGTACTATTCTTTGCTTCCCTTGTGGGACCAGGCACCACATAGGCGGTCAGATCGTTTTATTCAATACTTACTTTAGAGTTAAGTTTCAGTTCATTTAGTATCTCGTGTTCGTATATGCTTTCTTGATCAAGACCTATGGTCAAAACGTCGAGTGTTTCATATTTAATCATTTATTTTTCCTTGCTTATGTAACACTGTAATATACATGTCTGGATCCATATCGATCTTTCAATACTATGAACGTGTCTATTTCAATTTGGAATATCTTCATTGCACTACGGATATGTCCATATGGGCTGCGATCAAATTTCAGTTTGAAATATCTTGCAATATCAAAATGACTAAAGATATAGTGAGCAAGTTGAATGCATTTGAAAATAGATGTCTGCGAAAAATAATGAATATAAAATGTCACGAATTCAGGAGAAGTGATGAAATTAGAGCATTAACATGGCAATCAAACGACAACTGATAAGCTGTATATTTATTCCTACTCTCTGCTATCAGTGCCAAACATGGCCGCTGACTAAGACACAAGAAAGAAAGATTACAACATGTGAAATGAGATGTATACGAAAAGCTGTCAACGTTACAAGGAGAGATAGAGTGAGAAACGAGAATATCAGAAGCATCGTTGGTACTATACCATTCATACAGTACATTGAGAAGCAAAGAATCAAGTGGTTCGGCCATCTAATGAGAATGGAACCACATTTACTACCATCACGTGCCTACAATAATCGACACTCAGTGCGCAGAGCACGAGGCAGGCCAAGAACACGATGGATAGATAACATTTCAGAGTCTTTGCGAAAGCATGAACTGACGTCAAGCGCAACACGCCTGGCACAAGATAGAAAACTAACTCTCCCACGACGCTTCACGACAAATGTGGTTAAGATAAGAAAGATGAAATTAGAGAAATATCTGGTCAACCACTAGCAACAACTGTTATAAGAAGAAGATGGAAATATGCTGTGCGTAGCTTGAGAATAAATGATCAATGAATATCAGAGCAGGCATTGAAGTGGAAGGCAAGAGAATAGAAGACAGAACTTCATTTTTCATAATCGACATAAAAGATTATAAACCCACTATCATGAGTCTCTGTGGTGTAGAGGTTAGGTGCTAGCCTCTCGTTCCAAATGTACTCTGTTCGCTCCTTCGTGGAGTGATCAAGATATTTTTCAAGACATCCCTGATATCAATGTAAGGGCAATCGAGTTCCTAGTACTATCGGAGACGGACGATAAAACGTAGATCCAGTGTTCAAGTTGAGCACGTAAAAGAACTATTGGTACTTCAAAATCGAGAAGAGCAGGCTAGAAAGCTGCTCATTGTCAAGGTTCGTATCCGATATAGGATGTTGCTCTCTTTGCAGCGCATCTGAAATTCACCCTGTATCTAGCCAGTTCACCCACTTCGTCGATGGTCATATTCATGGTTTCTTTACTAACTTGTTCTTGGTCTGCCTCTGTGTCCTGGGATCCTACCCTCTAATATTATTCTCTCCAGGCCATCGTGACGCTTGATGTGGCCAAAGTATCATCTAATTTTTATAAACTAAAAACTTCTACCCGCAAAAATTCATTAGAAAGAATAAAAATAAAATTCCTTCAAAATATTTTTACCATCTTCTAAATTACATCGTGGACCTTCGCCTGTGCTACTGAGTTCGTGCACTGCCACTGTGATCTTCCACGTGGTTGGAGCACACATGGTTGTTTGTTTGTTTATTAGGGGATTAAAGCCTCTTTAAGCCGAGGCACGCCCTTTCAACCTAAGGCGAACCTTTATTGGTTATATCAGAGCGTGTAGGCCAACAAACATGAAAAATAAGAATTAACTCCTTTCGGAGAATCCAAGTATTATGTACTGACCACACATGGTTAATCACCGAAGTGTAATGATGATGGTCACATCAATCAATCAAATTCAGATTTTTCAATAAAACATAATGAACCCACCATAGTTCTTCATCAATAAAAGAAGAAAAAGACCACATACGTTCACGAATCATTTATTGAATAAAACAAACAACTTAAAAACTGAGAAAAAATAACAGAGTAAAAACTCGGATTTCCTTAGGGAACGAAACAATATCAATAACAGTACTTCAGATTCTGTGTTTACCTCCCTTGTAACCTGACCTAAATTTTTGTATCCAGAAACTAAGCTCACAACAGGACACATTAAGTTGCGGTTTTCGACTGAATAATTTCAAGGTTAAAGAATAAAAGTGATAGAAAGAAATTAGAAAGTTAGTGTACGAACGATTGTGCGTGCGAAAAGGAATCTAGATATAACGATGGTCCCTGGTACAAACAAAAATTGAGGATAAATTTTCTTGAACAATGGCGGTGAAATAAAAAATCGAAGAGTTGTCCGCACTTGAACATCTGCCTAAAACGATCAATTCTTGATGTCGGGTCAGTTGTCTGTTAGACTTTAGTGTTATGATTTTTGTTATTGTCTTTTAGTATACTTCCTGGTATATGTGTGTCATCATCATCAGGTGCCGTGTCGGCTGGCGTAGGCGATCTTGGATCTCCACAAGTCTCTGTCGGTGGTGTTTGCTATCAACTCAGATGTTGACGCTCTCCCGTGCCATGAAGTCAGGCTATCCAAACTTTTCTCTCTCTGTCTTACTCTGTCTCGTCTACCCTCGATTTTACCGGTTGTCACAATGTGTTCTAAACCTCCTGTCCTCATCACATGCCCGAAAATTGATGACTGCCTCTTTCTTATATTGATGACAAGCTTTCTCTGTGTCTTGATCTCATTCAGCACCTCAACATTAGTCATTTTAGCAGTCCATGGGATTCTCATCATTCTTCTATAAAACCACATTTCTGTGGCCCTCCAAGATTTTTCGATCTGTGTGTTCATTGTCCATGACTCGCATCCGTATGTCAGTATTGGTTCAATGTAGCATCGAATATGTGTGTAGATAATAATAAATTGACAAGGACAAGAATATATTTAACAACATGAACAATGTACTAACTCTTTCATCCTTCTGAATCGATATACTGGCTCGAGGCATTTTTAAGTGGACATATAGTCAGTATTTCTATAACTTCGTGGGTGGGGGGCATCTGCACCGTAGAGGTTATGTGCGCATCTTTGCCCGTCTGCCCAGCGTGTTCGTGGCGCGTTGGACTGGACTATCCCTCTGTGTGCGGGTTCAATTCCGCGGGATGGCAGAAAAAGCCACAGATTCCCTAGATTTACGGTGTTCGTGGCACCGAACCGAAGGGTTACAATGTCCATGACACCGAGCCGAAGAACTGAAAACTCAAGTGCTTCTGGATCGGAAAAAATGTGCGCATCTTTCGTCCCAAAATAATCGGTTCGCCCCCTCGTTAAGCCATCAGGATAGTTTTCCAGCTACGTATATTTATCGTTGTCGCATGGAGCGGAAACATGGACAATGAACAAATAGATGAAGAGAAGAATTGAAGCTTGCGAAATGTGGAGATGCAGAAGAATAGGGTTAATGTCCAGATAGAGTAGAAAACTAGTAAACAAGTTCTCCAACAACTATGAGAGGGTAAAGAGAACTTTACAGAAAACAAAATTAGACAATAGAGACATTTTGATAAATTTAAAGATACGACACCCCGGTGTTGCCGGAGCTCGCAAGGGAACAACGAAAATTAACACTGCCACCTACAAGGCATGTCGTAAGAGGCGACTGATGTAAGGGTCTAGGGTAGCTACCCTGGTAAAAAAAAAAAGCGTCGCAGAAATCGGATGTGCTGGTCTACTTGTTGGCGCATAATTGATACGACGTACAATCTCTCTTAGGCTCAGATCACATACAAATCACAGAGAGTCGTTAACAACTGGTCGGAATTTAGCATTTGTAGAAGAAAAAGGGTGGCGTCTGTGGCTTAGGGGATAGTGACTCGGTCTATTAACCCCAACGTTCTGTGTTCGAATCATGCTGCAGACAGTTTGGTAGCAAATTATTTCGCGTGGATTTTTACAAAGGACGATGGCACCACCCGTTCAGAAAGCAATGGCAAACTACTGAACGTAATAATTCCTAGAAAAATCACAAACAGTGTTAAAAGCTGGGGTTGATTTGCAAAATCCTGTAAAGGATATGCAATTAACTTTAGATGCAAAAGATGAAAGATACGACAGCATTTTGAAAATTATCTTAGAAAGGAAGGTAGAAGTCAAGTGATCAAGGGAATGCAGAGATACAATTGGGAGGATAACATCAGGAAGTGGACAGGCAAAAGTCTGTTAGAGTGTCAACAAAATGACTTTACTGCCTGTATGACAGAGGAAAGAGTGGGTGGGTATAGACCTGAAGAATTTAATGACAGTATGGCTAGTGCAGTCACCGCCAAACTGTTCAGGTTAGGATTTTTTTCCGCTCTCCGACAGAAAAAAAACTCAGTCTTACTGAGAATTGAACCCGAGTCTCACAAATGGGAGCTAGCGCTCTAATCCGTTCGACCAGATTCTCCTCGGTAGAATATGAAGTCAATGAAAAAGGATAGAACATTTTGAAAAGCCATTACATTATTGACTAAATGATTATATATATATATATATATATATATGTATATATATATATGTGTGTTTATTTTCCATATGAAGTTTTTCACATTATTTCATTGCTTTTTTTATAGTCACATCTTTTCATTATTAAAAACAGCTATAAATCCATCCATTGTGTTCTCAGTGTCTATGACGTGTTTCCTATAGTGCCATTGTCTGGTATTCCATCGTGTTCTTGTATCCTTTGTTTGGTAATGGATGTTTGGTTGAAAGCGTTGTTGTGTCTTGTTTTAGTGCTTTATAAGGATTGCCTAACCTCATGTTTCTGTATTTGCCTGAATTTCGTTAACAATGAATACATTCTAGTAAAGTAGCTTTGAATATGATAACATTGATATAAAGAAATCTTCTTCAACGCTCCATATCTACCACTTGTCAACCACTCTGTGTGATTTGTATGTGATCTCAGCATAAGAGCGATTGTACGTTGTGCCAGTTATGCGCCTACAAGTAGGCCAGCGCATCCGATTTCTGCGCTGCTTTTTATTTACTAGGGTAGCACCCCTAGGACCTACATCAGTCGCCTCTTACGACATGCATTGTAGGTCGCAGTGGTACTATTCTTTGCTTTCCTTGCGGACCGCGTCACCACACGGGCGATATAAAGAAATTAGAACATCAGTAAAATCTACAGAGGAAAAGGCTACCAATATCTCAATCGACAAACAAAAATTAAAACAAGTCAAAGACTTTAATACCTAGGGAACTTGTTCCAGCAAATGGAAGAATAACTAACGAAATCCAATATAGATGCAATAAATCAAATCAAATCATAGGACAAACAGCACCAATTTTGAAATGCAAACATGTCAAAAATCCTATAAAAAGGAAAAATAACAATCACCTAAGCCCCCAGAGCAGCACAAGACAAAAACAGAAAACTACGACACTGGGTAACAACTCGGTAACAGTGTGACGACAAAAGAAGAAGAAGAAGCTGTTTGTACGAGCAGATGAGTCTAAACAGTTAAGAGACATGACTAAGAATGTTAAGCAATAATTACGTCCCCTCTACAAGATAGCATCAACCATTTTGTTTCACATACCGCATGTGTGGTGCCGGGACCAGCAAGGAAAGCAAAGAATAAAACCACTGCGACCTACAACGCATGTCGTAAGAGGCGACTGAGGTAGGGGCCTAACGAAGCTACCCTAGTAAATAAAAAGCGTCGCAGAAATCGGATGTGTTCGCCTACTTGTAGGCGCATAACTGGCACAGCATTACAATCGCTCTTAGGCTCAGATCACATACAAATCACACAGAGTGGTTAACAAGTGATCGATATGGAGCGTTCGAATAAGTATCACATACAATGAACATAGAATCTATCTAATCTCTTATCCTGTTTTGCCTTCCGGCATCAGGCCAAAAAAAAAGTGGCACTTGGAGCGAGCCTCTTAAGCACTATGTACAAGTAGAATTTAGTGCCTCGCATATTTCATCGTTCCATCGTTTACGTGGTCATTACTGTTGTATCCGAGTGTTAGTGCTCTTTGTGGGAGACTGTCCTGTTGTAACCTTGATGTGCATTCAAACAATTCGAGCTCTTATTTCTTAATATATTGTAGCACTGGCAAACTTTTTTTTATTTCGTCGTTTCTGATTTTCTGACTTGCTACATGTAGAATTCGTCGTAAACACTTCATCTATGTCGTTTGGATTCTTCTTTTCTCATTTGTTGTCAATGTCCAGGTCTGGTACTTATAGAACAGAATTGGTAAGAAAAAACTGCGCCCGAGTGGTTACCGGGGCCCACGTTTGGGGTGTAAAGAATAGAACCACTGCTACCTGCCACGCATGTTGTAAGAGACGACTTAGGAGGTTTAGCTGAAATTGGATGCATGTGTCCTAAACATGTAGAAGTCTATGCGTTTAGGGGCCTACCAAACCAATGTGCAACGTATACACGTTCTTGGCAAAATCAAACATATCACAAAGAGTGATTAAAATTGATCGTAAAGAATGAACGCAGAGAAGAAGAAGAGGTAAAAAAAAACCTGTTGAACGTTGCTCTAATAATATTAATTTATAATTGTCTACATGATTGATTGATTGATTGATTGATAGAACCATCATCATTGCACCGGTAAGTAATCATCTGTGATTCCATCTCATTCTTACACAGGAAGATATCAGCGTCAGTGCACAAACTCCGTAGCACCGGCGAGGATCCTCGATGTAATTTAGTAGATGGTAAAATATTTTGTATGAATTAAAATTTTTTCTTTCTATTGAATTTCGCACAGACAGAGGCTTTCCAGCCTACTATTCTTGATCTTGAACTGTCAATGGTTCTATTATGTGCTCAACACCTACGTTTTATAGTCTGTCTCCGATAGAACTAGGAACGCGATCTCACCTACACGGAGATCAGGGATCTCTGGAAAAACATTCATATGGCTCCACGAGGGAGCGAACCGAATACTTTTAGAACGAGAGGCGATCACCTAACCTTCACGCTACAGAGACCGCTAATTGGCTACTTGTTAATAGTTACTGAACTGGCATTACATCACTCCGGGCAGACCTATGACATATATATATATATATAATTACGCATACAAATTGAACTGATCTTTGCTGAAATCATAACCAGTATTTAACTTCACGGATCGAACGTAAGTAAACCTTATAAGCTTCTTGCCATTTTGAAAAACTGATATAATCACTCTTGTCCCCCTACCTTTCCCCAACCCACAACGTTAAAGTATGCTAACTACAGAAAGTGTACAGAAAACTTGGATCTGTATTCCATTTTTAATTTACTGACGTTGCACAATTTGTGTCTAGTGTTGATTGAATAATTACGTTATTAGTTACGAGAAAATAAATGATGCTGATGAATGATACTGACATTCTGTTAGTCTCACAAGACAACGGATGCAGACATTCATTTGGGAAACTTGTGTATGTATGTCTGTTTTCTTCTGATAATCTTCGTGTTAGCTTGATAAATGAAGAATAATTTCACATATTGTGACATATTTTTTCTGACGTCTGCGTATTAATACATATTATTCTAAGAGTTACTGCCCCTTAAATTTGTTATTGAGTTTCTTGGGCTAGTCTGTGAGGGGGCGTTGTTGTAGCACTATAGTTGTCATGGATACGATGTGGTTGATGCAGAGATGCGATATATTTTGCTAATTACACGCGTATTGTATAGTACTTGACCTTACCAATTATTATAACCGATTATGTGGTGCAAAGAATATCAATACCATGATTTTAAAAACAAAAAAGTATGTCGGGAAATGTGTAACGGGTTGTTGTCAAAGAGATTTAGCGACTTCATCACAGTTGACATTTTCTTCTATTTTCACGTTTTGTCTCACAGCGTCAGGAAAAGAAGAGATTTCTAGAACGGGCTTTTGTGTGCTCCTCGTGAACAATGTTTTCTCTCTGTTATCTTTGCGGTCAAACTCTTGCGTTGACTGCGTTTTTGTTTTGTACCCACTGTATTGGAGTAACATTGCCCTTTGAGTCGTACTATCTATTAGTAATCTGCTTATGTGGTCATTTAATTTGTTTGTTTTAACAAAAATTAAGTTTAGTACTGTTGTTTCTTTATGAAGTTCACCCACTTTTTTCCCCTGATGTCTTCATTTCGAAACCGGTCTCTTCTTGATACTCCCAGCATTCTGTGTAGACACTTCATCTCTATCATGACTAGTTTTCTTCTTGATACTCCCAGCATTCTGCGTAGACACTTCATCTCTATCATGACTAGTTTTCTTCTTGATACTCCCAGCATTCTGCGTAGACACTTCATCTTTGTCGTAACTAGTTTTCTTCTATCATTTGATGTCAGCGTCCAGGTTTGGCATTGATAGCATAATGTTGGAAGAAATATTGTGTTGAACAATGCTCTTTTGGTGTTCATGGTGACATGTTTGCATTTCAAAATTGGCGCCATTTGTCCTATTATTTGACTTGCTTATATCATCTATGTTGGATTTCGCTAGTCATTATTCCGTTGGCTGAAAAAATATTCATTAGGTATGTAAAGCCATTTACTTGTTTTAATGGGTGTTTATCGATGCAGATATTGATAGTGTTTTCCTCTCTAGTGAATGTCATTACTTCGGTTTTGTCGATGTTTATTCTCATATTGTATTAATCCCATTTTAACTGGAGTCTGTTAATGTGTTGCTGTAGTTGTTCCTCAGTTTCTTATATGTTTGCCTAATCGTCGGCATAAAGGAATTCGTTTAAGAGTTCCCCAAGGTTGTTTCCTTCTTTGATGTTAGCTATTTTTACAGATTTGGTCTATATATGTGATGAACATATATTCTTCTCGTACCGTTTAATACGTTACATATGCCTGCAAACAATTTCTCCATACCGCTTTATCCTGGACAGATTACTCAATCTCTTCTGTGAAATTGAGACCGATATTACTCGATTTTTTCAATAAAGTTTCTTTTACGGTTTTCCTTTCTTTCTTTCACCCTTTACCTCCCACTTTAATGCCTGCTTTGTGACTCTGTGACCATTTTTTCACACTGTATGGCCAATATATCTCCATCTTCTCTTTCTTATAACATATTGCTACTAGTGGTTGACCAGACATTGCTTCTCAAGATGTGTCCAACATATCTCCATCTTCTCTTTCTTATAACAATTGTTATTAGTGGTTGACCAGACATTTCTTCTCAAGATGTGTCCAACATATCTCCATCTTCTCTTTCTTATAACAATTGTTATTAGTGGTTGACCAGACATTGCTTCTCAAGATGTGTCCAACATATCTCCATCTTCTCTTTCTTATAACAATTGTTATTAATGGTTGACCAAACATTTCTTCTCAAGATGTGTCCAACATATCTCCATCTTCTTTTTCTTATAACAGTTGTTATTAGTGGTTGACCAGACATTGCTTCTCAAGATGTGTCCAACATATCTCCATCTTCTCTTTCTTATAACAGTTGTTATTAGTGGTTGACCAGACATTTCTTCTCATGATGTGTCAAACATATCTCCATCTTCTCCCTCTTATCTTCTTCTTCTTCGAACGCTCCATATCGACCACTTGTTAACCACTCTAAGTGATTTGTATGTGATCTGAGCCTAAGAACGAATGTACGTTGTGCCAGTTATGCGCCTACAAGTAGGCCATCACTTCCGATTTCTACAATGCTTTTTATATACTAGAGTAGCTTCCCTAGGTCCAACATCAATCGCCTCTAACGACATGCCTTGTAGGTCGCAGTATTACTATTCTTTGCTCCCTTGTGAGCTCCGGCACTACACGGATGACTCCCTCTTATAACAGTTATTACTAGTGGTTGACCAGACACATATTAGTGTGTACGAACTTTAAGTAACAAAAAGACATCGAAATCACGTTTGCGGGACACGTTAATCCCTGTATCCTGTCAGTTAGACGTGACATATTTTAGAAGGTCAATCAACCTCTGCCACAAGAGCAAATAAAAAATTGATAAATTAATCGAAAACGTTATTACGCAAAATCAAGAAGAATACCAGTGTCCAATTCAAACGCAGAAAAATAAGAAAACAAGTTGAAACTAATGAAGTTTTTCTTTGGTGGATCAAGTTACGAATAATGAGATGGAGCCATGTTACATTCAAAGAAGGTTTGAAAGCTTTTTAATACCTTTTCTTCCTTCATGTTTGATGTTGTGAAGTAGTTCTAGATAGAGAAGATGTCGGCATAGGAATTGGATGAAATGCAAGAGAGAGGGAGAGAGAGAGAGAGAGAACTTTAGTGGAAAACAAACAGTTAAACATATTTTAGAATCTCCTTTTTGAGTGAGATCAACAATTGAATATTCCTCTCTTGTGGGAGTAAGTGAAAAAGTCATTGAGTATATATGGAGAGGATAGACAAAGGAAATTGGGAGCGGTTGGTCAAAGACAGACAAGCATGGGGTGTGGTAGTGAGGGTGGCTCAAAAGAAAAGAAAAAACACACCATCACATATGGAGGCAAAAAGAGCGCAGGAGACCATCCTATGTATCAGCTCTAGTCTCCAGTTTTACCTGCAGCAACTGTAGCAAGGATTGCCACTCCAGAATAGGCCATTACAGCCACAAGAGACGTTGTGATTCAGCGCAGAACAAACTACTTTACGCAAAACCCATTGTCTCCGGAGACAAAGAGGCAAGTGATGATATGTATATATATATATATATATATATATATATATATATATATATATATATATATATATATATATATATATATATATATCATTTTCGTCTTTACAGACGGTCTATTGGCAAATGTCTTACTGTGACAACTTTTGGGTTTGTGCTTGTCTCTCTTGCCTTTCAGCTCACCACTAAGTCTCTTTTCAAAAGATGCTGCATCTTTACGTAATGTTGTTTTCACAAAACTCGGTCATCAGTTAGTTTTCTCCATTTGTTGGGACCAATAGAAATTGAAACAAGAATCCAGCAAGCCAACAACGTTGCATACCAACTTACCCCAATCTTGAAATATACAGCAATACAAGTAGAGACTAAAAAACATATTACTCGTATTAACGCAATCTTCATACCAACACTATGATACCACAGCTAAACAATGGCACTGGCAAAAAAACTTTAAAAATCAGGTCTGCCACCAACAAAGTATCCCTGTTACAGAAGACCCAAGTGAGATGGGTCAGTCACGTTGCTCGGATGCCTGATAAACGCATCACAAAACAGTTGATGTATGGCGAACTTGAAGGGGGCAGACGTTCAGTTTGTGGACAGAAAAAACTCTTTAAAGGCACTCTTAAAGTGTCTCTGAGATGCTTCGATATAGACACCATGTGCTGGAAATCCCAGACGCAAGATCGCCAAATGTGGCCCTGTAACAACACAAGAGGAATCCGCATAGCTGAGAATCGTCGCTCCGCTAAAGCACAAAGAAAACTAGCTGAAACGGAAAAAAACAGAACACACAACACCCATATGTCTAACCTTGATCACGTATGTCCCACCTGTGGTAGGGGATTGTGTTCAAGGATTGAACTCTACATTCCCTTCCACACACACACTAGAGAGGTGCAACATACCAGTCTGAGGTTGTTGTCATCATCGCTTGCGATGGACTGCTGTTATTATATCGCTACAGTAGATTCCATGGCGAAACGCGTGATAACAAAGTACTATAGTTTTACAAAATACAAATACAATGACAATACACAGCAACGTTTCGAACAAAATGCCTTTATCAAGCAAACGATATAACAGGAGAAACGAATTTCACATCACACTACATATAGACTACGACAGAGATGATTTCCAACGGGCAGAAAGCGGGCAATATATTCCAGCACACTGTGATATTACAGGTAACGAGGCGGCGGATAGAAATGCGAAAGTATGCATCAAACAGGGAACAATTCCACCACATAATCTCACTGCTGGAAGCAACAATACTTAACAACCGGAAATACAAATGTGCATGATGGAGTCGTAGAACAGGCAGTCATTATCCACAAGAACCCATCTTAAAGTTAGAGAGAAATCAACAAACCACCATCTTTAGGCTCCCCACAGGACACTGCAGATTACGAACACATCTTCATCAACTAAAAGCAGCCTAAACTGACCAAAGCACATGTCAATAGGGCCCCAAGACTCCTGAACACATCTTGCAAACCTACCCCCTTCTCAATGATTTGAGACCTCAAATATGGCCTGGGAGACTAATCTGAAAGAGAGCACCGTCGAAGACCTCCTGCAGACAACTGAATTCATGGAGGCACCTCATCTCGATGTTAAAACCTCTGAGCATAGAAAACTGATCGCAGAAGAAGAAGAACAAATTTTAATACGTTCAAAAACAAATAGTCTTGGCTCTTAAGCGAGCCAAGATAAGAGTGAACCATCAGATCTAGTGTGGATGAAAACATCGGCATCCCTGAAGGCGGGGTAGAATCAGTATAATGTATACACAAAATGCATACGTAATATCTACATATAACACGTACATATTGGCGTCTCTGTGACGTAGGGATTTGGTGCTCGCCTTTCATTCCAAAGATACTAGGGTTCACTTCCTCGTGGAGCCATCGGAACATTTTTCCAATGATCCATGATCTCGGTGTAGGTGAGATTGAATTCCTATTACTATCGGAGATGGACGATAAAACGTAGGTCCGGTGTTCAATTTGGGCACGTAAAAGAACCATTGGCAGTTTAAAAATCAAGAAGAGCAGCTGAAACGCCGCTGCCCGGTCAAAATTCATAAGGAAGATTTTTAAAATGTAATTCCTACAAAATATTTTTAC
The DNA here is from genome assembly GCA_020796225.1 of Arion vulgaris. Lineage (NCBI taxonomy): Eukaryota > Metazoa > Mollusca > Gastropoda > Stylommatophora > Arionidae > Arion > Arion vulgaris. The sequence continues at coordinate 47,800,968 of CM036755.1, read as the reverse complement.
CATCTCCTAAACTACATCGGGACCCTCGCCGGTGCTACGAATCTCGTTCGATACCGCTAAAGTCTTCTTGTGCTAGAAAGAGATAGGACCACACATGGTTACTAGACCGAAGTGTAATGATGATGGCCATAACAATCAATCAATCAATCAATCAAACGTACATATAAATATAATAAGGGAACAATGAGTTAACTATCATTTATTTCTATAAAAAAAAGTTAATTGTATATCCTTTACAGGACTTTGCGAATCAACCCCAGCTTTGTGATTTGTTGTTAGTGATTTTTCTAGGCATTATTACAACAGTTCAGTAGTTTGTCATTGCTTTCTGAACGGGTGGTGCCATCGTCCTTTTGTAAAATCCACGCGAAACAATTTGCACCAAATTGTCCGCAGCGTGATTCGAACTCAGAACGTTAAATTATTTATAGTATGTACAATATTCATAACAATAGAAATATATAAATATGAAAATCAAAATGTGAAAAGCAACCATACCATTGCAATAATTCTTATTTTTCAGCAGAATATCATCCTTTGAAAAACAACATATCTGTCAGAATAATGTTATCGTTTGAACAACAATGTCGTAAATATCAACATAATATCATCCGTTTGAAAAGCAATATAATATATGTTAACATAGTGTTATTCTTTTGAGAAATACTATAAAATAACGTTTATTGTTTAATTAATAAAATATTTGGGCGCAAAAGTATAATGGAAGAGATCGTAGCTTCTGTAACATCTTTATTTGACAAACGCAAAGCTGGCATTTTATCCAGCGCGGTCTATCGCTTCTGCAAACACCACAAACTCGCGAGTGGCCAGGTATTTTCGCGTGTGAGCAGTTCACCCGTCTTAGAAAAATACTAGAATTGTGAAAAAATGTGGCAGTTCCCTAGATGCGATATTTCTTCCGCTCTGATCGGTCAAATCAATTTTGATTTCTTTGCCTTGTTTAAAATTCCGATGCGTCTATCAAGTTGGAGATGAATTAGTGAGGAAATTACAAGCAAATTTGGAATTTGAAGTTTTCTCGTTTATTTTGTGCGTTTTCCCCCTCAAGTTGTATCTAGCCTCTGTTGTAACGCTCTACATTCCTATGCTTCTTAGTACTTTCTCTTCTCATGCTCTATATTTTATATGTGTATATGTTAAATGTATATGTCATATATTTACTTGATTTTTTATTGTTTCTCTTCTTTTTCCACTTACAGTTTTTCTGTATTTATTTCGTTATTCGTTTTAGTCACATATTTTCATTCGTTTTTAACCGCTGCTATATTTTTGTTAAAGGGTATATATAATGTTCTGAGTTATCCGTCAGGTTTGTTGTATTGTTTTGTTCGATAAAGGCCTTTTTGGTCGAAACGTTGCTGTGTATTGTCATTGTTTTTGTATTTTGTAAAATTACAGTACTTTTTTATTACGTGTTTCGCCATTCTACATAGTTTTACTGCATTCTCCATCTATATTGTGATTATTTCGTCTCTGTTATACCAGAGCTTTAGTTCAACAGCAAACATATTCGGGAGCGAATTCAGGAGGTGATGAAATCAGAGAAATCAGAGTCCAGAGAAACCATTAGTAACAATTGTTATAAGAAGGAGAAGATTGAGATATGTTGGACACACCTTGGGAAGAATGATCAAAGAATATCAAAACAGGTATTGAAGTGAAATGCAAAGGGTTCAAGAAAGAAAGGACGACCTAGGGAGATCATGAAACGAACTTTGCTGAGAGAGGCAATAAATAGTGGTCTCAGTTCCATGGAGGAGATTGAGCGAGATGCCCAGGATAGAGCGTTATGGATAAATTGATGGAGGACCTATGTACCTATAACGGTATGAGAGGAATTATTATTATTATTATCACATATTTGTAATTCGAGTTTCAGAACAAAACTTTCTTTCTCCAACAATAAAACATTTGTAATTGGAGTCACAGAACAGGACTTTCTTTCTACAACAATAAAATATTTGTAATTAGAGTCACAGAACAAGACTTTTTTCACAATAACATATTTGTAATTAGAGTCACAGAACAAGACTTTCCTTCTTCCATAATAATATATTTGTAATGGGTGTCTTTTGTAACCCAGTGGCAACGTATGGATGTGGAGCATGGACATTTAACAAAGCAGTGGAAAACATACGTACTTTTGAACATATGTTGTTGCAGAAGAGTCCTCCGTATATCATGAACAGAGAAGAGAACAAATAGATCTATCCAGAAAGAACTAAAATCAAAGACAGACAGACAGACAGAAAGACGGACGGATGGGCAGGCGGGCAGGCAGGTACATTGATGGACGAAGGGAGGGACGGACGGACGAACCGACAGACAGACAGCAACCAGCTAAACCTAGTGACTTCAAAACCCAATCCTTACTTCCTAGTAACAATTCCTGGACAAGATAACCAACACTGACATTATTTCTCATCCTCTTCCACCTGTATTCTTGTCAAGCATTTCTTTTCTTCAAGTGTAACTGCGTGTTTGTGTATAATTTGTCTCCCCAGGCAACCGATATTTTTTAAGGGAGATAATAAATGTAGCAGTTGCAAGGGAGTTAACAATTGTAGTAAATTGTAAGAGAGATAATAGATAGTCTGAAAGGAATATAAAACATTTCAGATTTGTTATAGATAGAGGATAAA